>JAVGVS010000050.1:1999979-2482479 GCA_032718565.1 Distichodus sexfasciatus | reverse complement strand
GAACTTAACGAAAACGAATGTGAGCAGGAACGATGTGATCTTGGTCTATTTTTAACTATAACACAGCGTTCGCCAGTAAGTCACAAAAACACAATATCAGGGTATGCAATCAGCCGTCAAATTATATTATTCTGGCAGAACTCAAATGGTTTTTGTAGCTGATTATATAATTTATCATTTGCTGATATTATAGTATGAGTTTGAGTTAATTATTCGTATTATGTTGCATTATTGATATTTTAGTAAGTCCTTCTCAGGTGATGCATGTAAATCGCAATAAATGCGTCGCACTGACAGATGCTGTGTTTCTAAGCCAGATGATTCGGCATGCCCGGTCCGTCACGATGCTGTTGCAGAAGAAAATATGTCGTAATGTTCGTTAACCTTTTAGCAGGATTAAAAATGAAAATAAGGGCAATGTGTGTCTTTTCTAGATTATTTAGAGCATTTTTATTTCAGTAGTAAGGGAGGTGGCTGCGTCACGTACGAGTCCCGCAGTGAAGGTCCTCAATTAGCGGAATGTGCGCTCTCAGCAGCAATATGAAAGGAACCGCGATCATACTGTATCTCATCGCAGCCGACCCTCAGACGGGGTTCAGTAACATGGGATCTAAAGGCGGTAGATTTTCTGTTTTGGCCGGAAAAGGCAATCTTAAGTACACGGGTGAGTTCATTAGCATGGGATTTATTATACCGCTTATAATAAAGAGCGCTTATAGATTTTTAGTTCGTATCATACAGTAGGTGCGATTCTACTCTGGCCGTGATCTAGGTGTGACATTTAAACCAGGCTTACAATATTAGGATTGATCACTCATATTTCTCAGCAAGATTTAAGATTTTGAGAAATGCCTTTGAATTCCATTTATTCTACATACTTTAGCATCATTCTCCAAACGGACTTCTCCATGTTGTCCGAGTTCATTCACATTCATCATGTGTTAAACCAACACAACTCAAAAAGTCTCCTTAATTAACCCAAACTATTAACACAAACCATGAATGAATGTGAAAGTGTACAGCCATTAAATAACTCAGTGCATTCCTAAACACGCCTTTCTACTAAAAAAAGCACTCAAATCGGGTGTGATGATATTACAATAGAGATCATTCCAGTGTTAATAAAGGAAAATCATTTAGAAATAATTGAAAAGATTATTCATCTTTCAATCAATGTGATGTTATGAGTGATGCTGTGTAGAGGACAACATTTGCTTCCTTTTAACTGTAAAATATCTAACTTCATTCAACAATAAACAAGTTAAAAATTATTATTGTGTTCTTAAGTACTTCCAATTACCATACAGTTTTATATAGTTTATATATAGTTATATAGAAATTGCTTATAGACATAACTAACAGTGTAATATATAATATAAAGTAAAATGACTTCTAATTTAACTTTTTCTTCATAAAGTTGGTCTGGAGGCAGCAGGGAAGACCACAATCCTGTACAAACTAAAACAGCGTGAAAATGTCACAACAGGCTCTACTATTGGTAAGGCCAAATTTCTCAAAAAATATTCATAAGAACAATTAAAACAATTCAATTTCTTTTTTGTTACACTTATATATTTTTGTAAAAAAAGGGTTATAAGGATCTTAAATCACACAGGTTTTAATGTTGAGACAATTGAGCACAAAAACATTTCTTTCAGCATCTGGGATGGCGGAAATCAGGACGTCATCAAACAACTCTGGAGACGCCATTATCACAAAGCCAAGGCAATATATATAAAGATATTTGCAGATTTACATGTCAGAATATGCAAGAATCCAATTAAATATATATTTTAAGTACAGGGCCTCATCTTCGTAGGATAGCAGCATCATGACCGATAGAAGAAGCTGATGAGCTTCAGAAAATTATGGTCTTTAGCTCCATCTTCCATTTAATCATTCTGTTTCTGTGGTAACACATAGACATCACTGCTTTTCTGTTTTTTCTCTAGCTTAGGGAAGATGAGCTGAGAGATGCTGTGGTCCTAATTCTTGCCAATAAAATGGACTTAAACCAGGCAATGCCGGTGCAAGACATATGTGATCAACTGGGCCTGAACAGTCTGAATGGACGAACTGTGAGTAGCTCACAATGAGACTAATGACACTGCTTTAGATAAAAGTGCTGTAGCTACTTTAAAATTCCATAATGCAAGTAATCACACTAACACAGAGCTGTATGGCAAAATTACTCATTTATGTCTGTTTCTTTTGTCACAGTGGCACATTGAAACCATTATGCAATCTATGGAAGAGTCTAAAATGAGACTGGGCTGGTTGTCTAAATAGCGTTCTCTAAAAATAACCAGTCAACTTGTGTAAATATATGAAACAGGCTTCTGGTTTATGGGAGGGACTGTTTCGGTAGCTAAAACATTCAAGCACATATACAGTATATTCATGGAAAGATCTTATATAAAGAATTATGATATATTTTATACAATATTAAAATGCTTATATAGTGTTATCCTTATGCATTTCTCAGTTCAGCTTTTATATATGTCCATAAATATCATTCACTGTATTTTATTTATTTATTTATTTATTTATTTATTTATCATAAATTATATTTTCATTGATTTATAATGTAGTTATCTGTTTCAGTGTCAGTTTACACAAACATGCATATTAAATGTGATTGCAAGAATGAAATATTATTGTTAATGTAAATACTGTTTAGATCTGGTATTAGGTTATTTATTGATTTCAGCAACATTAGCTGTATTTATTGCTTTAGTTTTTTTTTATTATTATTTTTCTTATTTGTATCAAGGAAATGTGGCAACATGGATACTAGTTAAGTTTGAAATGTATTAGTAAATCTTGTATTATTGTATAGTATTATTAAATCTAAGTATTATTAAATCTTTGGAAGTGCAGAAATATTTTTTATTATTATTATTATTATTATTATTATTATTATTATTATTATTATTATTATATTATTATTATATAAGAATGAATGACTTTATTAAATCTTCAAATGTGGCAACATTCTTGTTATCACTGTTATTGTCGTCATTAAGTCCCTGCATTACTAAGGCCTCATGAACATATGATCTTGGTCTCTGAGTTCCGCTTTCCCAGCACTGCTTCGCTGCTTTCCTGTGATGTGGCAGCGGTGACGTCACCACGGCCGCAGTGTGTAGAGGCGACGCGAGTAGAAGTGACGTGGTCGGTGAAGCAAGAACCCGGGAGCGCGTCGGCCTTTCTACAGCTTCGGCGTTAAAACATTACACGGCTTGTTACCTCCCTAAAAGCAGGGCTCAAACTCCCCGGTGAGACCACGACGACGGCGGCGGCGGCGGCGGTGGTGTAGACCGTGTGCTTTTAACCCCTCGCTCGCGGCTCGTTAGCCTGTTAGCCGCCTGCTGCTCGTGAACGCGGCAACTTCAGCCAACTTCAGCCTTAAACGAGTGATCGCGGATTTCCAACATGGGCCTGACCATCTCCAGCGTCTTCTCCCGGCTGTTCGGCAAGAAACAGATGAGGATCCTTATGGGTAAGAACAGCAAACTCAACACACCTTCCGAAAGCAAGTTTCTGCCGAGTAGCTAACTGGCCACTTATCTCACAATGTTCCTGAAGTAGATAAACATCTGCTAATGCTAACTGGTGCTGTCTGCTTAAATGTACATATTTGCCACACAGATGTCTAAAGAGGTAGTTTCGTACCCTAATAATGGTTAAGATCATTTTATTATACTAGTAGTAATACTACTACCGTAATATTAGTGGTCGTAGAATAGTAATAATACATTTGAAGTGTGGTTGTATTTAAGGAGGCACGTTTCAAAATTAAATGCAACTATACTTCTATAGTAACAATGGTAATAAGAACGTAATAAGTGCTGCGTGCTTCTAGTTTGTTTCACAATGACTTTTCGTGACATTTTGGAATGTCTTTACTGTCAAAACTGTGAAAATCTTATAACTGTGAAAATATTGTGTTTTCTTTTGTTTTGCAGTTGGTCTGGATGCTGCCGGAAAGACCACGATCCTTTATAAACTCAAACTTGGGGAAATAGTAACAACAATTCCAACTATAGGTGTGTTTCAGCATTATGCCACATCCCGATCACTGGTCACTTTTAGAAAATGCCATATTAACTCAAGATTTAAGATTCAAGATTCTTTATTTGTCATGTGCAAGTTATACAGGTACAACATGCAGTGAAATGTATCCTGATCCGCTCTTTTAACTGTGCAAAAGACAAGGGAAAACAATAGACACAATACAATACAAACTTACAAACATGAGACTGACTTAAATAAGGAGGTTGGGGTAACAGGACGAAAAATAAAACTATAATATACAATAAGGAACATAAGTTACATGTGCAATATAAAGTTACCTGTGCAAGTTTGAACCTGAGATTGCAAAATTGTGCTAAGACAGAACAGGTGCAATGAAATGATTTCTTTAAAGTGCCAAGTGCAACTGCTGCATTGTACATAGCAGACAGAGTAGAGCATGTGATATGGACAATGAAATGTGGCAACCAGTATAAGTGATTATCACAGTTGAGGTTTATATAGCAGTCAGACAGTATAAGTTATCATAGCACTATGAGGTATATAATAGCAGCATGTAATAACATGGACACATTTTTACAGTATAAGTTATCGTACTGATATGAGGTATGTGATAGCAGCATGTAATAACATGGACATTTACAGTATAAGTTATCGTAATGATATGAGGTATGTATTAGCAGATGTAATAGCGGAGTATTAGCAGATGTAATAGCGGAGCAGAGGTAATAACTCAAACAGAGATATATTTTAAAAAACCCATTCAGCAACCGCAACCGTAAACCGAGCTAATGACTGTCCTGCATATACCGAATGGGGCTTTGATGGATCGCTTGATGTTGGTGGCGTAACGGTACGGTGTTCGCCCCGTGATCAGAAGGTCGCAGGTTCGAATCCAGGGCCGGTAAAGTTACCACTGAGTTACTCATGAGCAAGGTACCGTCCCCAAGCACTGCTCTTGTTAGCTGCCCACTGCTCCTTCACGGATGGGTTAAATGCAGAGGTTACATTTCGTTGTGGTGCACTGTGTGCTGTGCCGTGGTGTGTTCACAATGACAAATAATCACTCACTTTCAAATGCTTTCAGGAGTGTGTGTGTTAAATAATCTTGATCCACAAAAATTCATGCGTCTTCTGCAGGCTTTAACGTGGAGACCGTCGAGTACAAGAATATCTGTTTCACCGTATGGGATGTGGGTGGCCAAGATAAGATCAGACCTCTGTGGAGGCACTACTTCCAGAACACACAGGTAACTGTTGACTTACAGGTGTTTTTGGGTCTTGAATGATTTTTGAGCGAACACAAGCATGTGCGAGGGAAAAACTTGGCCTCTGGAATTGCAGCATTGGGATCGGGTTATCCTCCTTCTGACTAAATTTGGTTGCCTGGCCTTGCTTATCTTGCTACAAAAATAACAGTAGCTGTAGGCGAAAGGGTGTTCTTGGGTTTTGGCCCAATGCCCACACTTTGTGATTTCGGGATATGAAGGGGAACTCTATTCATGGCTTTAGACTACTTATCTCTACTTCTTTCTGCCTCGTTTGATGATGATTCACTGATGCAGCCGGGTTGAACACATGCAGGACTGAGCGGATGTGGTGTTGATACTTTCTAAGTTGAGCAGTGTCTAGAGACTATGTGGGTATTTTGGTCTAGGCTGAGATTGAAATAGTAAACTGTCTACAGCACGCAGGTCTTGGTCCACAATTGTTTCTTTTTATGAAAACCCTGTTTCATCGGAACGAGTCTTTAAACTGGGTGTGCAGGTTTTGAAATGGAGGAGGAAGTGATAGAGGTGTGGAACAAACAATCCAACTTTGAGTGACGTATTAAAAAGAGAAAATACATAAGTGCTAAAACTGATTATTTTCTCAATAAATCAGAATGCAAAGAAATCTAAATGACTTTTTTAACATCTACACTAGAGGTCGTCCAGTATGTCCAGTTTATCAGGACAGATACAGATCATTACTATTCCAGGAAACCGATAACAGTAGCATAACGGATAGGGAGATGGTTCCGTGATCGGAAGGTTGCTGGTTGAAGTCCCAGAACAGTAACGGTACCACTGTGGTACTCCTTAGCAAGGTACCCTCCTCAAGCACAGTTTTAACACTATACCTTTGTGTAAAACTCCTTTTTTCCGTGCCATACGGGTATGTTCAGATGACTTCAAATCCCCATTTCGACTTGAATGCGTCACTACAACGCTATGTCAAGACCTCTCAAAAATCTCTTGGAGGTTTTCATGCCCCTTTAAGGTGCTTAACAGCTGCTCTATCGATAGAGCAGTGAAACATGTTGACTGTTAGTATTTTCACCTGCTACAAAGTGTATGCACCCTTTTGAGTTGGCCACTTACATGCATGCATGTGTTTGGCCGTTGTAGGGGCTGATTTTTGTGGTCGACAGCAATGATCGTGAGCGTGCACAGGAAGCCGCTGAGGAGCTGCAGAAGATGGTGAGTGGAACACACCCACACATCAGTCGCCATGCAAGCAAACAAACAAACAGTCAGTACTCTTTGTTTAAGGGCTGGTGATTCTCACTCAGAATCCTTTTATTTCCAGTACGTACAGTCACATTCAATCAGTATTGGGGAACTAACTAACTAGGAACAATGGTACTTTAACTACTTTTTAGTAGCTTATCAGTAACAAAAGTACTTTTAAAATCTTGTAGCTTTAAAAGTAACTTTTTAAAACCAATAGCTATGTAGTGTGGGTATTTTCAACTACCAAATGTTTCTTACTGGTGTTGAATTGGCAGAAGTGGCATCTGATAGGCTACTGTCCCCGTCTAGCTCCCACTCATTGCATCATAGTGTGCTTTTGGCAGCTGTAAGACAGAGTTGGAAGATGGAGCCCACCTTGGTAATATGTAGAATAATCTGAACTTGTAGAAGCAGTGCAAATACACCTTAAACATTTAATATGCAATTTAGTATGCAAACTATTATGAACATTTTGTGCAGGTAGGTAAAGTAAAGAATATACTCATTCACTGTGGCAGGTCTGAGGCATGTTACCTTTCCAGTACGGTGTCATACTTAAAAGGTATCAAAATTTGGCTCATCACCAGAGGCACTGCGTGGAGCCTCCAAGGTCTTATCATTTATTACACCACTGAGGTACTCATGAGCAAGTGTTTCTTCTTTCTGCTGAATACTCCTTTAAATTGTTTTTTTTCGTCATCTACAGCTCCAGGAGGATGAGCTTAGAGACGCAGTTCTGCTGGTGTTTGCCAACAAGCAGGACTTACCCAATGCCATGCCCATCAGTGAGATGACAGACAAACTCGGCCTGCAAGCACTGAGGAGCAGAACTGTAAGTTAAGCAGAGAAAACGCAAAGAAATCTTGCGTTTTTTCCTTTCTTTCTTTCTTTTTTTAACATCACTAGAGATTGACTGAAATGATTTTTCAAGGTTGATACTGATACACATTACTAGTCAAGAAGCCTGATATTTTTGAACCAATGTGTGTTCGCTGTAAAAATGGAAAGGGGTGTCAGACTTTAAAATAACAAGTACTCCAACACAAAACCTAGATGCCCTTAAGCATTTGTTGAATTGCGAGAAATTTTCATATTCATATATATTTTTTAAACAGAACGTGTAAGGTTCTCTCAGCTTCTGTCAAGAAACTTCAGAGCGCCTTCACAGTGTGCCAAAGTAGAATATTTTATCAGCATATTAGTTAAAAAAATTACCAATAATGATGACCCTAAAATTGCTAAATCGCCCAGTAATCATTTGTATTAACTACAGCTTGAATTGATGTATTCCATTAATACATACACACCACATCTTATCTTCTTCTTCTGGCTTCTCCCAATTTCTTTTCTTTTCCCTACAGTGGTACGTTCAGGCAACTTGCGCCACTCAAGGAACAGGTTTGTATGAAGGACTGGACTGGCTTTCTGAGCAACTCTCCAAACGCTAAGCAACATCCCGGCTGATCAGGAGACTTGTTTTTAAGGACACGATCAACAGAACTGACAGAGATATGAGACACTTTTTGGCTTTGAATTGAGTTGAGGGTTACACCGTTTGCCTCTGAGGGCAATTTTTTTTTTTTTTTTTTATTTAGAGGGTTTTTTTTGCACCACCTTTGAGCCGCTTGAAATTTCTCAATCGCTTATACCCGGCGTAGGCCACGTTTTAGCTTGACCTGACATGGAAGAAGGGGGTTTTAACAGCTTCAAGAGGGGAGCATTACAGGGCAAAGGTACACAGCTGTAACAGCAGAACCGTCTTTTATTTTATCAAAGATGGGAACAGTTTTATTTAAAACGCATTTTTGCTCTTGCGTCGTCATTCCAGTTACTTTTATCTACTCATTTCCTTGTAGGATTTGCATGTCGTAAATTCTGGGTGGTTTAGAGAATTACATCCAAATGTTTAGGAGGTCGTTCTTGAAAGACGGACCTCACATTTGATTTACTTTAAACATAAGGTAAGAAAATGGAAAATATCTCCTGTCCTTTCTTGGCCTTATTTCAGCTATCAAGCATAATGCTGCATTTCATTTACCTGCCTGAACTGACCCAAACTGGCCAGCCCTTCATTGTAAATAAACAGCCTTTATCTGCATTTACAGCAGCTGCCTTAAAAATGCTTTTTCCTGCTACGAGAATGTATTCATCAGGTTTTGTTTTCCATATACAATTCACCTAAATTGAAGACGGCCAAATTAAAAAGCTACATTAATTTTTTATATATACACATATATAGAAAGGGGAAAAAAGTACTTTGATACTCCAGTTTGAATCGGGCATTTGCAATGCTATGTATCAGTTTTGTTTTACATCAACCCATGTATAATTCCAAATAAAGACTAAATAAGAAAATCTTGCAATTAATACCATTGCTAAGTGCTGTACAATATTAACATGAGATTTATCTTGAAATATCACTACTTGTGGTTCGCTACTGCCTACATCGACAAAATGCAGCCCATATAAATGACAAATTCAAAAAAGTTTATACCAGGTTTTAGCATTATTTTATTACATTATCATTCTGTAGCGCAGATTGCTTTCCCAATGCAATCCGTACATTATGGCAATCTGGATCTAAATCTTTCATAAATAGAAAACGTAGTAGGCAATCGAGTGCAAAACCCTCAACTGCAGATGCTTGCATAAAGAATCTGCTGTCGTGGAAAACCACCTCCACATCAAAGCTTGACCCAGATAATGTCGGCTGCAAAAAAAAAAAAAAAATCCCCAAACGCCGAGATTGGGATGTGACGTGACCTCATTTCCACTTGAGGTCGCAGACTAAAGCGATATGGTCTGACGGGTGGGAAACGCTGGGCAGGGCCTGGTACGTGGTGACCTCCTGGTGACTGGGCAGGGGAATAACCTGCTCCACCTGCAGCGCCCGAGGCTCCATAAAGACGTAGTCCAGGCAGCCGTGGAAGCCTCCCACATAGTTGGTGTAGGCAGGCTCCCCGCATGCACTGCTTAGCTCGAACGAGTTGAGCAGCTCGATTTGGACCTGCTCTTCTGGACCGTTCGACATCCAGTCTGCATGGTTTTCAGGGATTGATCCCTGAGTGAGGAGCTGGAAGAGTCCTGAGGAAGGCGTGCTGTTAAAGTCGCCACAGAAGATCAGAGCGCTGGCACGTTCCTCCGTCACAACTTTCTTTAGGTGTGTGAGGGCCACTGCCATCTGGATTAATCGGACGTTTCCTCCTTTAAAGAGAAGAGCTGATTAATAAGTGTACTGTTAGGATACAGTCATTGTTCTATTATTGAATGGAAACTACGCAAAAGAGGTTTATTACCCTTAGGGTGCCAGTAGAGATGGGTGTTCGCAATGCATACTTTCCTTGATGGATCACTTACTGACTGAAGCATTGTAACCTATGCAAATGCAAAGCAAAGCCTTCAATAGTTAAGAAGCAATAACAATCACTCAATTCTGATCAATTCTGCCATCTGAAGATTGCTCTGTTGTCAAAACAGCGTGAGATTTGGCCATAGCGTTGGATTTTTGGATAAACAAGGTAACTTTGCACAAATAACTTATTTATGGTGTAAGTTATAAAGATTAGGTTTAAGTTATATATATATGGTTGAACTCATTTTTATAGCCTGTTTTATAGAAGCATCTTCATAGTGCAGAACATCCATACTGAATGTCTGATTGGTACCTTCGTGGTTTGGGTAAGTGCAACAAGGAACCTGTACCAAAACCATACCAGAAGATGTTGGTCCCAGTGCAGAGCCCTAACATTTCAATGGTCAGCTGTGATTTATATTTAGAGTGTTTAGTAGATGCTCTTATCTGGAGCGTCTTCCATGCACCTATTACACTTTCCCTGGAGCAACTTGGGTTCAAGGGCTCTGTGGCCCAACATATGTTCCTAGGGTTTGAACCCCCAATTTTATGATCCATAACAGTTTTAGTCACCTGGACTACTGCCATCGCCTTCACTGACTGGCAAAGACTGTTAATTTAGTTGAGCTAATTTTCACACAACAGTAGATCTGATCTTTAAGTTCTGTTGTTCAGCCCTGATCTATGAATACCCTGTTTGATCTTACGTTAGGTGTCTTACTGATAACCTCCACAGGATGTAATCCCTTGATGAGGAACAGGAACTTTTTCCCAGATTGTCTCTACAGAATTCCTAATACCTGCAAAGCTGTCGATCTTTGCAACACCTTCTCTTTCAAGATGGAGTTAGTGGACACTTTCTCCATCAGCGCACCACAGAGATCGTCCTTCTCCAAGGCTTCACTAAACACGACATCATGCTGACTAAGAAGCTTGAACTTGGATCTCCTGTAGAAGGTTGCCAGTCCTTCGTGCTGCTTCTCCTTTATCCGGAAAACCCCATCTAACCCAAATGCATCCAGAGCATGGGTCAAACTGTCACTAAATACCCCTTTGTCCACTTCCTGCAGACAAATGAGGTCAGCATTGTAGCCCGAAAGCTCCTTCTTGACTAAGTTTTGCCTGTAGTCCAGTTCCAGAGCGTACGGGGCGCAATAGGGGTACAGAACAGTTTTGGAAAGTTCGGTCTGGGCGTAAACGTCAGCCAAAATGTTGTAGGAGACCACCCTGATGGTGACGTCATCCGTCACTTTTTGCGTGTACGCATGCCGGTTGTCGAAGGTGCATGTGCCGGGTCCGGCCTCGACCACGCCCACCGACACCAGCTCCTTTCCCACGCCGTACCGGGAGCCGTTTCCCGGCGTGCATTTCAGCATCAAACGGGAGCCAATGTCCGCGTTGGATGGCGTGAACACGCGCTCGTTTCCCGCCTCCACCCAGCTCCATTCTGCGTCGCGCGCAGCCTCTTTATACCACTGATACTTGCATTCGGCCAAGTCCCCGAACTCGATTTCGAACTTGGGGCAAACCGGGAAGCCGGCGAGAACGGAGACGGGTAGTTCGGCGGTGGTGAACGTGGGCGGGTTCCGTTCCACCCGGTATTTCAGGTCTCCCACGTGCAGCACGGCGCCGTCCTGCCACGCGGCCGAGTTTAGCGCCACCTCAGACACGAAATCGCCGTTGAAGAAGAGGCGCACGGCCGGCTCGGACACTTCCGAAGCCGACGCTGAGAGCGCGTCGTCGGCTTTACTTTTCTTCGTCTTCTTCTTCCCCTTGCTTTGGGCTTTGATAATGCTGTTGGAGATGCGGGCTAAAACTTTCCCCAGTTCCTCGCTTTGGTCCCTCAGCATGTGTTTTTGGCTGCCGTCAAGGGTGAACGATATGGTCAGTTTGCTCTCCCACGGCACACACCTCACCACGGCGCGCTCCATTCTTCGGTAAAACCGGCGAATGTTGTTATTATTCTCAACTGAAAGTGGCAATAACGAACGGAAAGCAAATCTAGAAACTAGCGTGTGCCTGAACATGAGTCTTTCACTTGTTATATCATAAAAGATACTCCTGACACAGTACTACGAGCTAGCGGAAGACTCCATGCTCGCTTTCATTAAACAAGGCTCAAACGACTTCCTACTTCCTATGTAGTGTGCAACATTCCAACTTGAAACGAGACAAGTTGCGCCCTACGCAGGGCACTACACAGGGATTCGGTTTGCATTGGGAATAGAACCTTTATGACGCTGTCCGGTGATTGTAAACGTATTCAACGTTGGGAGACTGCAGATTCCACATGGAGTTATTGAAACATCTTTTCTTACGTCATTAATTTATTGTTGATTTCATCAAATTTGATTGAGTTTGAAAAGAAAATTATCATTAACTCATTACGTTAACATTAACGTAAATACATTTAATAGTAGGATAAAGCAGACTCGACTATATTAATTACGAGGAGTTATGGACATCTTTTCTAACACGAGTGTTATTTCACTAATTATTTAAACAAAAACGTGGTATTGTTTTATATAACATTTTAAAATCGTGTATAAATGTTACTGCGGCGCTGCAGTTACACAACGGTCGATTCGCCGCTAGGTGACGCCGTTTATTATTATAGACGAGCCCATTAAAGGAGCTGAAAAGATTCGGGGCGTTTTTGAGACTTTATGAAACGTTATGAATAAAGTAAATTCTACCTTTTTTGGTTTTAGTTCTAAGCGTCTTTATCTTGATTTGTGTTGAGAACTGAGCTTTACACTAATCAGGGGATTTCTTTCCCATTTTGCACCATGCACGTATCTTACCAGCTATCAACGTGTTTTAGGCAAAAGAGTAAACATTCACCGCTTAAATTAAACTTAATTTAGCAGAATGAATATAAAATATAAACTAATATACACTCCCAAAGTAAAGACAGCCAGTACTGGTAAAGAGGAAAATACCCTACTTAATTCACTAAATCTTTCCATATTTTTTTCTGAAGTGTGTCAATGATATGAGTGACTTTTATGAGAAATATGCAGTCCCTGATAAGGTTAAACATTCAGGCATTGTTCTTTTTATATGGTTTGTGAAGACAATAAAATCACTAAGTAATAATAAAACAACCCCAAATAATATTCATACACAACAGCTCTCCTGAATGTGCTGCTGGTTTTATTCAACTCAACAGAAACCTTGGGGACAATAATCATCAAACATCAATACACTATCGCCCATTTTATAGATGTGTAAATGAAAATTATCTCAGGCTATTCCCTCCTTTAATATAGAACAATTGTTATCAGTGTACATCATACAACCGTCAGATGGTGGGACTGGAATGGTTCATGCTGAATGTTACAACTCCTTGCTGTCGTTTCCATTGTGCTTTAATGACTAGATAAAAGGAGTTAATAAAAGGTCGGTACCCATCTTGCACTCAAAGGCTCAGCTTGAAAGCATACAAAGAAGAAGAATTTAAAAAAATAAAAACATTACAAAACTGGAGTAAACATACATTTTACACAAAAATCAAGAACACAACAATTTTATTAACACATCCTCCCCCCCCAAAACAACAGTACCAGTAAAGAGGAAAATTACCTACTTTATCCTCTGTAGGCCCTTTGGGGGAAGATGTTGGTATTTTGGCGACACTACGGGTTGCGTTACATCCTGCATAGAAACCATTACTTTTTTGACAATGATATATGAGGATTTATAAGAGTTATAAGGGTTCCTCAAGAGGAAAAATACAAGTTTAAAAGATCCAGGCATATGTACTTTTATAGGTTCAGTGTCTAACACGTGTACGCGTTAGAAAATAAATCATAACGGCTCCATTATGCCGTATTGGTTCATATGCAGCCTGTTTCATAAAGTGTCCAAAAATCCTAAAATAACCTGGTCCTTCCCAGAAACTTATATGCTAATATAAGACAATGCAAATTCATGGTACGTTTTGATATTGTGCTAATTTGAATTTCATTAAAAAAAAATTTCAAATCCATATCCCATTGCAATGCCTTTAGGGATATTTTCCCCCCATAAAATATATATATTTATATATTTTTCCCTGGCAGATATGAATCTCACCATCTCTAAATCCACCGTAATGCAACCAAGCCCGTAAAATCCCCTAGAAATCAGCTTTGGCCTCTCACTGTCCCACCACAATCCTGGAACTGTAGTAGCACAGTCAGAACCAATCTGATGGAGCGCGTCCAGACGCAAACACCAGTGTCGCCTCGTTGGACGGCCTTTCGGAGATCAGAAATGTCCGTCTCTCTCTTTCTCTCTCTCGGCTTTAGAGGTCGGTAGGGGATATCCGGGAGGCCTAAAGATTGCTCTTCTCCGTGCACTCGGCCTCCGTGCTTCGGGGGAAGTAGACGGTGGTCTTGTGCTCTTCGTAGCGGTCGATGTGCTTGAGGTGGACCACCATGTGCAGGGCGTAGGCCAGGACGAGGAGGAGGATGAGGGATGTAATGAGGCCCATGAGGATGGCCGGAGTGAAGAAGGTGGCGCAGTCGCTGGCCGAGGCGAACTTAGTGGACTGGACATTGAAGGCTTGGATCTAGAGGGATTAAAGCAGGTTTGGAATCATTTGATTTCTTCAAATTTGTCATTACTTTAGATGCAAACGCTGAACGACTGCTTGGGAAAGCTGCGAGTCTCATTTGCCATTCGAGCGATACTTTGTAGTTATCTCTGGTAAATGAGAGAAGTCCCTAGTCGCATGACCCAGATATGCAAGCATTTCATGCTATGTGCGTTTGATTCATTACATCATATATTTTGCATGTCATGGCTGAATACCCTCTGCAAAAAAAGCAGGCTTTACATGCCAAGCTAAGAAGGAGTGTTATCGCAGATGTTCCACGACTGAAAACAATAGATTCTCAATAATGTCCATTTCCAAAAATACAGAGACAGTCTCCTTGCACCTTAACCCCAAGGTGCTCCAGGAAGACTGCCCCTGAAATTAGGAAATGGTAAATGACCAGATCTTGAAGACCTCTGCATGCCCACCTGGAAATCTGTGAATGTTATGTGCCAGTTTGCTGAGTTGTCAGTGCCAGAGCTGGGCACGAGCAGTGTGTCGTACTTCTGGAGGCTGCTAACGTGCTGGCAGTGGTAGGAGTTGGTGGAGGGAGCGTACACCTCAGTAGCGTTAAACGTGGCCTCGTGCGTCCAGTTGTAATGGATGTGAACGGTGTCCAGCGTGAACCAGTTCTGTCCCGCTGACTCGTAGAACGTGTTGGACATCTGCAGCCTGCGGAAACGTGAGGCAACAAGCCGTTTAGACATGAGAAGGAATCGTCTTTATCTGCTTAGTGATGTAACGATTCCAAATGACTCAAACCACACTGACCTGATGGATAGTGCTCTGAGGTCTTCTACATCTCCGAAACGCAGGTTAAGTCTGAAAACAAGATGAGGATATTGGGATTAAAACTTTTTATTCATTATCTAAATAATGCCCAACATTCTTAATATCATCTTCAAGGCAAACGTATTTTTTTTACTTACGTGGCCTTGTCTTTGCTGCAGAAAGAGCCCTTGGTGTCGACTGGCGCGTCCGGACCAAAGGCCCTTTCTGTCAGGTCCACTAAAGTGTGATTTCTATACCTAATGGCCAGCTTCCGGGCCCTAAAGAGAATGCATGTTTTGCCGTTGTAAGCTACATTCAGTGGGGAGTAGGGCATGATTCCTGCAGATTGCAGCAGCTTTCGCCGGCTCTGCGGAGGAGAAGGCGGTCGCCATTCACGTGGCTGCAAGAGAAAAAAAACAATGCAAATACAAATCAATTAAAGGAGTAACTCTAACAAGCTAAGGCTGGGCAAACTATGAGGGCAAAAAAAACCCCGAAGTATCTCAAAACAAAATAATCATTTATTAACCGTAATCGAGGTAAAATGTTTTATTAATCATGATAACAATTTGATGCCATATCACCCAGCCCTACTACGAACGATATTCAGCATTTAATCCAAAGAGACTTCTTTACAGTCTTAATACTTCTTGAAGGAGAAGTGCTTTTGAATGCACTGGAAACAAACCAGGAGTTTTCTAATTAAAAAACACAGAGATCGCAGTAATCTGTCTTTGCGACACACGCCACTGTCTGCGTGGGATTATGTTGATCTGGGTGGAAAGAAAAGCTCCACTCCAGCGTCGGTCCAAGGTCACATTGGTGCGCTGGAGGAGCGCAAAAACACATCTCACCTGCAGCGCTGGTCTGGGCAGCTCCACCGTCACAAACACCGAACTCACACCGTATGAGGCAGTCCGGCCCTCGCCAGCCACTCCATCTGCGAATCAAAGACACCTGGAGTATAAGTGATTTCTGCCGCTTTCGTCCAAGCTCGTTGGTGTGCGTTGTCTATATATGACATGTTTTTAATTGTATTTACACAGATATTTACCCAACATGTAATTAGAACTGCCTAACTGCCTACTGTCTCCTTAGATCCTTCATCTGTGGTCATTACCACTCTATATACTAGGGGTGCATCGATCCGATTCTAATATCAGATTATCGGTCCGATACCGACTCAAATAGTCAGATCAGACATCAGTAAAAATGGACTGATCTGCCCCATTCATTTAATTAAATTGTAAAAGTAAATTTATTTGAATGTATCCATTCACTTGTTTGTGCCGTACATGTACTAGTACTTTTACTGGTGTGAATTGTAAATTAACCAATCAAATCTGCTTTAAATTTGTGATTTAATGTTAACATTTTGTTTTCGTTTCAAACTGTTTTGAATTGGAAATGTATGTTTTAAATATTATTTTTTAAAGTTATATGTATTGTTATATGTTGGGAAAGCAGTGTTTAAGTCAAGCCCGATGCTGCCATACACAAGAAAGAATGATCCCAGTCTCTTCCACACAGTAAGACATAAACAACTATTAATATTTATAAAATTGCATTGGATTGTGAATTCATGTTTACATTTTGTTCTCATTTAATGCAATTGTATTGTTTTTATTCTGAAATACAAAGTCCTGACCAAAGCTGTAGCTTCACTAAAAGTTTTTAACCAAGTCTCTGGTGATCTTAATAATTCATTCAGTTCACAGTGAGACATATAATTTATTAACTGGTATTAGATAACACTAGTGTCAGATCAGTTCTAGCCCTGCTATTTGTGACTATAAGAGCTGCATTAGTGCATCCACAAAGTATACACAATCGCCGACATCTCCTGCACAGGAGGAACCGTAGAGATTCAGAAGACTAAAACTCACTATGCTCCTCGTTCCTCGTTTAATTAAATGGGCACCTGACCAAAAATTCAATTTAATGTGCTGGTCTTGCTAACACTTAACGACAGCTTATCGCTTATACACTTTAAACTTGAGTCAAGACTGACCCTGAGGTCCCCAGAAGTTAATTGTTAATAACATTAGCACCTTAAATAAAACCTTTAGCCAGGGGCATCTTTAATTGAATGGGTGAGGAAAAAAATCCTGGCAAGAATCTAACTTTCAGAAACTTTTCCACTGTGGGCATTTTTATTTAAAAAAAAAAAAAGGAAACAATTATCCCTCACTCTAATTTAATCCGACATATTAAATTATATTTACGGCATCTAGGACCAGTTTCCCAGACAATGATTGGGCCAAGGCCTAGACTATCTTTGAATTTCAGTAGTGAATCTCCATTGTATCTGCAATTTAGTCCAAGACTAGGCTTAATCCATGTTCAGGAAACCATACTCAATTTTTGCCTTTTGCTCATTATTTGTACATTGCTCATACTGCATTTTGACAAACGAAGTGATGAGTATCTGGACTGGAAATCTAAAAATGTTCACTTTTAGAAGGTAGGTGTACCTCATGAAGCTGGCAGAGAGTGTAATGCTAAATGTACAACTGCACAATCACATTATAAGTATGCATTTTAATACGTAAGACTGTTTGTTAAATCCCAAAACAGATGAAAAGAGTAGGGCTGAAACAACGCACCATTTCTATGTCATGATATTGTGCTTTTTAGGTGACTGCACTTTATTTTGGCACAGAATCTAAAAAATGATCATCTGACCATTTTCTCTAGTTAAATATCCATCGGGTGCGGCATGGTGGTGCAGTGGTTAGCACTGCCGCCTCACAGCGAGAATGTCCTGCGTTCGATCCCCTGGTGTGGAGTTTGCATGTTCTCTCTGTGTTCGCGTGGCTTTCCTCCGGGTGCGCCAGTTTCCTCCCACAGTCCAAAAGCATGCCATATAGGTTAATTGGCGGCTCTAAAAGTGGCCCCTGTAAGGTGTGAATAAGTGTGATTGTGTGAGTGTGTGTGCCCTGCGGTGGGTTGATCCCCGCCTTGCGCCCGTGGTTCCAGGGATAGGCTTTGGCCCCCCCGTGACCCCAGTTGGGATTCTGAACCACTAGTGTCTCCCAAATACACTAATGTAGCTTCTCTTCATACATAAAGACTGGGATTTACTGCAGTTCCCATTGTTCGTTTCATGACGGGTACGGCATTGTACTGAGAGCTTCATATTAAATGATCATGAACATCTCACATTTTTACACCCCTATAGAAGGAATTTCATAAAGCAGTATGCTGGAAGCTCAGCATGGTCCAGCATCCAGCTTAATCTCTGCTCCTTCTTAAATCTTGAACTCTACTTAGTTTTGAGAAATCCTTGTGTGTCGACGCTCATCACGATAACTCACTTTCTTTGACTCTGCTGTCTTGGGACGGCGCGTCATCCGAACTGTATGAAAGGAAACGAAGAGGGAGAAAAATGATTAAATATGTTGATTTTTTGATGTGCTTTAACACCTTCCTCGAGGATTACAGAAACTGGGATATAATAACCACACACAGTACATTCATCTGAATCCATTTCATCTACTTTGATCCAGTCTTTCAAGGATTTTCCAAAGTGGATGGGATTTACGTATTAGCTGGAGAGAAGAGAGAGAGAGAGAGACAGAGAAAGAGAGAGGACACGGCCGCCCGAAAAAAGCCTCATCTCCATTGTGTGAATCGGCAAATGAAAAGGTCACATTCGAACGAAACCCAAAAACTAGTTTCTTTGCCTGTTGGAGTTGTGTTTTCCTCACCGCTGAGTGGGATTATCCAAAGATGAAGCGGTCAAACGTCCTAATCGCTGCCATAATGCCGGCTAAAATGGCTTTAGCCAAGAAGCATTCTAAGACCTGATTAAGGGGCAGCAGGATTGGACAGTAAAGAGCAGCGCCAGCCAAAACAGAGGTCTGAGATCAGGACAGGTTACAACCTGAGAGGATGAGGACAATTCAGTTTGGTCAAGTCAGAAGAACAGCTTGAGGGAATCGGGGCTTTAGGTGAGGGCTTATCGATCGGTCTGGGACAACCCTAGCAATCCAAAAAATCTCTGGTTTGGGTGTCAGACCTCTGCAGAAGAAGCACCAAAAGACCTCCCAATCACAGGGAAAACTCTATGTGGTGCAGCTTGTAGTCAAGCGGGCAGGGGCGGTGAAGTCTTTTAGCGAAGCCTTCGACTTGACACGACATGTGAGCAAAGCTATGATGAGCATCTTTATTTACTCCATGTGCATTAGTAACATAGATGAGCAGTAGAAGTTGCATATTTGATATCATAATACATATTGAGATTGATCAATATTTCTGACCACATTACCCAGCTCTACCTACAACCTTGTGGATCGTTGGCGAGTATCCCACCTCTAGACCACACAAGAACGTGTAGAGAAATTCAAACCTGGTTTGTTCCTAAGACTGTACAAGTCATTTGAACCTTTTTGTGTGTGAAATAAGATTCACTCGATCAAAACCTATATCTGCATGAATGACAGAGTTCATTTAATTTCAGCAAACGGATTAAATTTAAGAAAATTAACCAAAAGCTGAACTAGATAATGATACAAATCTGTGAAGATGCATGTTTCTAAAAGCGATCTGCTCGTCGTCCATCCATGGCACAACAGAAACACTGTCCCTTTACCTAGATGGCACCAAGCCCCCCAGCATGATACTAACTATGAATGAAGCATCTTCTAATCTCTACAAAGTGCTGTACATTCATGCATAAAACGGGCATGTTATATATTGTATATTAATGCATAGTAAAAATGGGCCTTATTCACCAACATTTGTCTTCTTAAGAGTACGACTGTACAGCTGTTCTTGACTGTAGAGATACAGTAGACATACAATAAAATGTGTGTAAGAGTGCTATTAAGCATTAGGAAACATCAGTAAATCTTCGTAAAAACTCTTTAAAAAACAATGTTTGCGGCAAACTTGTGGTTAATTTGTTACAAACAGTGTAGCTATGTGGAAGATGTTGCCACAAGTTTGCCATTGTCAGTCACTATTGGTAAACTTTTGGCAATGTTCTGGCGACAATGACAAATTGCAACTAGTGGCAAATGTATTTGTCAGTGATTTGCCAAAATAATTAGCCAGTAATGGCAAACTTGTAGTGAACTTTTGCTGACAAATTTGCCAGGTGCATATGTTTTCCACAAAATTTGCTAGAAGTCCACGGCATGTTTGTTACAAACCTAATTTGCATGTGAAATTATGACCTTGCTGCAAATTTGCTGCAATGTTGCCAAAGGTCAACAGCAACTGTTTGCCAGAAGCCTACATTTTTTGTAAGGGAACTGCGTAAGCGTGTTTTAAGAACAAATGTCTTCTTAAGAACAGTCTATGAATGAGGCCCAATGTCATGAAAGCAGGTTTGTGAGTGAGATAGAGTTCCCGTAAGATGTTTGGTTTGTACAGGTTGAAAGATTTAAGCCCTGTCCTGAGAATAAAAGTGTTTTCCCATAATACTTCTGAATCATTTGCCTTTTACCCAAAACAGGTCTTATTAACCCAAGGTTCACCTAAAAACAGCAGCAAACCAAAACTGTGCCTATATTTATACGCCCAAATTCCCTGTTCCTCAGTCCTGGGAGAGATTAAGACTCTAAAAGTCAGTAGATTAGAGTGAAGGCCTGTAATGTAGACTGAACCTCTTTGACCTTGGGGGCACAAATCAGCTTGGAAGATTTCTAAAAGCGATCTGCACGTCGTCCATCCATCCGTGCGTATTACAGAAACGCAGTCCCTTAGACGGCACCGAGGCCTCAGGCAGGACACCAACTATGAATGAAGCATCTTCTCATCTGAGCGTTAAGTCGCAGTTTGTGATTTGTTTGGGGAGTGTTTTGTTTGTTTTTTGCGTAAGACGGTTACGTCTGTATATGACGAGGAGCTGGCGAGAGAAGAAGCGAGGAGGATTCTGTTATTGTTGCGAGCAGATGCCGTTGTTACGTAACTATATTTAGCCCAGCGGTGAGTAATCATTTATCTGAGGCCCTGCAACGACTTGACCGTTCAGCACATCCTCTCATCCTCCGCCCCCCGCCTAAAAACAAGGCTTTTCAAACATTGGCAATGATGCGGATCAAAAAATATTACAAATCCCTCCTCCTCTCTGCTTCAGTGACAGCTTAAAGGATCGGTCTGCGTCACAGAACCTGAACATGTGGGCCAGTCGGGCTGGCAATGGCGCAATTATATAATCGATGGAATCCGCCGACCGGCGCTGCTTATTCACTACTCTGTGTCAGGAGATTAACGAGAGCATCTTTAAAGTTCCACCTCTGCTCTACACTAAATACAAGAAAACCTCTCAATACAGCATTAAAGCCCGCAGTGGCCTACATGTTGTAAAGTGACTTCATCTCCCCAATGTGGACCAGCTGCAAAGTCTCTGGAACTTTGCTACGTAAATACAAAGAGCAGGTTGAACTTTGGGTCGGAAGTTTGGGTCGGAAATAAGAAGGAGAAAATTGCAAAAAAGAAAAGAGACAAGATTTTAAACAGATTTGCCAAAGTTGATCTAGCAGCAAACATTTTAATCCAGACTTGATGGCATCTGCTGATAGGTCTTGGATGCAGAATTAAGGATGATGAGATGAAGGCCTTATTAGAAAGTCAGTATTCCTCACAACCTTTTTTTCTACACTTTTGCTTTTTATAAATCTTTATTACAGTACACATCTGCATGATGCCAGTTTTTGTCAGATCTTGAGAGGCAATATGCAGTCTAAATTTCAGCCTTTTCCTTCCCATCACTTCCAGTAAACAAGACTCAAAGACCCAATGTAGTTCCACAGAGAATGTTGCTGAAGTTCTGTAAATAATGCATGATGCTCCTTACTTTCTTTCCACTAAATGGCCTGTAAGACCCACTAAGACTGTTTCAAAATGCATGAGTTTTAAACGGGAGATTTGCTTTACCAATCCCAAGAATTTACATTCAGATCAGCTTTTAGACACCATCTGGTGGATAGAGGAAAAACAACATTCTGCCATCTTGTCGAAACATCTGAACTGGTCACCATATGGATAATATTTTTTCTCCCCCCCTTACATCAAAAGTTGCATCTTGATCATTAACTGTGCCATTAAAGAGGTGCTTAACGCAATCACATAACACAGTTTCTTGCAGGTTTTAAAGAGGATGCACCATAAGGGAAATTATTTAAATGAATTTTTGTTCCATAAATGGTTGTGATTAGGTTAGTATCAGAATTGCATTGCGTGAAGAGAACTGTATAGCCCTAAAATAAAAGAGAATGTGACATGCAAGCTGTTCAATCCCGTTAAATATGAATGGACCACGAAATGCATCCACAATAATATTATTCCCAGCGGCATCCTTGCACTATCCGCATGTCTCATGCTCCACCTTCCCATTTAAATTCCTTCACTAGTCTATTGTGCTTCATTTCCAGATGTGCACCATCCACCAATGTCTCCACACACACCTGACACAAACCTCCTGGCTCGGCAGCTCCTTATTTTTAGTCACAGTTATGGATTCGCCCCGTAAACTGATGCCTTCAATGGATTTTCTCTTATGTTTCACTGACAGAGCCCCGAGTTCAATTCCATTGCAGAGGAACAACGTGCAACTACACTAGACAAAGGGAAGACGACCAGCAGCTCTTCCAAATGGACCATAATAAACCCCTATCATAGACCTTATTATTTATAAGTCTGTATTTATTATCTTTATTCTATTCTTTTTTTTTTTTTAATATTCTAATAATTACAGATTGGTAGCGATTATTTCTAGTCTTATCACTCAACTGTTCTGTTTCCTTGTGGTCGAAAAATAATAATAATAACTGATGAACATACCTCTTCTTGAAAAACGCAGGCACTTGTTCATAGGACGACGAGATCTGCAGGAAAAGGAAAGAAAATAAAGCGAAAGACATCGGCCGTCCCCGGGATGCCATGAAGACGTCCAGACGCGCTCGCCACAAACGACGACTGCTGCTTCATAATCTGCCCCCTGATAAGAGGCGGGGCTTCACACCCGATGAGTGACGCCGCCAGCGGCCAATCGCATTCCTCCGGTGAGTCACGGCCACGCCCTGTGGCCGAACGTGCTGACACAGTGGTACACAAACCATAAACACGTAACACTCCCCCCACACGCACCCCCCAAAAACGATTAACCTATAAAGTTGACAAAAAGGGAGTGTGTCTGTTAATTAAGCGAGGTGATAAAATATTTTTAGTCGTTTTCTTGTGTTCAGAGAGGCTTTGGCCCAGATTTATTTTGCACTTTGCTCTGTTCCGGTAGTTCATTAGCAAATTCATTTGTGTGTGACTACTGCAGAGAGAATTAATACCTTGCATCCGAACGAGAAAAAAAAAATTGATGTCCGTCTACACACACATATATTAGGAATGTGACAATCGATGTATAAATAAAATAGATCAAATTATATTGCAATACCCCATTGCAATGCTTTCAATAGGCAAAAAAAAACTGTAAATCGCCTTGAAAATATATCACTAACTTTCGGGATAACACTGCAGAAGTTCATTTTAAAATCTCATTATAGGCTTAATATTCATGTAAGAAATACGAGTTGCAAATCTGTTACTATTACATGTTTGTTTATTATGTTAATGTTACCAATGTGGAATCTCCCTATTGTCATAGGGTGTAATTATTGTGATAATAATGAGAAGGACTGTTCTTTTTACAGGAAATAGTTATTAAACATATATAAATACAGTTGCATTACACCAATTGTTTAAATAATGGTCATATAGCCCATTATACTATAGTAATAATATTCTATACTACTATACTATAATGTCCTATACTGTGTAGTATAAACAGATGTGCATGAGCTTATAGGATATTTTAAAGAACAAATTTTAATAAATTAGCACGTGTCTGTTTTTTCTGTGCTTAGCTACATACTGTATCTATTCAGTTTGCATAACGAGACAACGAATGAGAAATTTCGCTGATCTACAAACCATTTGTTGCGCTGAATATTCCAAGCACATCATAAGTAAATCGAATAAACTTTCGCATTGGACGAATACCAACTTCCGGGTAATAGGACTTTGTTTAGTAAATAACATCTCCAACTGCACATTAAATATGAGGCATTACATATATGTTTTGTTCCCTTTCTGTGCTGACACGTTTGCTTATGTTATGTTTATATGTAGACAAAATATGTGGTACATTTTTGAAAAATTCGAATAAAAAAGGCATTTGGGTGGACACCTACACCGGGTCCTGAGAGTAGCCATTTTCGCAAAGAATCGTGGGATCGCTCTTTCCTTCCAGCACCCGACTCTAGTAACATGGGTACGCGTTTTACTCTCTTCTGATTCCTTTTAAAATAATCGTACACTATGTAAATACGATCAGATTGACACATATTTACAAAGTTAATGCACTTAGTCGCCTAAACCCGTCGGGAAATCATATTTGCCTCGCGTTTTAAGCTTATTTTTTATTAATCGTTTGGTCACAACGTGGAGCGCGATCGCGGCCACGCCATGTTAGCCTGCGCCGTGCGGTTAGCAGCTTAGCACTGGAGCTCGGTCTCGACAGGCGGAATAAGTCCCAATTGTACCTGGTATAGTTTACTCATTTTGGCTGTAATTGTGATTAAGGTCGCGATATACCTGGGAAAGACACTCGTGCTCATCATTTGATGGATCGCGAGTTTTAGGGGGAAATACGGCATGTATATAAACGTATCGAGCCCTAATAGACAGTAACTTGTCAGTTTTGTGCGGATTTTGGTTAAGATTTGGTGTCTGGAGAATTCATCCTGCACGACAGCCAAGTGGTTTTATTTGACTTTAGTCCTGGTTTAGCCACTTTCACAAGTTGGGGAGCAGTCTACGGGTTCTGGGACAGAAAACGAAATGAAGTCACTTCTACTAGTTCTGTTTCACTTATATAGGGGTAATCTAGTTAAATGATAAATTAATATGGACAGTTCTCTTGGTTGCATTTTGGGGGTTACGGGTCTTCCTATGGGTCTAAGTGGTGGTAGTGCTTGAGGTAGAACTGCGGCAGAACTGAACCCACATACTCAGTCCATTAGCAAGGATTTCCCCCTAGTTTTTAATTTTAATGAGAGGCTAACAGTCTATACTCACCTAACATTTTCCTGCTGATTGTAGAGTATCAGACTCTGTTCAGCTTGAAGACAAGAAACTCAAATACCAAACTTCGACCACAATCTGATCAGATCAACTGTTTGCAAGCTGTCCAGAGCGACTTAAAATTTCTTAATTGCCAGGATAGTATCTCTTGAGCACCTTAGCCTTAACTGTCTTGTTCCAGTGGTGGTTTTAGATTCTTGAGATTCAATTCCCCAGTTTTATATTTGCAAATATGACTTTCAGCCAGTGTTACTATAGCACCTCCACTACCCTGACACATTTGGATAAACCATGGCTGAACTGAATCTGTACTGTAATGTCTTTATATGGCCTGCTTGGTTTTTGCAGGTAAGTGCCGTGGGCTGCGTACTGCCAGGAAGCTGCGGGATCATCGCCGTGAGCAGAAGTGGCATGACAAACAGTACAAGAAGGCCCATCTGGGCACTGCCTTGAAGGCCAACCCCTTCGGAGGAGCTTCACACGCCAAAGGAATTGTGCTTGAGAAAGTGTGAGTGCTGCTGTTCAAACTTGTACAAAGTGTGCTGTGTTGACTGAGGATAAAAAATGAACAATCCTGTTTTCCCTTCAGTGGCGTTGAAGCCAAGCAGCCCAACTCTGCCATCAGGAAGTGTGTCAGGGTCCAGCTCATCAAGAACGGCAAGAAGATCACCGCTTTCGTCCCCAACGACGGTTGCTTAAACTTCATTGAGGTAATGGAAGTTTTTTTTTTTTTTTAATCCTTTTAGGATGTGCCAGTATGTGAAGCATGGCAGTAAATTTGGCTTCTCTTTGTGTAATTCGCAGGAAAACGATGAAGTTCTGGTGGCAGGATTTGGTCGTAAGGGCCATGCCGTCGGTGATATCCCTGGTGTGCGTTTCAAGGTCGTCAAGGTGGCCAACGTTTCCCTTCTGGCCTTGTACAAAGGCAAGAAGGAGAGACCCAGGTCATAAATAACGTATGCCCAAAACGTAATAAACAGGTTTTTCAGTTACAATTACTGTCTTGAGTTGTTCCTTTAAGATTTGAATTTCCAAGTTCTTAACAAGCATGTGTTAAGCAATGCTATTGTTTGGCAATAAATTTGTTCACCTTAACAGTAGGCTTTAATTGCTTTAAACAGTGTAGCTTCAGATGAGGTGAGTGTAAGGCTGCACTTTAAAAGGATGCTGTTGTGGCACTTGATTTAAGCATCATCTGTGTTGAGTGCAATATTTATTCTAGTGATCTGTGATTTATTTATTTATTTATTTTTTAATTTTTTTGGCAATTTTCTGGAGGGTCGAGACATGAATCATTGCACAATTAAAACAAGCCACTGATTTTTGGCCTACGTTAGCTGGACTCCTCTCTGGAGTAAAACTGCCCCACACAACACCTGATCCACAACATGAAAGTGTGGTTAGTTGGCGGGTTCACAATTTTCCCATTTTAAGGTCTGGGTGGTCAGTAAATGAGTCTGGTGGACTGGGGCAAAGACACCTGTGTACTGTTTGGGGTTTTTCCCCCCCCCTAATCCCAGGATACACTTGAGTTTTGGCAGAAGACTTGAAAGGTGAGACTAATGTTAAAGGGCGATGGTGTAATTAATTTTTGTTAAAGGCATGAGCTAATACCCACTGCATTGACAGATAATAGCATACCAGTAAACTTACATTAAAAGAGTGCAGTGACGCCCAAATGCAATAAGAAACATGCTTGCAAGAGTGGCTGGGTAACGAAATGATTGTAACTGCAACAGCATCAGTCCTGTGTGGATGCAGGGAGTTGGCTCTCTTCCTTTCCTAGTTGTGTGAAGCCGACTGACCGTGATAATACCTGCTGTGTTTCATTATAGAGTCCAGACGGGGCCGTGTTGGTTTTAGAGCCGAGCCAGGACACGGCCGGTGCTATAATAGAAATCGTGGGATTGAGGGCAGGTTTGTGTCATCAAAAGTACTCGCATGTTGGCCTGTATCATTATTTTGTCTTAGTTTGAATGTAGAACATTTGATTTTGGTATCAAGCAGGGGTTAGGAAGTCACTGCAGTTTTACCCTAAAAATACTTAAAATCGCTAGAGTAGGTAAAAGTCGGCGTGTAAAAGCAGTTTTCTTTATACGCTGCCTTGCGTTGGTCCATGTCTGCTGTCGCTGTAAAAATGATACAGGAATGGACTTTTGAATTTGGTCCATGTTCAGCTTGTTGGGCTCCACTGTTTGGTGTGCAGCTGCTGCTGTTTATGGAGCATTACCCAACGTGTGCGCAGAGGTGTGAAAAGGCATCCGTCTGCTCGCTCGACTTCGTCTGATTTCCCCACTGACTCCCGTTACCTCAGATGACAAGCCACCAAACAAAACAATTGCTCATGAACATCAACTGTAATACAACCAAACTATATGTTATGTAATTCTAAAGGAGCTATAGAAATGCAATTTTCTTTATGGCATGTTTTCCTGCTGTGGTTCTATCTTATAGCATATTGCACGATGTAGTTACAGGATTTAGCAGACGCTGTTATCCAGAGCGACGTGCGACTGTGCTTTGTAGTCCACGACTTTTCTTAAATTTAATAGAATGATAGAACACTGTAGTAGCATAACAAGGGGTAGTTGGTAGCACAATGAGGTAGGGAGATAGCTCCGTAATTGGAATGTGTCCGGTTCAAGTTGTGGACCAGTAAAGGTACCGTCCCCAAGCAATGCTTCCCGGGTGCTGCCAATAAAAAAAAGCTGTCCACTGCTCCTACGCGGCTGGGTCAAAAGCAGAGGTGGTGCACAGCAACAAACGATGTAATGATGAAGTGATTAGAAGCAATGTTATTCATATTTGATGTTATGAAATATGTGATGTATTGCGATATCGTATATCAATTGTAAAAAGTTAAAATTAAATGTAACATCAAGGGAAGTATAATTTGGCTTTATTGGTGGCTAATGTATTTTAACTAATATAAATGGCTGTAATAAAGGGAAAAGCAAACCGTAATCACATACGTTCTTAAATACAAGCACGCATGCAACACTGGCCCAATTATGTTTAAACCACACTGACTTTGGTGTCCGGAAAGAGCAAATTATTTATAACACTTGTATTCATCAAATACACACAGTGTAGAAATTGGGTTGCTTTTAGTCTGAGGGTGATGTAAGACTCCCTGGAGGCTCTGGTAAAGAAATGTATGTGTGTGAGGGCCGGTTCAAAAAGACAAATGAAATGCTGTGGAGTAAGAGGATTCGCGGCAGATTAGAGCAGGAACAAGGGAGGTAAGATAAAAATAAATAAAATAAAATAAAAAGTAATAATGAGGAATGTAATATGAGAAGGTGGGAGGTCTGCACTGGCCTAGATTGACCCAAAGCTCTAATTCAATCATCTCCTAACAGCTGGATACCATATTTATGTGTCTTTTTCTCCCTTGACCAAAAGCCTGAAGTGATAAATGTGTGGTATTAACCTACTTTTTTTCCCACTGCTCTCTCACAGATTATAAACCTGTTTTCTAATGACGTGACTGCATCCGACATCGGGTATCTTTTGCATAAAAAGCGCCCAAAAAAGGCGAGGCGTGCTTCAGACCTGACATATTTAGCATATATGAAATTGCTCAAACCTTTGCAGCACATTTTATATCGCCATCTAGTGTTTAAAAGATCCAAACAAGTCGGTCTTATTTCTGAATGTGTTAGAATGATAATGTATGTCTTCTTAGAAGTCATTTTCCCAAGAGGAAAATGAACACTACCAGTGAATGCATAATTTTCCTGGAGTTGAACAGTGGTTTACTCTCTCACTGGATCGCCGGTTCAAGTCCTGTAACAGTAAAGGCACCACTGAGGTACCTCGGTACTCATGAGCCCCAAGCACTACTCCTCGGGCGCTGCCAAAAAGCTGCCCGCTGCTTCTTCACGGATGAGCCAAATGCAGAGGTCATATTTGGTTGTGGTGCTGTGCTGTAGTGTGTTCACAGTGACAAATAATCACTCACTATTGAAGAAGCTTGAATATTTGTGTACAAACTAACAATCTGGGTCACTGAGACATATCTGCACCTTGCAGGAGAACCATTTGCACTAATGCTGTGTAACTTAATCACCACCTTGGCAGAGAAATCTTACTCTGAGGAGCTGGGGAAAACTGTGTCACAGTCAAGCTGTGGAGCAGGACCGCTCTACTGACCCTGGTCTGTCCCATGATCAGATATTTATAGCAGAGGCCATGACATAAATAACCCCACATGCAGTTTAGAAGCTGCCCCCCCAAACCGCTGTAGGAGTGGGGTAGTGGTGCAACTCCTGGTGAATGTCAACGTCAACATTGGTCATCAGGGATTTCTGTTGTTGTCAGTCATCTGAAGTGGGTGAGTGTGGATTTTTTAGCTGGTGTTGGTAAAGACGAAAGACTCTTGCATTAAATGTATGTATTTAAATTTGCAAATATTGATTTTCTATATGGACTCAAGCATTGTAGTGTTAGTTGACTGTTTACTGTCTTGAAATATAATGATCTCGGGCTTCAGCTGGTCAATAAGGATTCATAAGTATATAAAATCGATGTCTCCATTTCACTTCCGTCTTCTATTGTTTGCTCAACATTTGTAGATGGGAAGAAACCACATGGCTTGAAGTTGGACGGGAGGAATGTTTTCTTTATGACACACAGTTGACATTGGAAAAGTAATTTTGAAGTCAGTGCAGTGGTCTAATTAATGATCAATTAATAGCTAATTACTAAAAGTTGGAATTCAAGGAACCATTATGGATTATGAACCATCAGAAGGAATTTTTGATGAAGACGTGGCCACTCAGTACATGATCGAGCAAAGCATTTTGCCCAACAATAAACAGATTGAGTTTAAGGACATCTTTTCTGGAGATGGATGCAGGTAGAAAAGTGATTCCTTTCTCTAAAAAGATTGCATGAAAATGTTCCATGTATTATTTATATAATTGGTGGTTTAAAATGCTGGTTTGCAGGATATTACAGACTAGTCCAGAGAGGGATAAAATCTCCAGTGCTATTAAACAAGGTAGGAGACTTAAGAGTCTTACGGCGTTTTTAACATTTTATGTTACGTTCTGAGTGGGTTTGTGTTGCTGATTGGATGGCAGGGGATGAAGCTGCTCTCCGTAAGCTTGCATCTCACCAAAGTGCCTTTGCTGAAGAGGATAGCAATGGGCATATACCATTACACGAGGCTGCCATCCAAAGAAACCAGTACATCCTGGAGATCACTTTCAGAGGTCTGGAATGGCATCATTAATTAAAATGCTGTATGACTGAAAAATTGACTATACTACAGAATAAATGCAAGGGTTATGGTTAATGTTGTATGTGTGTGGTATTATGAAGGCAATACAAAATTCAGTCTTACACTTTTTGTTCAGCTAGTGTTCTTGTATCACAGCTTCTTCCAAGGATGCTATGAACAGAAAAAGCCACAGGGGCAGGACAGCCATTTTCTTGGCTGTAGAGGAGGGTCTCATCGACAATGTCTGGTACCTGCTGGACCAGGGAAGCAATCCAAACTGCCTGGATACTGATGAGGACACACCTCTTTTCACAGGTCTGTAATATTATTACTTAAAGGTGAAAAGTCCAAATGAAAGGCCCATGTGCCAAATGCAGTCCAGCAAAACAAAAACTTTATTTAGGCTATACTATAGGGGTAAATAAAATTCAATATAATACAATTAACCATTTTTTATTCAACCGAAAAAGATCGCAGATTTTTCAGTATTGGCTTCAGTATTTCAGTATTTGTACAGATTTCAAGCAGATCCTTTACATTTTGTTCTGAAATTCAACCCAGATCATGACAGAAAAATTAAATTTGCACAATACACCTGTAAAAAGTACATTGTGTAATCTTCAAAAAAACAAAATTTAACAAAACGGACATAATGTCTCAAATCACAATTTTTTCAAACTTTTGTTGGACTTTGTTTCTAAAAGTCTACCCATGACTGTTTGAGCATTACATATTCAATATTAATATTTAAAATAGTGAATAAAAAATTATTATAAATATTAATAAAAAAAATAGTGGTTTGCTGGCAAATAAACATTATATTACTTAATACCGTTGAGTATAATTTTTTGGATATTTAAGACAACCATGTGTTGTATACATGAGCTAATAGTAAGCAAAATCGTTTTACATTAATCATACTCACTAGTCTCCACGTGAAAAAAGTTTTGCTACAAAATGTGCTTTTAAGCCTTATGCTTTTTCATTACGTTCCTACCGAAGCCGTCAGAAACAACCACTACGACATGGTGAAGCTGCTCCTGTCCTTCAGCGTCAACGTGAACCAACAAGGCGCACACCGCAGGACGGCCCTTCATGAAGCCGCTCGTCTGGGCCTCACCGAGCTGGTGGAGCTGCTGCTGAAATCCGGAGCTGACCCCGATCCCCGCAGCGCTTACGGTCTCACCCCTCTGGCTCTGGCTGCACAAGCTGGATACCTGGAGATTGTGCGCACCCTCCTCCACAGAGGTCAGGAACGTACGACGGCGTGTTAGGGCCATTGTAGATTAAAAGAAAAAAAAATGGAGCTGGGTTATGAATTCAGACTCGAGATTAAAGTCGTAGATTTACGAGAAGAAAAAATCGGATTTTCTCTGAGATTAAAGTGGCAAATTTATGAGGAAAACGTCTCAACGGTAAAGTAGCATGGATTTATGGGCGTGGAAACGGAGCGCGTGATTGTGGCACATGCGCAGATCCGCTAAGTAGCACAATTCAATAGGTCGCATATTTCGACAGAACACCTGTTTAAACTTGATGAGCTGGTTTCTCGCTGATGGATTAAGCCTAGTCTTGGACTAATTTGTAGTACCAATGGAGATTCTCCATTCAAACTCAGAACTATTCTAGGACTAGTTTTAATCCTCAACCGGGAAACTGGTCCGATGCGTTTACGTTTGACAAAGGTATACATTGGCGGATCTCGCTGTCATGACACATCATTATTAAGTAGACATGAGTGGCTAAAATGCGCAAATAAGATAATGAGTGAGAAGAAATCATGCAGTGTACTGAAGGGCAGAATTGGGATTTGAAAGTGTCCAGACAAGACGTCAGATTAAGTCCAGCTTCATAACCTTTATACCTTTATGACATAATCAACTTTTGCCAAAGCGCAAGCAGGCAGTACAGAGGACAGATGTTAAGGACAATGGCAAACTATGCGCCATTGATCATGATTCATTTATTCATTTATTCCTACGTGAGTAAGAAAGCAAATCAAGAAAGATTGGTACCTCTAGAAAAAAGAACACTGGAGAGTTACAATATCCTAACATGACCCCTAGGTTTTAGATTTACTGTTAAAATAATGTTCCTTTTATATACTGGATTTTGTAGTTGTGATAATGAATTGGAGCAGTCGGTGGCGTGACGGTAGGGTGTTCGCCCCGTGATCAGAAGGATGCAGGTTCGATTCCAGGACCGGTAAAGTTACTACTGAGGTACTTACAAGCAAGCACTGTTAGCTGCCCACTGCTCCTTCACGGATGGGTCAAATGCAGAGGTCACATTTTGTTGGGTGGTTCACAGTGTGCTGTGCTCTGGTGTGTTCACAATGACAAATAATCACTCACTAAGAGTTGTTTTTGGACTGCAGGAGCTGATGCAGAGTCTCAGGCGCAAGACGAAGCCACCATCCTGTTTGAGGCCTCAGCATCCGGGAATCCTGATGTCATTTCTCTCCTGCTGGAGTACGGTGCGGACGCCAACATACCCAAGCACACCGGACACCTGCCAATTCATAGGGTGTCTCACCGCGGACATGTGAAGTAAGGGTCTTGCTCAGAGGCTCAAAGGTGCTTCTATTAGCAGCAGAATAGAGCTGGATTTGAACCTACCATTTCTTATTCCATAGGCGAGTATTGCAGATTTTTGCAGTTGACTTTCTTGTGACAACTCAGGTGCATATAATGCATGAAAGGATTAAAAAGCCAACTGCAGTTTTTCCTCTCAGAAACTAACAACTAGTGAAGAATGACATTTGTGGTCACTGAAGGTACATTTTAATTTGGAGATGCTCCGAGATTCAGACCTAATTACATAATTTCACACTTCTCTTGTCTTGCGTCAGAGCTCTGGCCCTCCTCATCCCTGTGACCTCGTGGGAGGCAGTGGAGGACAGCGGCATGAGCCCCCTGCACTCGGCAGCTGCCGGCGGTCACACGCAGTGTCTGGAGATGCTGCTGGATGCCGGCTACGACCCCAACTTCATGCTGTACCCCTGGGTCCGGCGCAATTATGACGACCAGCGCAAGTCGGCCCTATACTTCGCTGTGTCCAATGAGGACGTGCGCTCGGCCAGGGTGCTGCTGGAGGCTGGGGCCATGCCCAACCAGGACTCAGTCAAGTGCTTGCAGGTGGCGTTGCGTCTGGGCAACTACGAGCTCATCGACACGTTGCTGAGGTACGGCGCCAACGTAAACTACTTCTGCAGGGTGAATACCACCCACTTCCCCTCTGCACTGCAGTATGCCTTGAAGGACGAGGTGGTGATGCGGATGCTCTTCAACTATGGCTATGATGTGCCACGGTGTTTTGACTGTCCATACGGGGACAGGTCTCACGTGCCGGACGACTATGAAGGCTGGAGCTGTACGGTTATCAGGGACACCATGGTGAGATGAGAGGGGGAGTGCCATGAGTTTTTCCTGTTTTTAAAAATTATGTGAGATGTCTTTGGACACGTCAACAAAACCAGTAGAACTCTTGGAAAATCCTGCGTCATGGGGGTGACAGGGGCAGGAGCAATGCACACTGAATGCATATGAATCCAAATGCATATGAATCCAAATTTATGCCTGGAAAAAGTTACATATATTTTGTAAATTTGGTGTCAAAAATTCCTAATTTTTCCCAATAATCACATCTAAAAAATATTGCTACCGTATATATTATATATGCTGCTCATATCATCTCCAAACTTTAATTTACTGTCATTTAAACAGTGCACAGTCCAAAGTGCTATGCATATACAAAAAAATCTTATAAGTCTTAATCAAAGTCAGAGTCAAAGTAAACTTAATCTTATATGAAAGAAAAATGATTTTTAAGGGTAAAAAGATTTTCATTTTCTCACTCTGTTACTTAAATCTACTGCAGTTCTGTGAGGTGATATCTGTCGACTGGCTGAAGCATCTTGCGGGAAGTGTGGTGCGCACCATGCTGGATTACGTTGACCACGTCAAGTTTTGCTCCAAACTGAAGGCAATTCTGATGGTGCAGAAACAGTGGTCGGAAATCTGCATGATTCAAGGTGAGCAGTATTGCAGGTACATGACATTTATTCTTTTTCATTCGTAATTTTGCGTAATAAAATAGTGCCAAAGCAGTTTTGCATTACTCTAGGAAGAAGCCAGTGACCTAATGGATAAGATATTAATACTGGTATTGACTATGTGTATTATCTGACACTGCCTTGTTTGACCAAACAATAATTTTTAAAGCTTAAGTGCGCAAATGACTTTTGTAGTGAACTTCCTGATGACAAGAATGACAGCAAATAATAATATGTATTTGGCCATTTAATATCCCCAAATTTGCAGGACTTTATCGAAATTAGATTGCAGAATATCACTAAATACAAATAAGAAATGCACTTAGATATGTCTGCATTCCACATTTTTATTACCAATGTGATTATTTCATAACAAATATGATGCACCTCAGAAAACAGCAAAGCCAGCAAAATCAGTGTCCAAAAGCTCACGAAATCCTTTGAATATTGTAATTTTTTTAGAGAACACTCGCTCCCTGCAGCACTTGTGCCGGCTGAAGATCAGAAAGTGTTTGGGGCGACTGCGCCTCCGAGCCCCAGTCTTCATGAGCTTCCTGCCACTGCCAAACCGCCTCAAGGAGTACATCCTGTACAGGGAATTTGACCTCTATGGGCAGAAGTGCCAAACTCTGAACAAGTAATCCAGTTACACTAAAAGCCTTTTGGATGAGATCTACTGCTCGAAAGTGCTGTCTGTTCTCACCTTTATGTGCAAGCACAAATTCATAGATACCGCTGCTAACTATGTATTTTTTACTTAAACGTACATAGAAAATGTTCGTGCATGTTATCCAGAATCTATATCATGTAGTAATCATATTTCATTTTTTTTGCTTAATGAGTTTAGATGTTGTTAAATGAATAAAACGTCTTGTCCAAGAGTCATGTCTAAGAAGCACCATTGAAAACTGATTGATTGAATTACAGATTTGGGAGAGATTGATAATGCACAAGTTTATGTATATCATTCTTTATTTATACCTTTTTTAAAGAATTATACTTCAAAATCAAGGTCCGGAAGCCCATTGGCATCCATCCTTCCTGTAAGTTTTCAGCTCCACATCCGAAATATTAAAATAAGCTTAAAAGAAGGGCCTTATTACAGTGTTATGCTTCGCATCACAACTCTGCAGTGGAAAACAATGGCAGAAAATGACAATTATATTTAATGTTTAATTATAACTAATGTTTTATAGTAACTCCAGTAAATCCAACAACTAACAAACTTTAGAAAATACACAGTTGAATTAGAAAAAGTACGTAAGCAAAATCCCTCATAAATATAATATTGTATATCTGTAATTGTCGCTATTATTTTATTTAAAAATCTTTTGTGTAATTTTCATTTGCGCTACTAAGCGGCTTTTATTTGACTTTAGTGCGGACCCTGCAGGCCGTAATCACGACACACACGGTCTTCACCAATCAGAGGCAGAGAAAATGCGGAACGTCCTCATTTGTGGGCGGCAGCTGTGTGGGTTCGTCACATTTGGCCTCTTAGTCCCTTTGCAGTGTCTGTGTGACTTCAAACGTCATAAACCGAGTAATATCCAAAATAATCCCAAATTAATATTAGATATATCTTATTAAATTAAAGGAAGATCTAAAAGAAAATCTAATTTTGCAATTGTTACAATAATATATATTTTTTTGCAGATCTTGTTTATATAGCATTCTTGTTTGGACCCCTAATAATAATCGGTCAGGCCAGTTTTCTGATTGCAATATTACGGATCTGACGTGTAGACCACTAAAGTTCGAGTGAAAGGCCACGTTTTATTATGTCGTGCACTACGGAGGGAGCAGGGATCCGAAAGGAACGCGCGGTGTGTTGATTTGACGTGAATAAAGCAACTAGGGGAGAATTTTCGGAAGCGAAATTGCTCGCAGGAGAAATAGGAGATTTGTCTGGACATCACACTACAGCCATGCCTGGAATCGACAAGCTGCCGATAGAGGAAACTCTGGAGGACAGTCCTCAGGTAAACACACACACACACACACACACACAGCTCCGGAGCTGCTGGCTAACTAGCCTTTAGCCTCCCGCTAACTGGCCTGCTTTTGTGCATATGCCCATGTCCCAGTGGTCCTCTTTTAAATATCTTCACATTTCATCGCCAGAAATATTTGCTGTCGATTCTGTTTGCAAGACAATATTCCTTAAATTATTTCTGTTAAATAGCAGTATTTATCGTGTTAGCCTGCTAGCTGGGAGGAACCATCACTATCTCAGTGTTTACAAACCAAGAAAACTCAGCCATTTATGCACCTTAAAATGGTTGTGTTTGCCTTATTCTATGGATGTAGAATATGAAGAAATAAAAAAGAAATGTTTAACTAGATGATAAAGTTAACGTTGAGATTAAATCATGGATGTAATAGTGAGATAATTAATAAAATACTTGGATAATGGAGAGAATAATAGCTATAATTAACGTAAAGAATAGTTGGATAACGGAATAAAGATATTTGTTATGACTGTGTGAATGTATAGTATAGATAAAATATTTGTTGTAATTAATCGACAGAATATTATTTGTTATGTGTAATAGAATGGGTGATGTATAGAATATTTGTTTAAGTTGATGTATAAAATAGTTGGATAGAAAAGTTGAATATTTCATTGAATATTTGTTTTGATGAATTAACAGAATCGTTGAATTATGGATAGAATGTTTGTTATAATTAATATAGAGAATATGTATTATAATTAATAGATAGAATCACTATTTTCCACATATGATATTGAAAGTAATTTTGGAATTAATTTTATATTTGCCTTTACATTGTTGACTTCATCATTTAGGTCACAGAACCAACACAGTTTTACCCACTTCCCCTGACCTTCCCTTGTCCTCCCCCCGTTTACCACAACCGCCACGCCGTCCTGTTTTATGAAATTTAGGCAAATGTTAAAAACGGAGCCTCTAAACCCTAAGCCTAACTTAGGCCTAACGTTAATGTCAACCCACGGCCCATAATATGTCTAGGCTTAAATAGAACCTTAGCAGAAGATCTGTGTTTAAACTTCAACCTAACTTAAGGTTTAACACGTATCAAAGTCCTAGGTTTATCCGTTTTCCCAACCTTAACCCTAGCTTTAGTTTCAACCCAGGCTTAAATATAAGCTGTTTTATGCAATTTTGGCAGATTAAAAGACGGAGGCCGTTTCAGCACTGAACAGATGTGTTGTGGTGTGCCTTCTCTCTGCAGACTCGCTCCCTGCTCGGCGTGTTTGAGGAGGACACGGCTGCCATTTCTTCTTACTACCATCAGCTCTACCGGGCCATGCAGAGGATTTATGATGCTCAGGTCGCTCACCGTTATCACCACCTCCTCCTGTTTTGTCTGTCTTTCCCATAAAACTTAAGTGTCTCATTTGTTTTACAGAACGAACTGAGTGCCGCCACGCATTTAACATCCAAGTTACTGAAGGAATATGAGAAACAGGTATCTTAACTACAGCGCCTTACATTTCCTGATTACAAGCTCACTCTCCCTGGTGCAACTTGGGGTTAAAGGCCTTGCTCAGGAGCCCAGCGGTGGTAGTTCTTGCGGTAGGATAGAACTGGATTTGAACCTGCACCGGTTAGGGGGTTGGCCCTGGTTCAAGTCCCGGACCACTCAAGTACTCTGTTCCCTGGGTGTTGGTGTTGCTCTGACACGGTTCTGCCCTCTCTTGTAGCGTTTCCCTTTGGGCGGTGACGATGAGGTCATGAGCTCGACTTTGCAGCAGTTTGCCAAAGTCATCGATGAGGTGGGAACCACGCTGGTCTGTTAGCCTCTGTATAAACCTTGTATGTTGATGTTTCCCTGACTTAGTCATCATGTATTTCATTTACTTCCCCTTTAGCTCAGCTCATGTCACGCCGTCCTGTCCACTCAGCTAGCAGACGCCATGATGTTCCCCATCACTCAGTTCAAAGAGCGGGAATTGAAAGGTAAAGAGAGACCTCGCGGTGCTTCATATTATTGTGTATGTTACAGAGCCATTCGTTCATTGTCTTTCATTCCCTGTCCTGCTCCTGATCTTTATTTCCCTTTTGCAGAAATCCTCACTTTGAAGGAAGTGTTTCAGATATCCAGTGATGGTGAGAGTTTTGTTTTTTTGCCAAATTTGTCATAGACAAAAAAAAACTCAGAAACACTTCCAGTCCCTGATTTATATTATATTATATTATATAATATATTATATTATATTATATTATATTATATTATATTATATTATATTATATTATATATATTATAGGGCTGGGCGATACAACCTCATATCAAATATCACAATTAATTGAACGTTTTGCCTCATTTATTTTTGTTTTGTTTGTTTGTTTTGTTTGTTTGTTTGACATAATGGTAAAACAGACTTTTAAAAGTATCAGATTTTAAAAAATACAGAATTGTAAAAATGTCACATTTGATTACTTTCCATTAATTGTCCAGACCTGCAAAATCATATACACATAATGAATTTTTCCAGATCACGACATGGCCATCAACAAATACAGCCGGCTGTCCAAAAAGAAAGAAAACGAGAAGGTAAGATCTTATTCTTCTGCGCCAATATTCTCCCATGGTTTTTGTCAGGCCCGGTTGGAGCCGATCTCCCGGCGTGCTCAATCGCAACAAAGCGGCGATGGTCGTCATTTAACGAACGACTCACTGAGACCTGGCTCTGCTGCCGCTACCAGAGCATATGTTTGACGGATTCGCTTGGCTCCAGTCCCTGTATTCTTGTGAGGGACAGGAAATTAGCCTGGGACTGATTTGAGGCAGAAGAAAGAGATGAGGAATTAGAACAATGTGACTGCTTGAATCGGGGTCTTTTTATAAAGCACATTTCACCGGTTTCAGGCATTAACATTTATTCATGCAAAACATGTTACTGGGTTTTTCTTTAATTCAACAGGTTTATGATATTAGACCTTTTAAATGTCTTGACTTTGTTTCCGTCCCAGGTAAAGAGCGAAGTGATGGAGGACGTCTACACCTCCAGGAAAAAGCAGCACCAGACCATGATGCACTATTTCTCTGCGCTTAATACACTACAGTACAAGAAGAAAATTGCCCTGCTGGAGCCGCTGTTGGGGTATATGCAGGCGCAGGTGGGGGCAACAAGGTCTTCACTAGGTTCTGAGATGATTTTTTGGTAGTAAATCCAGGTTTAATCTACAGCCAATAGGGATATAACAAATATATTGCAATCAAAACTATAACCCACCTTTTGTCATGTGTCATACTTTCTCGCCACTCTGGCCTCAGTTATTTAGAATGTCAGTTTTGGTTTTATAGACATCAGTGTCACTACGAGGTTTAGTCAAGTAGTCAAGAAGCCGATCTATGAATGTTTGTATAGTCCAAAAAGTGGTTAAAAATGTAGTGGGCTGTATTTGTATCCCAACAAAGCAAAATGTCCTTAGTTGGTCTCCAAACAAGCTGGAGACCAACAGTTCCACCCTCCAGTTCTATTCCCGTGATTCCACTCCTGTTCTCTCCCCTTCATCAGATCAGTTTCTTCAAACTTGGCTCTGAAAACCTGACACAGCAATGGGAGGACTTTCTCACGAACATTGGGACCAGTGTGCAGAAGTAGGTTTTGTGATTTATCCATGCCCTTGAGTAAAAAGTTATAATCAGACGGATTTCTCGTGGGGATGTAACTCTGACATTCCTAACACAGCGCCAAGTCAAACGAGCATGAAAGCTTGAGCAAGGGCGGGAGCATTCCCACCGTAGTGCACAATATTTTAAGAAAACGTCAACTTCCCGTCTTATGTAGTGTACCGAGTCAAATAGGGCGCGTAGGACACTCCATGTGCACTACCTAATGCAAGCTACAACCCCGGCTATTTCCTGAGGTGCGTACTACCGCATTAAAAAAGTATGAATAGAGTGCCTTAGCGACCATACTATTAAGTGCGGCTCGGGGCACAGCTCATGTGCGAGCTCACATTTGCTAAGTGAGGCAAACATGCAATTTAGTTAAAATTGTCCGTGCGTACTGACAGAGTCCGGCATATCGAGACAAGAGATTTAGCTTGCGAACGTTCCACTGCGTGCTCAGAATTTTGGCCCAAAATAAAGCCATACGTTTTAAGACAGAAAGCGGCGTATAAAATCCCACCTTAGACTTTGGACATGCTTGGCCCAAGCGTTACCTTTTCCACGTACTATAAATCCGTCATAAAATATCGGCTGGAAATATCAGGCAAGTATCGGTCTCATAGAGATGACTTAAAAAAATTCCGATACGATTCCGATATTATCGTGCATCCCTAATTCGGAGTTCTTCCTCTGTGCAGGTGCTCTCGTGTATGATATAGCAAGTCCTGGATGTATCTCAAGAACCGGACAGTTTATTTATGCAGATCAATGCAAATGTATCCGATTAGCTTGCCAGCAGTGTTGACTTTTAAACGTGGCTTGTGTGACATTGACCTTCTTTAATATTTAACCAAACACGTTCAGCAGCTCCACAATGTCAATACGCGCGCTGGAGTGTTGGTGGATTGTGTACCAAAGAAAGAAGCCCGTTCACTGTTATGTGGGTTTGGTGTGGTTTGTGCGTAGCGTCCGACGAGAGATGGACGGTGACGTGGAGACGATGCAGCAGACCATCCAAGATCTAGAGCAGGCCAGCGATTTGCTCTACATGCCCGACCCGGACCCCGGCAAGATCCCCATCAACCGCAACCTGACCCGCAAAGCCGGCTACCTCAACATCCGCAAGTACGAGAGTTATAAAGCTTATCTAACCAGGAAGGTCACACTGACATCAAATCTTTTCTGCTCAGGAGTCCTGACTTACATCATGATGTATGAGATAGATATAAACATGTGATTATCATTGTCAAGCAACGAGGAACAGTGCTTTACATAAACAATGCCACACAACATCAAACTAAACAAGAGTGCAAATGATAATGAAGGATTAAACAAGCCCAGGCTCAGTAATTGTGAGAAAGTGAGACCACTGGAGGGACCCTTCCTGACCCAACCCTCTCCGTTTATCCAGAAATATGTCAGATGATGAAGTTGCAACGTCTGTCGTTTCATATTGCACTATCGTTTATTTTGTGGTGTGACAAAATGCACATTTTTACGCCAATTTTTGTTCCTGGTTTGGAGGAAGGTTTGCAGTGGTCGCTACGGTGCAGTGGAACCTTGACAAGGAAAATGAGAGCTTTGGAACGCCAAAGGTGCCACAATTTCCTGTAAAAAGCACCTTGCAAGAGCATCGTGCAAAGCGCCGCCTTTTACATCCGTATTGACCACAAGTCACTAGAGCGCCGCAAAAAGCAGTGTTTTCAAGGGCGTAAAAAGCGCCGGTATATTAGAGCGCCGCAAAAAACGACCTTTTCGCCGAATAAATGCGGCATAGAAATGGGTGTTTTCCTGTCGATTGTGTAAAAATACAGGCAAATTCAGAGGTGGACAGTAACTAAGTACATTTACTTGAGTACTGTACTTAAGTAGAGATTTTGAGTATCTGTACTTTACTTGAGTGGTATTTTTCTTGGAAACTTACGACTTTCGCTTCACTACATTTGAAAGACAAATACCATACTTTTTACTTCACTACATTTCTATCAAGGTTCTCGTTACTCGCTACTTTCAAATCTGTGGATAAAGTGGATGTTATTCCCCCTTTTCTAAAAGGTGATTGATTGTTTGGCAGGTGACAGTCTATCAGTAATCAGTAGGTTACATCACGCCTGTAGACTGGAACTAAAAAACCAGGTTCAGACAGTTCTGCTGTTTTCCATCTTGATTAAAACATTGTTGCTGTTGGAAAGTCATGAAGCTAGAGATGTAGAGCTGGGTTTTAAGCAGGTTGGAATGTTGATTTTATGTTGTGAGCTGCATTTGCAGCTATTGCACTGTCCTCCTGATTAAGTTGGGGTTGTGTTTCATTCTCTAACATTCCACTAGTTCCTTATTCTACAGCTTCTACAAGCTAGTCAGAGGCATAAGGTATTATAAGTGTTGTGGCAATAATGCAACAATGTGGTGAAAGAAGATGTACTTTTAATAAAGTATTTTTTAAAACAAGTACTTCAGTACTTTAACTTAAGTAAAAATTTGACTGTACGACTTTCGCTTGTATTGGAGTAACATTTGACTAGTGGTATCTGTACTTTCACTTAAGTAATGAAGTTAGCTACTTTGCCCACCTCTGGGCAAATTGTGGCACCTTTAGCGTTCCATGTGAGCGGGTTGGGATTTTGCTTGCGAAAGTTCTGTTGAATTTGTACTATATTGTGATATAATCATTATCAGGATTTGAGATTTTGTTGGTATCGTACAGCCCTGCTTGGGAAGGTTGGAATAACGGCTCAAGAAACTTAATTTCAGGCATCAGACCATGCACTCAGCACTAAATTATGCATTTAGATCTTCTAGTCTGCATTCAAAAAGCGTGGGTCAAGAACCTGAGACCGAAATATTAAATCTGTATTAAATATAACTCTAGCAAATTAAGAGCAGCTTGTTGTGCTTTTTGAACATAAACGTCTTGTCTGGTCTGTTGTTCCAACCGTATAAGGGCTTTCTCACATCACCTCTCGTCTTCCAGCAAAACAGGGCTGGTGTCGTCCACGTGGGACCGGCAGTATTTCTTCACCCAGGGAGGAAACCTCATGAGCCAGTCTCGAGGAGCCGTAGCCGGAGGCCTGGTCATGGACATCGACAACTGCTCTGTGATGGCGGTCGACAGCGAGGACAGGAGGTTCTGCTTCCAGATCTCAGCTTTTGACGGCAAGAAGTGCGGAATCTCTTTATTCTGTCTAGATGTAGTTTCCTTCCTGTGCTGTAAAATAATATTTGTTTCATTTTACACTCGCGATTTATGGTAACGACGTGTCTATAAAGTGCATTTTAACAATGGCTGTGTTTGTAAAGCAGATTAACAACGCACGCATCATTTCAGCGCCCGAGTGCCAAACACTGATTTGTTTTCGCTCACACACCCTCTTGACAAAAGCCTCATTCAGTGCCCGCGTCTCTTCACCGCAGGGTTGCCACTTTGCAAGCGGAGAGCAGGAAGGACTGCGAAGAGGTAACAGATCTGTGTCAATTCATTTACAGCTTATTTTCATCGTCTGCATTCGCAGAAAAATAACCCGTTTTTTTCTTTAGTGGATTGCAACAATAAACAACATCTCAAAGAGGATATACCTTAGCGAGAACCCCGAGGTAAATGCCGTTTCACCCTCGACGCCGGATTCGTGCATGTTGCGTTGCGATGTGGGAGCCCTTATCTTTTTATTTTCGTTTGTGTGTCGGTAGGAAACTGCAGCCAGAGTGAACCAGTCGGCACTGGAGGCCGTGACGCCGTCCCCCTCCTTTCAGCAGCGCCACGAGAGTTTTCGACCCGGCACGTCAGTATCCGAAGGAGTTCGCGATTAGATCAGACTAACTGGCGAAGTCCCAAAACTCGAGGGGACGGCCAAGCAGTAGAGCACATATTTTATAGGGGTGCACGACAAGGCAATTATTGGCCGATGCCGATATCCGATATTTTACTCGCCAAAGTTCCACTGCGTGCTCAGAATTTTGGCGCAAAAATAAGGCCGTAACTCTGACATTTCTAACACAGCGTCAAGTCAAGCAAGCGTGAGGGTAGTGCACAACATTTTGAGAAAAATTCACTTCCCGCCCTATGTGGTGTTCCAAGTCAAATAGGGCGCATGTGACACTCCATGTGCACTACTTAGTGCCTAGAGAGCTGTTAAGCTACAACCCCGTCTGCTTCATGAGATGCATACTACCACATAGAAAATTATGACGAGCACTTTACCTACCATACTATTAAGTGCGGCAGTACGCGGCTCGGAGCACAGCCCACGTGCCAGCTCACAATCGCTAAGTTGAGGCAATTTAGTTCCGTGCGCGTAGGCAAAGTTGAGCGTGTAAAGACGAGAGATTTTGCTTACAAACATTCCACTGCGTGCTCAGAATTTTGGCACAAAATACCGCCATACATTTTAAGACGCAAGGCGTGGGCCGTAGAAAATCCCACCTCGTACTTTGCCTTTCCGACGTACAAGAAATTTGTCATAAAAGATTATGATATTATCGCGCATCCTCAATATTTTCTTATGTGTTGTCATATTACCCTTAATAGTCTAGTCCTAAGATTGAGTTATACTAGCGTACGTTAATGGGAAATTTATTCCTGAACGTTGTTAATTTTAGAATCGGATGCAGTTATTTTTCTACCGATGGTTGTAGGCAAGGACGACCCAGAGCGGCCCGGACCAGCAGCCAGAGCTCAGCAGGATCCGAGTCGCCGGCCCTCTCCTCCCTGTCTTTGGACTCACTTGTAGCTCCAGACACTCCTATCCAGTTCGACATCATCTCACCGGTCAGCGAGGAGTACGCAGCCCAGGCCAAGAGCTCCAGCCAGGGCAGGTCAGTGCCTTTGCGCCTAATTACACAACAAAAGGTCAGTCCCTTTAAGCCTCATGATAAAAGCGTTCCCGAGTGTTGCAGTGTAACGGGAATTTTAGACTGAGTCTCTGGTCCTTTTATCCTGATTTCTTTTTTTCATTCTTATCACTTACTGTAGCGTTTTATCTCTTACTGCTGAATTAATGGCGGTGTTCCTTCTTCCTTTGCTGAAAGAAGGACCAATCCATTTGGAGAGTCTGGAGAAACCCAGTCTGGCGACAATGAAGGTACGTCCTAGCAGAGACACTTCACTGTTTTAAAGGATGTCAATAAATTAGTTGAAGTTGAAGTATTAATCCGTACCCGACTTTTGTCTGTAGAGTCCATCCTGCACCAGCTCTTCATCGTCCGCTTCCTCGGCTCCATGGAAGTAAAGGCCTGTGAGAGCGCTGACGTCATCTACGAGACCATGAGGCAGATCCTGGCCGCTCGCGCCATCCACAACATCTTCAGAATGACCGAGTCTCACCTGCTGGTCACCTGCGAGTGCCTCAAGTAAGACTCAGTCCCTAAACTGTGCGTGAAGCTCAGTGCTACAGGGTTAGGCTTCGACGCACGGTGTCGAGCTTCTGTTGCTGGTGTTATCGAAAGTTTTTAATGGTCTTGTTTCTCATTAAACCGTTTTGCTTGCAGGCTCATTGACCCTCAAACGCAAGTCACCAGATTAAGGGTAGGTCCGACTACTGTTAACACTGCTCATCTTTATTTGTTCTACACTTCCGTTTTACTCGGTGCAAAGTGGATCCTGACCGATACTGAAATGACACAATCGATGAGAGATTTTTAAGATGGATACCGAAGTTTTCAAAACCTTTTAAATTAATATTCAGTTTTATGAAGCCTCAGCTGATTGGACATAAAAAAGTACAAAAATTCTCATTATTGGAATTGCAGTGATGCCCTCTTGTGGAGAAACTGCACAATGACAATGTTCAAAATCTGGACTAAGGACCCATCTACTGTCTTTACTTACTTTAAAAAAGTCATTAGTTATAGTTCCTAGTTACTCCTTCCAAAAATTGCTTGGTAAGTAAGTTACAGCATTATAAAAGTAACTAGTTACCAGGTAACTATTGCGATACAAGTTCAAATATGTCAGAGTTCAGATCCCCCCCCCTTAATTTTAACTGTAAATTCAACTGTATATAATAACACTGAATATTAAATATGTTTAAAGAATGAAATGGACACTTAATAGCATAAATTATTGACAGAAAACATGGGACAATGTTTGACAAGACCCATCAAATTTTATTTATTTTCTGACCACAAAATAAAGTTGACCAGTTATTAAGCAGGTGACTAAACTGTCCACGCATGAAGGTATTCCAACAAATTCGGACAGTAAGTGTACATATTGAAGTCCTTTGTCAGATTCGTGTTTTATGTGTTAAAACCTGATTTCGGATCAAATTGCTCCTAATCGAATTGCTCTTCCCCCTTCAGTTCCCGCTCTCCAGCGTGGTGCTGTGTGCGTCTCACCAGGAGAACAAGCGCCTGTTTGGATTTGTGCTGCAGACGGCCGGAGGGAGAGCAGACGGACGCCCGGTTGCCGTATGCTACATCTTCGAGTCTAATAATGACGGAGAGAAGGTACGAGTTACGTCTGAGATGTTATACCCTGTTAAAGCTGTGCGGTGAAACGACAATTCTCACAACTTGCCTCTTGTGGCCCAAACTGATGAAACTGGTCTTTTGTTGCAAGATGTTTCCAAATCATAGCTCAGGCTGACCATGTGAATTTGCGCTCTATTCTCGAATCGCACGTCAAGAGCCTGTAACACACAGCCAGCTATTATCAGTTTGGCAGCAACGTTGGCCAAAGGGGTGGGCCTTGGGTCTTGGCCAAACAGATTGATACAGATCCAACAGTCGTTGAAACGCAGACCGTAAGTCATGGACAGCACGTTTATGGAGCCACCAAAGGGGAAGACACCAAAGATGTTGATAAAGGCATAAGGAATAAATGGCGCTGGGCTTGGATAGAGGAGGTGGGTGGTGACGAAAAGCCCTTTGGAAGCTGGTGCCAAAAGCTCCGGCAACCAGGAGCATGCTTCTGCACTTTGTGGGCAAGGAAGCTGCTATATGGAACTAGCGGGAAGAAAGTGCCGTCACGGCACAAATTAGACCCTAGTCATAAAGCAGCAGTCCGAGCAATGCAACACACCTCACGTTTGCGGGGGCAACAGCCACGGCAGATATTCCACCCTCAATGACCGATCGCGTGGCTAATTGAAAAATTCGCTTGTGCTCCTTCATTGCTGAGTGTGACCGGTCATTTACTATTGCTCATCCACTCGTCGCTTTATGTAAGAATTTAGCGGAGGATAAACCCGCCCTCGCACATCTGTCTGTCTCGAGGCAATTGTATAGCATTGTAACTAGATATAATTACATTTACAGCATTTAGCAGACGCTCTTATCCAGAGCGACTTACTTTTCCTAATTTCAGGGACAGTTCCCCTGAGAGCAACTTAGGGTTGAGGGTCTTGCTCAGGGACCCAATGTTGGTAACGCCAGAGGTCGGATTCGAACCCACAACCTCTTGGTCCAAAGGTGATTGTCCTACCAGTAGGCCACCAACACCCCATAATTAAATTGTAATCATAACTAATCACAACTGAATTCCTGATATCAGAAATTGGAATTTTAGCTAGTTAAAATTCCAACTCCCACTGAGATAAATAAGGAAATCGTTAGAATTTCCAATATCATGAATTGGCATTTTAATTAGTTCAAATTGAATTTCTGATATCAAGATTTAGCATTCTAACTAGTTGGAACTCAATTTGTGATATCAGACATACACATTACAACTAGTAACAACTGACTTTCTGATATCAAGAATTTGCATCAAAACTAGTTAACACTGAATTTGTGATGTCCTCTAAAAACGAATTAAAGCTAAAACGGCTTGCCATACCCTGCTCACCTCCCGGGCATGGAAGAAAGTTCAGGCTCAGGAATTTTTTTCACTATCAGCCCTGGCTACACCCCGCTTCAATTTATTTGCTAATTTTAGCTGTCTCTTTGTGAAATTAAAAAAAAAAGCTTCATTTTACAATATCAGGCTTAGTTTTCAGATTCATTTGACACCTCACTTGCCTTCATCAGCTAAATAGCCTAGGAGGAGTTGTCCTCCCCTGGCCTTAACCCATTTTTTGTTAAAAATAAGCTAGATACGGAATTCACGAATGTCGAAAAAGCACATAATGCACAACGTGAATGTGGAAAATTTCACCTGCACCAGTTCAAGCTTGATGCATAACCCATGTTCTCTTCTTATTTCTCTTTCAGATCTGTGACAGTGTAGGATTAGCAAAACAGATCGCATTCCATTCTGAAATGGTAAGAAACGCCGTTTGTATCTACCGACCAACAGACCAAGTGAAAATGCTGTCAGTCTAGAAAACTCTAGCAAAGTACTAGAACTAACAGTTTGTCTTCAGTCGCACACTTTATGAAGGAACTGTATGACGGCATAATTGTATGAACTATAATAGTTTTCTATGTTTAACGGCAGGATCGTAAAGCCTCACAGAAGCAGAAAGAAATGGACAAGGCCAAGGAGAAACAGCAGGAGGAGCTGAGTAAGCAGAAACAGATTGAAAAGGTACAGAGGAACAATTCAAACTAGAGACGCAAAGTGCCAATGTGATCATGTTTTGTGGCTGTGACATGAAAACTGGCCGAGTAGAAAGACTTTGGTTAAAATGCATCGAATGGGTTCCTATGGAAAAAAGAAACGACAGAAAAAGAGGATGAAAAGGGCGCGTGCGGGTCATGATGGTTACAGATATGAGAAGAGGCCCATGGGCTCTCGAATCACATCAAATTTAGTGACTTTGTGAAGAACGGTGGCTGTGCAGTAAAGCGGCGAAATTTGAGCTCCATTTTAGTCTAGGTGGAAAAAATGGACGGAAAAATGGACAGATCTTGCTAACGAGTGTATCAAAAATGTGCATAGAAGCACCCCTCACCACTGTTGGCCACCTGTGCACAGTCAGAGTAGCAGTCAGAAATAGAGAACATTTGAAATGGCTTAATCAACATAATAAACTGTGATTTATGTAGCGGACAACGGTCGAAGTTTGTTTTAAGAATAACTTGCTAGTGATTTGTGCTTTCACCCTTCAACCACAGGACCTCGAGGAGCAAAGTCGCCTGATAGCCGCCTCGAGTCGGACGAACCCACCGGCAGCTGACGGACAGTTCCTGGTCCTTAGCAACAGCCAATCGGAGGACAGCGACGCTGGGGAGGAGGGACGGAAAAGGGGTGAATCGGAGGCTTGACAGTAAGAAGTCTCCCGAAATAATAGTTGACCCATAACATGGGTTCGGCTTTTCTTAATTCTTAGTCTTACCGTTTCCTTCAAAGCTTTCGCGAAAGGAAATAGGATTCGCAAAGTGACTGCAACGTTTTGAAGAAGAAGAAAGGTGATGAGTACAGAAAAAGAAGTAAAAATAATTTTAGGTGGGAACGGAGTGAAAATCTCCTGGGATCTTTTTTGTTTTATTTGTATGAAGTTCACATTTTTGTACCGTTTCCGTTACTGAATTATGTCTAATACACAGTTTTATCGTTTTTGTATGTGAGTGAGTGAGTGTGTGTACATTGAGCTAAACACTCAAGGTAAACTAAACACTCAAGAGCTGTTTGGACGAATGGATTTTCTTCCCGAGGAAACTGCACGTGTGAATAACGAATAACAATTTATAACGGACTTGTATTAATACTGTATATTTTCCATTTGGTGTCATGCATTAACAGTCTTGCATGTGCTTTAAGTCATGTCATGTGTCATATCAAATCCATAAAGCTGGTTTATTGCTGGGGTGGAATTTACACGGTTGTACTTACTTTAGATCCCATTGTTGCATTTTCATGTTAATATGGTGCTTTGACTTATCACCTGCTTAAGTGTGAATGTTTTCCATTTTACATGCCATCATACGTACAGAAGGATTTTGGCAACATCAATGAACTTTGTGTGGCAGGTTTTTCTAAATTTGACTTTTCCTGTAACTTCTACCCTGTTTGTATTTGTTTACTTGATTTTAAAAGGCAGTACATTGTATGAATTGTATTCTTTTACCATTTTTACACCGCATAGAATATTTTCTGGTTTATTATTTTTTTTCTGTAAAGATGCCCCTCACGATCATTGACAAATCTAAGTCTGCTGGGGCCCAAAGCAAAAATTCTAAACCCTCCTAGTCTTCATCAACATTACGTTAAAAATAACTGGACACAGTTGCAAAAATACAAGTTGGCAACCTTTCAAAAATAGGGGTCAACCCATTAAATAGAAATTGCACCTTCACTTCAGATTTTTGAGCACATGGACACCAGAAAACCCTCAAATCTACTCTGCAAAACATCCCGCTTTTATCTGACCAGCATCGCCACTGTAATGATGTATGTAATTAATGGAAGCACTTTGTGTGTTCAACTACTAAACGAATCTGTAATGAGTATTAAGGCTTTTTATATATGTGTTAATGATCAGCACTTCCACCTTCAGGGAAAAGGCTGCTCTGTGTAAATATTTTCTTAAAACTAAATCACTGAAAATTCCCAAAGCACACTTCAGATGTGAATGAGATTGCCATTAAGACTGTTAATGCCTTTTGGCCCCTAAACAAAAGTTGACCGAGTGGAAACGGAGTCTTTGTTGAATTAATGTTATGATGTGTCTTACTTTTTATGGCGTAGTGATTTTCTCAAGGTTTTCTGTCAGAAGGCTTTTGCTTTTTATTTTGAAATGTGAGCAACCGGCACACAAGACACCTGTCAAATATATTTCGGATGGATGCCAATCAGACGTTTTGTCATTTTTTTGTCTAAAAACTATGATGAAGGAACACTTGATTTTGAATGTAATATAATACTTTTGATACTTAATACAAATTTAACTGCATACAGGAAAACTTAAAGAATAAATACAAATATATGCTCTACATCCAAATCTGGATATATAAATGCAAATAGATACAGATAAGTATTTAGACAGCATGACAATTGTTCATTAAGCTTCTTCATCAGCACAATGAATCTGAAATGACACAATCAAGACGTGAATATAGGGAGGACTTTCAGCTTTAAGGGGTTAAACGTCAATAAAACACTCGAAGTTATTGTCAGTAAGAGATTTTTATTAGGGTCAGATCAATTAGAGAAGAATTTAAATAAAACTTGATGAGTTGAATGTGCATTTTAATGTGACTCCTTTTAAAGTGATTCAAGATAAAGGTTAATGTCATGATCAGAAAGAGATTCTAACATTTAGGGACAAATTAGTCAAAGATACAGTTTCAAATATTGCATGTGAGTTAAACTGATGCATTTTTTGGCGTTGCATCTTTCAGTCATATTAAATTGTCGATCATTAATTGTTACTCTATCGTATACAGTTCTGAGCATGAATGTTAAACAGGTAGGTTTTGTAGGTTTTCATTAGTTTGTCATCTGTTGATTAATAATAGGCTTCTTAACATAGTATTTTCCCAGTTAAGCCTAATTGACCTGCATTGGGTTTGCATGTAAAAAGCTCTAATTAGTCAAACGGTTTCCATAACAAATAAAGGGACACGAAGCCACTCAGGTCGGCCCTCATCCCGAACTGGAGGATAAACAAACATTTATTTAAATAGTGGAGGGAAGAGACTGAATAGAAAAGTGACAGGCGATCAGGTTGGGGGCTGAATGGGACAATTTGGGCGTCGCGCATGACAAGAGGCGGAGTGCGGAATATTCAACAGGATTAACCTTTAATAGTCTTAGGCCTAAATTATTATTGTAAAAACGGCGTCCGTGAGATTACTCGCTCCTTGACTGCTTCTCCATTATGTGGTGCGGAGGAAATGAGAAGTTAATTTTCTACCTGGTGAGTAACAAGAAAAGCAGCTCGACGCGGGGCTTTTCAGGGATTCCGTGTCCCGGCCTGATAAAGCTCGAGGCCTCATTTGGACACTGAAATAACCTGTAAGTCGACCTGCCCCTCCGTCTATTCACATGTAAAAGGGGGGTTTAGTTTTAATTAGCCGACGCGCTTTGGGTGCAGTGTGCTCGGTTTAAAAGGACTGCGGCACAAGACGAGGGGCTCAAACCAGGACAGAAACCTCCACGTCCGTATGGCGGCTGTCAGCGTTAGCGCACGCCCGAGTGGCGCGAAGCTTTCCGCCTTCACCATCGACAGCATCCTGGGGCTGGAGCGCGCCGAGCAGAGGACCGTCATGTCCGCACCTTACCGGCCGTGGACAGGTATGAACCCCACCCTCCCCCACCCAAAAAAACCCAATTAATATTTTAACATATTTTCATATTTTTAAAAAGGGAATGCATATTTGTACTTGTGTGTTTAACTTCATATTTACCTTTAATGTTAATATTTGTGGCGCCGTGTGTGGCGCAGACATTGAGAGAACCCAGTTTAGTTTTCACCAAATTAGGAATGCTTTACTATGGGATAAAAGACAAAAGCAGTTTAAAATGAAAACTAATACATATTTTCTGTATTGAACAATCACCTATAACCATTAATAAAAACTAAAGTCGTAAACTCGTGTCAAAACTTAAACATTACCGATTTAAGAAGCTTTATTTTGAGGATTACAATAAAATGTCTGTCGTTTATTTTTAATATGGTTTAAATATTTTTAAAGATATTTTGAACTGACATTATACATTGTGGGCCAGTTTCCCGGACTATGATTAAGCCTAAACCTAAATCTCTATTGGTACTGCAATTTGCTTCAAAACTAGACTTAATCCGTGTTCAAGAAACTAGCCCTAAATAAACTCTTTATGGGGTATAAGTTACACAGGTACAGGCTAAAGAATCTCTTCTAGCTAAATATAAATATTTATAGCAATTAATAAACAAGATGCATAGAGTCTGAACTGTAGCAATAACAAGCTGTATAAATCTAGTGACCTAGACTTTATTTATAGGATTATACATAAAGATATTTGTCAGCTTATTAAAATAAATTATAGAAACATTATAACTAATGCATTGCACATGTATTTATTAAATTGATATATATATTTGAGGTAAGTAATCTATTATTACTTTATTTTGAAGCTTCATCTATTTTTTTTCTGAGATGAAATTCCATTCAAAACCTAAATCAGCACATGATTGTGGAATTGCCACATTAAAAATTAAAGTGCAAAAAGAATGACTTTAAGTAATGTCCATGTTAAACTAAATGGTTCTAAGTGTCACTAATGTTGTTTGTTTCTTTTAGGTATATTGGAAATGATATTTCTGTTTTGAACATTTTCTAGTACTTCGAACTCTTTGTTTACAGATATAACAGTGAGGAGGTTAATCAAACTTATGATCATGTTCTAATTATTTTCAGATGTGTCACCATCGCACAGTAATTCTCTAGTGCCTGCTGATAGTTTTCGGGATGTCACGGCTTTGGAGAGTAAAAATGCAGCTCCAGTAGATGCATACAGACGAACTCTGAACTGGTACATTGGACGCAGGCCACGGACAGCTTTCTCCAGCCTACAGGTACATGCAGAAACTCGTTGAAGTGATATAGTCATGTGTATACACAGACTATCATATTGGACATGTTTGGCTTATAAGCTTACAGTAAATTTGATTGAATGTTGACATTTTTCTGAATTTACCTTTTACTGATTTTCTTCCAATTTTTTCCAATTTTCCAGATCGAAATACTTGAGAGTGTGTTTCAAGTGAACTCTTACCCAGGGATTGACGTCCGAGAGGAGCTGGCCCAAAAACTACACCTTGATGAAGACAGAATACAGGTAGAAATAAAAAGGTTTTAGATTGTAAATAACTGTCACAATATATCAATATAAAGAAAAAGAAAAAAAAGAACAATAGTGACTCCTGGAAGCAGTGTTTAATTATTTTGTCTAAAATGGGCATTACTTAAAATACCTCTTTTGCCATTCTTCATTTTTAATATTGCAATCCTAATGTAGGACTTTAATAGAATTTTCTTTCCTCTCAGATTTGGTTTCAGAACAGAAGAGCCAAACTCAAGCGATCTCACCGAGAATCTCAGTTCCTCATGGTGAAAAAAGTCATAAGTGGCCTCCAGAGCAAGGATCAGCCAGGATGTAAATAATACTTTATTAACCAACAATAATGTTCCCTTATATTGTAATATATTCCATTGTGACTTCTTTTCACTGTATAATAACTATTTTAAATGTTTATCTTTAATAAAATTAGTGAAGCAACTAACTAATCAAGAAGCGTGTGATTTTATATGTATATACATGTATATATATGTATATAAGTGTGATTTAATGTTAAACTTTTGAGTATGCCGTCTTTTTGTTTTGTTTTGTATTTTTTGCAATTCACAAGTGGTCTTTGCTTAATTTTTCAGCCACTTAGCTTGTTCTGAACCCAATTTACTTGCTATAATTAAAGGTGATTACAGGGACAAGGGAGTTTTTATAGAAACCTTTCTTGTGATTAATGAAAATTGAAGAGCAGATGTTAGCCATTAGAATTGCATTAGTGGATAAATAACAAACCATGCAAACTCTTATTTACTGGTCTTATTGAACCGTGTGTCTCAACATTACTTTATTGTGAAACAGGGATGCTGTAGTAACAAAACGCAACAGTTGAGGGGGCCAATGCGTCAGGTCCATTTCAGGACTTTAAACTGGAATGTTTTCCTTTTTTAAATTAACATGCAAATATCCTTTGTGAGCATTTTTACAACTCTGAATAATTGTCAACGCTGTGATTTGTAGCACAACATTTTAAATTACTAAGACACCATGCACTAATATATATCAAAAATAGAAAACAACAGGATATTCCGATAATGAAAAACATTCTAGTGTCAAAGAACAGTTTGACTCACTGCCCTCTGGAAAGAGAGTTTGATATGAATTAAAGCCTTTTTCTCATAAGCCTGACCTTGATTTACTGCCACATTTAAGCTTATGAAACCAGTGTAAATATGTATCAAATTATTATCTTTTTTGTGCTCACACAAACATCTTTGGTCCATCCCACACTGAGACAGTACATCTTGTTACTTCCAACTGGCTCAAATAAAATGTCTGATATCATTCACTAGATTCTAGACTAAGTTCCATGTTAGGCTTTTAAAAGTCATAAGGTGTGACCATGAAATATTTTATTCACCTACTTTGCATAAGTGCCTGCATAAAATATATAGTAAGAGGTTGCAATGTTTGCTGAAAGGTGGTTTTATTATTGATTTTAACTTTGTAAGGTTAACTGTTCCAAACAGCTGGTAAATTTGTGAGAAAAGCTGTATGTGACTTTTTCAAGGAGAGAGCATCGGAAAATAATATAGTAATATAACAAGTAATGTAACTATGTTGACTGCCAAGGTATAAGTGAAGTAATAGTGTTACTTTTAAAATGATTAATTTGTAAAAAGTAACTTATCATAACTTACTTGTTGCTTATCATGGGTTCTAACATTGATTTCTTACTCCTCACTTTCCAGGATTCTAAATCACCATTCTGAACAGAGTCAAGACAGATGTATTGTGATGATGCGGAAAATGAAGTTCTGTTTTATTTTAGAGCTTTTTCCCAACCTTTTGTGTAACATTTGTAGTTAAATATTTTATTATAAAGATCTTTCCACTTATGGTGAACAGTGACTGAATTGGTCACAGTGAATGAACCAGTGTAGCTATTAGCTTTCATTAATTGTTAACCACATTATTGTCACTAAGCAAATTGTGACTTAATAGGAGTGACGTCTGCTTTGGCAGGAGTGTATGGATTCCCGAGGACGGCTTGTCACCCTGAATGCGCTCTGGTCACCTTTCAGGCTGAAAGCAAGATGAGGATCCTTTTCATGTTCACTTCAATAGTAACACAAGATCACCTGAAAGAGGAACTGGGTGTTCCTGACCAGACTCTTGGCTCAAAAGCTCAACTTTCCCATGATCCTCCTATTGGCCCCTTTGATCTGGGCAGATAGTTGGAAGTGCATTGTATCTGTGTGTGTGTGTGTGTGTATGTGTGTGTGTGTGTGTTCATGTATTTATCGCATTGTGGGGACCCTTCTGTCCCCTAAAATCACTTTTATCTGTTTTTTGGGCTTTGTGGGGACATTTGAGAAGTCCCCATGAGGAAAAACAACTTTATAGAAAATGTGCTTGTTTTATTTGAGAAACTGAAAGAGGTAAAAGATGTGCTTTTGGTTGCTGAGGTTAAGGTTAGGGTTAGGTGTAGGTGTAAAATTATGTACTTTAGTCATTATGGGAGTCTATGGAAGGACCTCACAAAGATAGTAATACAAGACTGTGTGTGTGTGTGTGTGTGTTCAGGTTCTAAAGGGGTTATGAGACCTGATTGTCCCATATATGTTTGATTTGTGCCTTTAAGAGCACTATTTTGTACGTAAGGTCTTTCATTCATGTGGGAAAATGATTTTTTTTTTCGGTAATATCTATTTTAATGATTGTGATGACCAGGTTATTAATGAACATCCTTTTATAAAATGTTTGGAACATGTTTGAGGTGGCGGTGGTCTAGTGGTAAGGACCAAGAGGTTATGGGTTCGAATACTACCTCCGTTACTACCATCATTGGGTATCTGAGCAAGACCCTTAAATGTAAATAAAAACGTATATCTTTAAAGGTACAATAGAGCGTTATCAGTCATAAATTACACCATCGTAGTCTCAAAAGTAATTTTCTTATTTCAGCTTTCTACAAGTCTACAGTAAAATCCTAACTCTAGCATTAGCTACACTGACCTCACACTTAAACACAAGTTTTTAGTATTTAAAAGCAATAAAAGTGTTGGTTACGGACAGCGTTGGGGGCGTGTGGTTTCCTGTAGCGCCCCACAGCGGTGAGAAGCGGAACCGCGGCTCCGGATATCAGCGAGTCCCAAAGCCGAAGCGCTTTCATTCCCAACGCAGAGAGACTTGATGGACGTGCGGGATGGCAACGAGACTTACACTTTTACACTTCATAACCACTTTATTCGTGTTTTTCCTACACGGCGCGACATTAGCGGCCAATGGAGGGAAGAAGGCAGCAATGGAGAAATGCGGCTACAAGGTAAACTTAAAAAAAAAAACCTCTCCAAACAATTTAAGCAGGTTTGGGACACAACAGCGACAGTTCTTACCGTGCGCGACAAATGTCGCTTGCGTTTGGCGAAGAAACTAGTTGTGTAATACTTTCTTGCTTTATTTTAGACACTGTATAAGGAAAGCAACATAACTACTTGTGAGGCTTACACTTGTCGGTGGTGGTTACTAGTTTATCATTTTTTGTTGCGTGACAGGAAATGTTTTGAAATACTTGCATCATTGTTGGTAATTAATCCAAGATGCGCAGGTTTACCTGAACCCAAAAGATGAACCCGTTTTTTTTTTTTTTTTTAAAGAAGGTGGTTTACAGTAGTTGGTGTAAACCGGACAGAGGGGTTTTAAAGTGGTGGAATTGATGTTTACAGTCGGTAAAATGTGTGAGAAAGTCAGTCAGCAGGATCCATTGTTCTGCTTGACCTGAGCCGTCTTGTTGAATCCGCGAGTCCTTTGTGGTGCCAATTGAATTGTGTCTAACAGGAACCCGGCGAAGGAAGCAATAGAAGTGTAAAAGAAAGAAGGGCCACAAAGTCCTTTCGTATCTGCACATACAGTGAGGTGCATGGGTTTTTATGATTATTAAAAAAAAAAACCATGTAAAATAATGTGAGGCACTGATATATCTCTAGGTGTGCATGATGCATTGTTTTAGCGGCGTTATTGCGATGTGCGCATGCGTAAACATCACACCGGAGGAAGTGCAATGGCAATAAAATGTTGCGTTGTTACACAACTTAGGACTCATTTATGATAGAATTTAGTCTTATTTTTAGATTTGTTTATGCCTTTCAAGAAAATATGCATCGTAGGAGGATAAAGTTCTTTTCAGCTTTTATTATTTTATTATTTTGATTCACAAATGATCTGGAAGTAATATTCTTGCCTGATTGAGCTACACGAGTCATTTGGTTTAATATATACATTATATATAAAATCACAGTGCATTTATATAAAAATATTGCAATGTCAGTTTTTTTCCACTACCGTGCACCCCCAAATTTATATGCATTAAATTGTTTTGTCTAAGCTTTTGCCCAGGCATGTTTTTAGCGGTCAAAAATTAGTGCCAAAATAGTCATTTTTCCCTGCCCAGGCTGGTGGTCTTGGTCAGGAACCTATAGGTCATAGATGGGTGACCCGCTGGTTAGTGATTGCTCTGAGTGCATTGTCTTCTGAGTAGTGGGGCTGCTTTGAAGTGATTTCCCATAGGAAGTAAGAGGACTGTTTGCTCTATTAAAATGCTTTGGTATTTCCTCCCGTGAACCACAGGCCACCTCCTTCCACAGCCACTTCAAAGCTGTTTCTCCAGCCTGCCAGTTGCTGAAAGAAATGCATCTAACAACTATTTTGCAGGTGTGAAGGACTGTACTGTGCAGAGTTGTGTTTGATATCTCACCAGTGCTGTCTGAGCTGTAGATTTTGATATATGCAGAAGTCCTTGGTTGTATCCATCCATGTTTCTTTATGTGGTCCTTTTTGCTTTCCCTTTTGCATTGATGGTCTTGCTACAAAGTTCATGATTTAGGGATGATAAAAATTGAAATTGTAATATCTTCCTGCAAGATATAAAATACAGGAAATTTTGCCAAAGGATATGAAGAAATAGCCTTTTGTGAAAAGAATACATCATTCTAAAATGGTGTTGGTTATTCTGAAGGAGAAAATGAAAACTTTTGGTGCAAGTCATTCCTTCCTGAACTTAAGGACTTGAAGGTTTGAATGCAACATGGGAATGCAGGGATTCCAAGAGCGGTTTTGTGGTACGCAGTAAAATAGGTAAATTTTTTCGTACATTTTGGCACAATGTAGGAACAGCACCTGGATGATGTATATAGTCCCAAGTAAATGTAACTGCACAGCCTTGCTCTGTCTTTCAATACTTGCTGTAGATTAATAAGCTTTGACCCTCAGGCTTAGAAAACATAAAGGTGGATCTATAAATTGGCCTTGACTCCATCTGAGCCAGTGCCTGGCTCCTGCTGAGAGGGTTGGAGGCTTCATGGAGAAGCGCAGCGGGGGCGAGCTGGATCCGGATGAAAGTGCCCGCTCTCCGGAACTCTCATGCCTCTCAATAGCATCCTGCCTCTGGTCCTTCGATGGCCTCCCTGAGACATCCAACAAACCCAAGAATTGTTTAAGCCTCTTAAATGAGCCAGACTTTCCTTTCCTCTCCCCCACTCCCTCTCTCAGAGATTGACCTCATATTCCATATCTTCTGCAAAAGAAATGAATGACTTAAGCTAGTCAGCGTCGGAATTCATTACCGGACGGATATGAACGGACGACTGCGTTAAAAAGGCCCAATTTCCTTCCATCTGGTTAAGTTATGGACTCGGTGTGCTCAGGGTGATGTCAGCCAAACTCTAAAACGTCGGCCAGGAGCTGGAGCATTGTTTCCAAAGTGAACAACAGTTTTCTGGGGTTGCAATTTTAAAAAAAAAATTGCGTCTATTTTATGTAAAGCCTCAGAGGCCAATTTGAAAAGTGTGGGAAATCACCCTTCTTCTTTATCATCAGCGCTTACAAGCACAGTGTCTGCTCCACCCCGGGACACTGAAGTAATGGTTGAAAAGATTACTGCCTCCCTCGTGATTTCAAACTTGTTATTACAGATAGAAGCTTTTGCCCATGTAGGCCGTTAAGAACCGGGGAGGATAAAAACGTACACTGTCATCTGGAGAGCAGCTATTTATTAGATTGCTGTGGTATCCCTTGGTGTCATGTGGTTATGTCATTAATCTCGTCTGGAATTATCATCAGAACCTATTCAAACCTGGAGCAAGTTGGGGTTAAGGGCGTTGCACTACCAAGGGCCAAAAGGTAGTAATGTAGGGGATAGAATAGAGCTGGATTTGAACCTACAGCCTCACTCCTAGATCAAATGTCCAGATAATTCATTTTCGATTAATTGCCCGGCCTTATGTGACAAGATGAGACGTGACCAAGTACCACTACAGACCTTTACAGAGTCTTATTATTAATAGAATTTTCAAGTCTAGCATTGAAAGAATGCAACTATTTATGTATGACGTCCAGTAGGGGTGTATAAAAATCAACCGAATTGCTGTTCTTTCTTTGACTATTCAAAATCTATTCATGCATTCCAAAAAAATGATTCATATTCAAATAACGTAATGGCAGTAGTTAATTTCCCCCCTCCCCCCCGACACTATAGATGGCGCAATGTGGAAATCTGCCCAGATAGACCTCTTTCGTGTGAGCGTGAAGGAAATGCAGTCAGTATACGTACATATGCATTACATTTATTAACTACATTTGATGCAGGTTGATTTTTTTTGTTGATCTGCCACAGTCATATGGGAAAAGTAACTCAAACCAGCAATCCGGAAACAAATTCTTCTATGTTTTGAATTGTGACTCGATTTTGAATCGAATCATGAGCCCGAGAATCGGAAATCAAATGAAATTGGGAGATTTTCTGAATCGTGCACCCCTTACGTCCAGTAGTTTGCTCTGGACTTTTTCGGGGGGTCAAAAAGGTGTTACACTTTGTCCTTAGACATGCACACAAACAGAGCTAGTGCCAAAACTTTTCTTATTGCCTCCATCCTCAGATCTGATGCAGGCTCTGGCATGAGTTCACATGCGGGACACCTTCCTTTTTTGACCCACATTTTTCTACTTCTGTCTCCCAAAAAAGGCTGCATGATTTCTTTTCTTATTCTCATAACATCTGGCTGGGGGTGAATGAATGATGGGATGGGGGAGTGTTTCATAGTGCATGTGGTGTGGAAAGAGCTTGTGTGTGTGTCTGTGTGTGTGTGGTTGGGGGGTGTCGCAGAGGACCGAGGTATTTCTCTACCATCTTAAGGGAGCATTGAAAACCAGCCAAGCAACTCGTAACCCTGGAGGCCAGGCCTTGTGCTGCGGTGGGAAAATCCCTGGTTGGCTAGTTCTGAATCGACCCCAATTTTTTTTTGAATGCGGGGTCCCGGGGGGCTTTGAGCCGCGGCGTTTCCTTTGACGCGCCAGGCGTCCCGCTGTTAGGCTTGAATGGAGGGATGGCGCTGGTTAAGCGGAGGTATCTTGAAAGTGAATTAAAAGTCTGGTGCCTCTGCTCACCTCGGGTCTTGGTCAAAGACGTTTTGTAATCTCATTGGAAAGCAAGGGTTTAGTCCGTTTTATCCGTGAGGAATTAACAAAAATGGTATTTTCCTGACTGTAAATAATCCGTATTTGCAAGGTTTGTCATTTGGCAAATAACCAGCACATTTGATGATGTTTATGCTCAAAACATCAATATCGTCATCAAATCATCCATTTTTGAAGTAAGTTTTGTGGATATGAAATTGATTATTTATATTAATGGATAGAACAACAGTCAGTTGCAACCCTATTACCCAGATTAAAGAAATCCTGCTGGTAAAACGATCTGGGGCCTTGAGGATTGGGACGCATCATGGCCAGCCAGGCGACCCTCAGGACAGAACACGACAGGACGGTAATCTGATCCGTCCCGGTCACGCTCGTCCTGAGGTTTCCTCTCGGCCAACATGCTGAAGTCATTACGCTCAATTAACTGCTCTTTCCTCTGGCCTAATCAAGGATCTCATGCCGAAGAACTTCCTGCCTTTAGGTTTCGGGCAACGATTCGAGATTGCCGACTGTCTCCTTTCCCAGGATGCACCGGCAGGGCAGAGCCCCCCCACCACTCAGAGCTCTATTTGGGCCTCTAGTGCATTTGGGGGAAGGGAAAAGGGTGAGCCTTTGCTGTTGTGGGACAACTTTTCGGGAATTTATTCCCTGTTGGCATGTTGAGAGCGGCCGTAAAAAGGGAGCGTGGAGGGAGGGAGCTTCCCACTCTTCTTCCATTTGGCCGGTTTATTGATGGCTATAACCAGCTCCACAGCTACATCTACTGTAAACGTTTCGGGCCTTTCGGGTGTCGCACTAGCCATTTTTCCAAATTTGGTTCACTTTTCACAACAGATGTTATGCCCCTGCATATGGAGTTAAACGCACATTACTAATGTACGCTATTTCTTGTATAAAGAGGTGACAATTCCATGAATCACCTGCATTTTTGTCCGGTTCACTGTGAGCATGGAATTGATACAACTACTAGACGGGACTTGCAGTGACTGTGGCGATGTGCTTTTTATTTCTCTAGCATCTTGCCAGGTTCCACTTGTGCGAGCGCATTTGTGTTGTTTCGCCCTTATTAGCAAAGTAAAGCTGTTCCTGTCTTTCTTTTCATGCTTATAGACTTTTTGGAAGGCCCAAGGCAGTGGAGCATTCTTCCAACATGAAACACAAGACTCCAAATCCCACAAGCCCCCCATCTTCCCCATGAAGACATTTATTGTTCGCTAATGGAGTCTGGCAGCTTTGCCCATCACTGGAGCTGGCAAACATAAAGCTCTCTCTCTCTCTCTCTCTCTCTCTCTTTTTGCGATCCCTGCTTCGGTCACGCTCGTGTCGCCGTCGGCCGACGTTCAGGACCCACATTGCGGCGTCTCCCCCCTCATTTGAATTAATACAAGTTCACTGAAGTCCAAATGAAAGGGTTTAGGCAAACTTTGAGGTTCAGTTCCTCCCTGTCAGAGGGACATGTCCGGACCTGTTTGGGACGGCGTCGACTTGAGGGATCCCTCCCTTGTTGCAGTCAGGGGAAAAAAGCGATTGTGGAGATAAAGGGATACACAAACAAGACGTTTTAGCAGAGGTTGAGTGTCAAATTCGGAATTTGTTTAACAAGTCAAAGGTTTGAACTTGTGGATGTGAAATGATTTTTGGTGATGTGTGTATGTAGTGTATTTTCAGGAGCTGATGTTCAAATCATGACACGAAAGCATCCGTTTTTGATGTTTGGGCAATTTTTACTTGCATTAATGAGTGCAAATAATTACTCAAAAATACAAATGTTTTTGTTGTCTGATGTGAAATGTAGAGTTTCATAGAGTTCGTAGGGTTGTAATGACTCATCGATTTACATGATACATTGATTCAGTGATCAATAATTCACTTGAACATGGTGTAATTTTTTTTTTATAAAAGAGAAGTTGGTTTTAAATTTAAATGGTTGGTCTCAGGAATAAAAATACCAAATAATATTTTAATTATTTAGTGATTTAATATGAACTGAAGTGTTAAATCACAATAAGATATTGTCTCGATGACTGTCTCCTGAATTGAAATCAAGTTGAAATTGTATTGTAGCTGACTTTCAGACATCGTATTGACATTATAAAATAATGTAATGTCTAGATGTTGATCAATATTGATTTTTTAGGGCCGATATTAATACCTATTATTGCTAGACAACCAAAATTTGGACCGATATGCAAAAAAAAGAGACTTGTGGGCGGGACATTAAATGAAGCATTAAATGAAGTATTAAATGAGTCAAGAGCAAACAGTATAGAGAGAAGAGACGGCAGTGGAGCCACAGTAGCACACCTTGTAATTACTTAATATCGGTGATGGTCTAAATTAAATACTGATACCGATAATTGACAAAATGACTAATATCGGCCCTCGATAATCGGCCTGGCCGATAATCGTCGACCCTTAGTAAGATCAGTTGCACCCCTAATGAACCCATAGTAACAAGTAGAGCTGAAACGATTATTCGAATAACTCGAATAATTCGATTACAAAAAACGGTCGAGGCAATTTTTCTAGAATCGAAGCTTCTTTTAAGTCATTTAAATGGCTACAGCATGCGCTGCTTGCGTTTCACACAGACGCTTATTAATGACGCACAATATTTTCAGTAGCGCGATCAAGGTGAGAATTGATCCCTCTGTATGTGAACGTATTTGTGAGATATTCCGTGCACAAACACAGAAGTAAACTCATGAAAACACATAAATGACATTTTTTGCGATGTAAACACGCACGCTGTTTGTAAGCGCCATTACTCGCTAAAACGCTCCATTTCCGTCAAAACGTCCCCTTTATTACAGACAAAACGCGTAATTTATCTGATAAATAACCACATCAACCAGCGTTCCACTCACAATACAGCCATTTATTAAGATTTTCCCATCTATTTTTTTTTTTTTTCATAGTTCGTTCCGGAACGCGCTGAACCCTTTATTGTGACGCGGCTCTGAGGCGTGTGCAGGGGATTGTGGGAAATGCAGTTCTCTTCCAGAAAGGCCAAAAGCAACTCATTTTATTGGCCAAATTGATTCAAAATGACCCTTGAACTTCATGTTTCGTCATTTTCAATTGAATACAACAACATAAAGCATATTTGACTAACTTCTACTCACAGTAGAATAAGCCTAATAACAAATGTATTGTCATTTTCATTTATATTTTTTTATCCGATTACTCGATTCATCGATAAAATAATCGATAGATTACTCGATTACAAAAATAGTCGTTTGTTGCAACCCTAGTAACAAGGGTGTGTGTGTCTCTTCTCATTCATTGTATTCCTTTTCCCGGAGATGATCTCGAATAACACATTAGCACCGGAGGCCAGTGTTTCCGCAACGTCGAGGTCATCTGGACAGAGACCCTTAAATCAGTTTAAGATGGGTCACAGGGGTCAGAGGTCAGCAGTGAGTAAGCAGGCACCTGTGAAGGCTTCCTTGTTGCAGGACGATGGAGAACGCTGGTCTGAGACCAGTTACACGGTTCCTACCATAATCCTTCATGGCTGGATCATGGTCATAGATCAGTGGCATGGGGCAGCTTCCATCTGGAACGTTTGAAGCTGGAAAAGCCATCAGGTTCGGTGTGTGTTAACGGGATGAGTTGTGTGTGTGTGTGTGTGTGTTGTTTGCACTAGCCAGTGTCCCTCCGGAGGACAGTATTAGCTTTCCACACTGCCTTAGAGAAGTGGTAGTGTGTTTTTGGGGGAGGGGGTGTGGATGTGTAATTTCTGGAATAATTCTTTTAAAATGCCCCAGACATGATATGATATGGCATTAAGGGTATTTTTATTAGGGGTGCACGATCTGGAAAATCTCACAATTCGATTCCGATTCAAAAACGATTCGCAATTCATAAGCCATTCTTGATTCATAAACGATTCATGATTCATAAACGATTCACAATTCAGTACATAGGATTGGCAAGCTGAACTTGTGTTGGGGGGGGAAACAAAGTGCCATTATGAATCAATTTTTTCGGAATGCCTGAATCAACTTTGAATCGATAGAGAAAGAATCGCGATTTGATTTGTTTTTTTTTTCCCCCGCACTCCTCATTTTTATGCGATGTGTGTATAAATGTTGTGTATATGAGTATATTTTGTGCTTGTGTGTGAAGGGGTGTGGTGTTCTTAGAGGACATGTCTTGTCTGTGTATGTGGGGTGTGTGTGTGTGGGTGTGGACTTGTGGAATGTGTGGTGTTGTGGCTTTGTGGGTGTGTGTGTGTGTGTTGTTCTGTGTACATTTTCTTGCATGTGTTTGTAGATATGGACGTGTGTGGAAAGGTGTATGGGGTTTGTGTGTATATATGATGTGTGTAGTCAGTTTTGTGAGTCTTTATGGATGTGAGTCTGTGGGTAGTCTGTATGTCTATAGATGTGTGTGTGTGTGTGTGTGTGTGTGTGTTGTGCCCGCACTAAAATAAATAAAATAAATACGAGTGTGTGAGAGGGAACTGTGTGTGTAAACACTGTTTACTCAAACTCGGCAGCAGGTTCCTGAGTAGTGGCATCTGGTTACGTTTCTCAGCGGCCGAGTGGGACAGAGCGCTGATTACAGAGAAACAGGAAAGAGGCATTAAACACAACACAGAGAGAGAGAGAGAGAGAGAGAGAGAGAGAGAGATGGAGGGAGGCTGAAGGAGGCAGACTGCTGCCCTGCAGCGCTGGGATCGGCCCAGACCGAGGTCCTCCATCAACCCTCCCACTCTCTCTCTCTCTCTCTCTCTCTCTCTCTCTCTCTGCATCTATCCATCTTACCCCGGAGAGACCACAATTTACCAAGCAGCCTGGCTGGATAACGGCCCAGAAATGCTATGATACAAGAAATGTTCAATATCTACGTATATACATTTTCCCTCAACCAATATTGTAACTATCTTCAGTATCGGGGTCTGTCTTCATCGTCTCTACACCGCTGAAGATCTACCAAGCATATTTAGGTACTTCCTGTGTGTTTCCGTCATTGATTTGACCCCTTTGCTGTGTTAAAGGTCATATTTTTTAAAGATTGGCATCATTATTAAAATGCTTGCTCTTGTTATTTTTAACTGCCCACATTCCATTGGGAAATTTTACTATTCTTTTGACCTCGTAACGAATCATCATATGTCACAGAGCAATACGGCTGACAACCTATTCATTTATTTGTTTATTTATTTAGATAACAAAAAATGTAATCCTTTTGTGGAAATATTCTGCCCTGTTATGCATGAACCCTTATTTCTACATAAATTAAATTTTATATTTGCAAACTCTAATTTAAGTATCGGTACAGACACAGTAACCTTCCCTCCTACTATCGACGGTCCCATTTTGAAGAACACATTCCATCTTTTGCTTCATTTAACATACTTAAACCTCTTTTTTCCTTTCCACGCCCAGACCCTTGTTAGATTACCCATTTAGCAACATGTTATGCCTAATTCTCAAGTCATTAAAACTCTACATTTGATTAGCCTTAACAGAAACTTAATTCATCTTTGACTTTACCGCTGCTGATCAGAGCTCATCGCTGGCACGCATGGCTGCTCAACGTCAACTTCTCCTTTTCATCAGCATGACTGCGGCTTCTTGAAACCATCAACGTTTCGTGCTTGAAAATGCGTTTCAAGTATCAGGATGTTTGTAATTGCCATCAACTTAAATTCCTCTCCCGAGTTGAGCATAATTGCCGAGATCTGGGCAACTGATACCTGCTTCGTCGGGGCCATATGATCCCCCGCAGCCTTGCGGCGTCGCAGATTACGCATGAACGACGCAAATTACGCATGTGTTTTAAGGCACAAAAGTGAGGGAGTATCCTTAATGAGCAGACTAAGTGGAGAATTGCATGGGGCATAACAGTTTGTATTAGATTCGATCCTCTTTGGATTTCAGGACGTATGCTGGAACACAACTAATCTGACAGCCTCAGGAAGGAATGACACAACGCTGACAGGACTTTAATGATGAGATGACACAGTACAACTTCTTGGTTTGGGCTACTGAAGCCAATTTTGGAATCTCGAGTATTTGCCAGTACTGATGTCATTTCTCCACATCTCTGCTTTGCTTAAGATGACCATCAGAACGTATCACTCATAAAGAGATGATGGCGGTCTAGTGGTAGTATATTTGACTATGGACCGAGAGGACATAGGTGCAAGTCCAGCACTACCTCCATTAGACCTGTGAGTCAGGCCCATGATCCCAGGGTCTAGATAAGAGTATTTGATGTGTTCTTTTTGCAGCATGACTTTCTTTATTATTATTATATATATATTTTTTTATATTTTTTACATTTTTCGTTTTTGGATCATTTCCTGTAGTCTGGTATTTATCCCCATGTAATATCAATAGGTATGATAATGATCCAATAGGGCCGATATTTTTAACTAAATGGAGACGTACGATATATATCTCGATATTTTTTCTTCCCATAAAGTAATAACAAAAAGGCAGTTCTGAGTAAATATGAGTAAACAATACCACTTTTTTTATATCCGATACGATGCTGGTATTGTAAATTTGGATATCTGCCGATACAATACAAATCCGATACAGTCTCTGTCCTTTTTTAAACAGAAAATAATGCTTTAAAAATGTCAGAATACATGATTAAGTTCTGTTATGCTCAAGGAAATACTTGACTTAAATACTATTTTCCTAACTAAAACAATGTAATAATTACACACTCATATTTGAATGCTAAAATATTTATTATTGAAATAACAGTTCTATAATTTCGTGATGGTTCCTAATCCTGTGGCACTATAACCATCAGGAACACAGAGATTGCAAACGAGAGCTGGTGGTGTTAAGGAAATTAAACAGTATAATGGTGTGATGTGCTTTTGGGGCTGTAGTGTGTCGCTCTGCCTGTTCTGCTCATTGTCATATCGATATGTAGGAATTAGCATGAATGTTGAACGATAAACCAGCTTTACTGCAGTGCCACTTCCCATGCAGAACCAGTTGTGCATGCGCGCATTTGTGACCCTCCACGGCAAAACCAGTCGCTTGTCGCAGCAGAGGTTTCCGAGAAAAGCGAGCGTTTATGTTGCGTGGGGTAAAATTTAGGATTTTTTGTTTTTAGTGTTTTGAAACAGTGGAAGGTCTATACTGTACTGTTGTCAATAAATTTTGCTGAAAAACTTACCCTTTCCATCCTAAAAACGTAACTTTCTTGAGGTGAGGAATTCAATTCCAGCAGAATGTTAAAAGTTTCTGTTTTGACCGCTCTACTTCAATATTTATGGTAAATCCACTCGTTGACTAGCGTGAAGATATTTCTCCGGAATCTATCTTCGTCTCCCGAGTTCAGTTAACCTAACGCAGGTAGACAAGCGACTGGTTTTGCCGTGGAGGGTCACATTTACAGATCAGCCCGATGCCACCGATATACCACTCCAGCTATTTGAGTCGTTATCGGACTGATATCTCATCCACATACTGGATAGGTGCCATCTTTAGTTCTGAGTCAAAGCCACATGCGCCAAATGTAACACATGCTCTTTTATTAACATATAGCCGTAGAAATGGAGCAAACAGTTGAATATAACTGTCTTTCTAGGGCCAATGTCCAGTTTTGGTCCTGTTTTCAAGATTCAAGATTCTTTATTTGTCACATTCATAGTTATACTGGTAGTTCATAGTAATACAACGATTAGAATTAAAAAATCTTTACAGGATAAGTTAAGCATCTTACAATTAACTAAAAAGTAAGAATAAAAAATTGTTCAGCGTACACCTGTAGTTCATATGATTTTTTAAAAACAAATTGCCCTTGCAAACACCTCCCTTCTAAAGCATTCCAAACCAGTCCTTCCATCAGGTGTTCCCGCAGCCTGAATCCGATAGCTCACGGGTCCTGAACCCACTTGAAAGCAGCAAAAAAATGTGATGATTAATTAGCATTAGTGGGCCCTGCGATAAAGGACACAAAGGCGATTGTCCCAGAAAATGACTCCTTTTGGAAAGGCCAAATGGGAGACACATGTCGAGATAATGAGAACAGCATGTCGGCGCACGGCTCTGGTCAGATTCGTCAAGCCGAATGCAAAAAGGTGCTCATTGCCCCCCCACATACCCGCCACCCCCCCTGCCGGACACACAACACACCCGTGGTCAGGTTTGGTTGGGCATCGGGCAAAAACGTCCTGCCAACGTAGATTGCAGCGTCCTCATAGCTTGGAGAAGTAGGTAAAGGGTCAGTCAGGTTTGATTTTCCTTTTCAAATGGGATTTTACAGCATGCATTTAAGTTGTGGATAAAATTTCATGTAGTCGCTGATAAGTGGGTATCACTTGTTCCCTTTTTTTTAATAGAGAACAACTGAGTCACTCAACTTTTCACCCCCCTCCTCCTCCTCCTCCGCCTTCAAATGATACCCATCTGTAAGTCTGGGCGAGTGGGAGAGCTTTGAAGGTATACTTTGAAATGGATGCTGGGAAAAGGGGAATTTTTTGGACGGACAGATGGCAAAGCCGCCTGGAAGTTTTCGGGGACGGCGAGTGGCTAACGCATTAGAGTTCATGGCACTGTCAGGTCCCGGTCGTCCCCTTCCCTCTTATCGCCTTTCTTGGCGTGGTGTGTTCGTTCCTGCCGTCCGCTGCCAGATCTCTGTGAAGAGTGATCCTGAGAAAGCGGGGGGATAAAAACGGAATGACCCGACTATTTCCACAGTTTGTTATTTCTTAGTCTTATTATCCTCAATGCGACACACAGGGGAGTCAAAGGTTTGGTCCAACGCTGTCTCGCGGCCTTGTTTCCCTCGGTTCAGCCAATTTGCTGGACAAACAGTGATAAGTGGTCTTTGGCTTTTGTTTGTTTTCGTGGAACTGGCGGTGGGGGGGGGAACAAGCCCGCTGGGAGCAAATTGTCGTCGTCTGAAAGGGAAGACCTGACGAGGAGCATTGTAATCGTACGCAGAGCGAAATTGATGGAGAATTTTAGTGTCCACCTTTAACCCCTTTTAGCCGTGCGGAAGCTTCCGGGTCCTCCTGGAGGTCGGATTAATGATGCGGGGGGTTAGGAGGTGATGCCTGCTTTGTGCCACGAGTTTGTTTTCTTGTACTCAATGCAGTTTCTGCTGTAGAGCTGTTATCAGTTGTCAGTTTTCCACCGTTTTTCAGGATTTGCATGTAGTCTCTCGAAATCCAATCTAGTTTTGTCATTGTCTTGGCTATTTATGATTCCGGTTTGTTCCACGCATCATCTGGGTGCCATATGGGGTTGAGCTGTTTCTTAAAAAACAGGTACCCAGCCATTAGTTGTGAAAAGCACAAGGGGGGGCGAGAGGGGCTGAGTCTTGAACTTTACACATAAGTCCAACAAATGCTGCCTGCTAATTAAGCAAGCAAGGTCTGGTTTTCCCTCAGGGCTACAAGAATTAGTAGGTGCCCCCAACCCACTCCATTCCTGTCACCCCCCTTTTCGTTTCCCAACACCGGCTCTAATAGTACCCAAATTAATCAGCGCTGACCAAGCATCTCGATCCGGCCTGTCTTCCATTCCCGCAAACGCGAGATGATAGCATACATGTTTCTTTTCTGAAAAGGGGCGGAAACGCGTTTCGGCCGCCCCCTTTTTCTTTCCTCAGAGGTTCAAGGAGTCGCGGGGGTGCCGGGTTCGGAGGATCAAACAAATACCTCTCCTTTTCTGGAGGGAGAGAGGGAGGGAGGGACGGGAAAGAAAGTCGTCTGTGCCGGTTTGTTTGGAAGTTGTCTCCATATGGGTTACTGCTAATGGGGAATTTAAAGAGAACCATCTCCACTTGTAACATAGCTGGCAGTGTTCTCATTAAATTAACTTCATGTGTGAGGTTGGATGCAGGGAGAGAGAGGGAGAAAAACAGACCCCCATAAACCCGGCACCTTTTGAACGCTAAGGATGCCAACTCGCAAATGACATGATTTTGCAGAAGAGATCATGAGCTATCGGAAACAAGGTTCATGTAATGAAATTTGGGATGCACGATAAGGGAATTAGTGGTCGATGCAGATATCCGATATTTACGTGCTTTCTGTCAATACCGAGCGCAGGCAGAGTTGAACGCGTAGACATTTTGCTCGCCAAAGTTCCACTGCACACTCAGAATTTTGGCACAAAAATAACGCCGTAACTCATTGACATTTGTAACACAGCGTCAAGTGAAGCAAGCATGAAAGCGGAGGGCGGAGCATTTGGAGCGTAAGCGCACAACATTTGAAGAAAAAGTATAATAGGCCGGGTGTGACACTTCATGTGCACTACCTAGTGCGTAGAGAGCCGTTACGCTACAACCCCGGCTAATTCCTGAGATGCATACTACCGGATAGAAAAGTATGATAACGCCTTACCTACCATACTATTAAGTGCAGTAGTACGCAGCTCAGGGCACAGCCCATATGTGAGCTCACATTGTTGGTTTAAATTTTGTGCATGCAGGCAGAGTTTAGCGAGTGAAGACAAGAGAATTTGCTCGCGAACATTCCACTGCTTGCTCAGAATTTTGGCAGAAAATAACACCCATACATTTTAAGACAGAAGACACGGGCTGTATAACGGCCCACCTCTGACTCTGGACATGCCTGGCGTAAGCACTACCTTAATGTGTAATAAATATGTAATCAAATGTCAGGTAAAGCTAACCATCGGTCTGTTGTTGACTTAAAAGAAAGCAATAATCAGCTGATAGCGATATGATTCCAATAATATCGTGCATCCCTAAATAAAATCCAAGGAAACAACATTTCCAGTCCAGGTAGCTGGTCTATCAGCCGAGTCCTGAGCTGATAGCAGTGACTGGGATGGTTTTCCCTTTTGGTACAAATAAAGCTTGACTTAAACCCAGCTTTTCTTTCTTTGCAAAACAAAAACTAATAGAATATTACCCATTTTCTGACTTAATTCTGAAATGAGTAATTGTGTACCAGCAGCTTACTTAAAAATCTAAAATGAATGAGAATTGCGACAAAGAGTAATTACTTTAAGTGCAGGAACAAGTTGGTCAGGAATGAAAACTCCAGTATAAACAAGACTGAACAGCTGTCAAATGAGAACAGGAACAACTGTCTATTGATCTGATGTCCAATATCACTCTTATACTGGGACGTCGCTAATCGGCAGATAATTAGCAGATTGCTGTCTGTAGGAGGTGAAGTAGGTAACGTCTAGGATTATTTACATTTTGCAATGACGAAATCTGCCCAGAAAGTTACATTTAGTTAACTACATTGGATTTAGTGTGTGTTTTCGTTGTTGATCGGCCACAGTCAACTGGGAAAAATAACTCACACCAGCACTGGTTTATGAATCAATTTTGAATCGAATTTTGAATCACGTTGACTCAACTGTTAGAGGAAATTCACATTAGCAAGTGTAAATTGGAGGTAGTTTATAGTTGGTAGCACCTGTGTAGCAGTGCGTACCTCAAGGACACATTTCCCTGTCCGGAACTCAAAGTGGCGACCCTCCGACTCCTTAACCGTTACGCTACCAACTGCCCCAACAAGTGCCCACGCTAGTATTTGTAGCAGGGTGTGTGCCGCAGGTCAGATCACTGTGTGTGTGTGTGAAATAAGAGACGTAAAGACAGAGAGAGAGAGAGTGAGCGAGCGGATTGAGAGACACTGGTCTCCGAAACGTCGCTCCTCAGATGCTATAATTACTGTTATTATTAGACGGGAAGAGGGAACACCTGGCTGGGGGAACCTTTGGTGTGTCTTACAGGAAGCAAACATCTATCAGACCCTCACCTGCCTCTGCTGTGTGTTCAGACACGTCCAGCCTGCACCGTGGCTACACTGTATGGGCCCAAGGGTGGCCGCAATCCGGCCTATTCCGCCCTGGGCGGGGCGGGGAAGAAAAGTATCATCAGGAAGTTAGGATTGTATTTTCAAAACGGGACGTTTTATACCAGTCTGTGTGGTGTGAAAACACTGGCCTTCTTGACCCACTGATTATAGAGTTGTTACTGGGGTTTATTCTGCTCAAATAAGGCAACTTCCTTTGTAGAAACCGAAGAAAAGGTTTGTAAGTGGCTGCAGGGACGTAATGATTGTAAAAAGTGTGTTTCAAGAACATATTTCATAAGACCAGATGGTGAACGAGGCCCAAGTCTCTCTCTGCAAGCCCCCTGGAGTAACGCTGGACCGTGAGGCCGCCATTTGTCACACCTTCTCCGCATTTTCATATGCTATTTAATGAGCCGAGTCATTAAGCAAAAGGCTGAGCTTTTTCCCCTCTTCCTCACACTCGCCCGCCTCGCAATGTCTTAATAAGGCCTAATAAAGCGCTGAGACTCTTGTCTGACCGGCAGCTGACCCCCCAACCCCCCCCCCCCCCCGCTTTTACCTGTCGGCTGGCTGCTCTGCCGCTTCGCCACATGGGATGCTGTGATTTTTATAGACCCCAGTTACACCACCTCCCTCTTTCTCTCCCCTGACTCCAAAACCTGTCCCATTTGAAGTTTTAGGATGGCGAACGACTCCAGGGGCCGTTAGCCGTGCGCCGAAGCCTAGAACACTTCAGACACTCGTTTTATTTTCTCCTTCTCTTCCCAGCAGGACCTGCTCCCTGCTGGAACAAAGGGTAAAAATGGGAGGGGAGGGGGGGTAAAAAAGGCAGGATGGGGGTCTCATTGCTTGTTGCAGAAGGCTATAAACTTTGGAGGGGAGTCGTTGTGAGGGTGTTGGAAGTGTGTGTGTGTGTATGTGTGACGGGCTTGTTAGGAGGTGTCGTGCCTCCCCTCACCCCTCCTTCCTCCCTCCACTCTCAAAGCACAAACGCCTCACACCAGCCTCAAACCCTCGGAGGCGTGAGGCCGCGGTCACGGCGGGGCTCTCTGATTGGCCGCAGGTGTGGTGAGGCGGCCGAGGCAGATGCCCGTCTGTCGTGACCCGCAGGACCCCGCTGCGTTCACAGCGTGGAATAACGCTCCCTCCCTTATAGAAAAGGCCCGAGGGCTCGGCCTTCCTCTTGGTTTCGGACGCTAAATGAGGACTTGGGTAGTTGGGCCCCGTCTTTTCGGTGGCTGTAAATGTTTTGGGTCTCAGATGGTTTCTGGTTTGAAGAGTCAAAATGCCACAAAGGGACGTTCCTCCAAAATAAGTTAATGTAAGTAAAGAATTAAAATAGAGCTGAAACGATTATTCGAATAACTCGAATAATTCGATTACAAAAATTGGTCGAGGTAAATTTTCTAGAATCGAAGCTTCGTTTAAGTGATTTTATTCGCTACAGCATGCGCCGCTTGTGTTTCACACAGACGCTTATTAATGATGCACAATATTTTCAGTGGCACGATCAAAACGACAATAGATCCCTCGGTGTGTGAACGTATTCGTGAGATATTCCGTGCACAAAAACAGAAGTAAATGCGTAAAGACGCATAAATGACATTTTTTGCGATGTAAACACGCACGCTGTTTGTAAGCGCCATTATTCGCTAAAACGCTCCTTTTCCGTCAAAACGTCCCCTTTATTACGGACAAAACGCATATTTTAGCTGATAAATAACCACAATAACCAGCGTTCCACTCACAATACAGCCATTTATTCAGATTTTCCCATCGATTTTTTTCATAGTTCGTTCCGGAACGCACTGAACCCTTTATTGTGACGCGGCTCCATGGCGTGCACTGGGGATTGTGGGAAATGCAGTTCTCTTCCAGAAAGGCCAAAAGCAACTCATTTTATTGGCCAAATTGGTTCAAAATGACCCTTGAACTTCATGTTTCTTCATTTTGAATTGAATACAACAACATAAAGCATATTTGACTAACTTCTACTCACACTCCAATATGCCTAATAACAAATGTATTGTCTTTTTTTTTTTTTTTTTTTTAAATGTATCCGATTACTCGATTAATCGATAAAATAATCGATCGATTATTCGATTACAAAAATAATCATTTGTTGCAGCCCTAAATTAAAGCTAATAAGGCTGGGGAAATAATAGAAAGTTAATTGATTATTTTGATTATTTAAAAAAATGTTAATAATTTTTTATTAAAACAATTCTAAGACAAGTTAATACTTTCCGCAGTGTCTGTTCATGTGACTGCCCCGTCCAGTCTGTGACTATATCTGTTTAAAAGCAACCCAAAGGCAAAATAAAAAGTAAAATTCAATTAATCTGGATATCGCTGCGCTACATTTATGTTTCTCTAAAATTTGCCCCGACCCCTGGATGCAAGTGACATTTTTCTAAGCTGCTGTCGTTTGTGTTTTTACGCTTTATTCAGCACTCGGGGTGGTCTTCCAGATATTTCCTTCTTGTCTCGAACTCGTCTTTACTTCCCATCTGGAGCGGCTCTGGATCTGGGTCTGGGGCTGGGGAGAGGGTGTGAAGGCTGAGTGTCTGTGGGAGGTCAGATGGGAAAATGTACCATTAAGTAATGAGTCCAGCTCACTGGGGGAAAGCTTGCTGAGGCGACCTCTGACCTTTCCGGCACATATCTTTCAACTGGTTGTTGTGCTTTCCTTTTTAAAGACAAGCTTTAGATTTCCTGTGCTGTAGGACACCCTGAATGTAGGATGCTGCTTAAAAATGCTGTCGTGAAAATGTACAGATCAATCTGTGTGATCACCCGCCTAAAGCCTACTTTATCACATTTCCATCGCCGTTTCCTGTGACGCTGACGAAGGATTTTTTGACAGTAACAGTCATTTTGCCGTATTTGCATTTGGGTTTATGGTAAACCCTAGCCCTAGAGATGATTGCTAAGGGAGCAGAACTCCACCAGACAGAAACAAACCCAACATTAGAGTCCAGCTTCAAGTGTTCCAGTTCAAACAGGTTTTTTTTTTTTTCAGAGCTCTGGAGCTTTTTGGTTTCTTCTTCTACTAAAGTCGTCTTTCGTGCACCAGGGTGAAAATAACCAGCTTTGGCTATCGTCATGATGTACTGCTGGCAAAACGCACACGTGAAACACTCAGCCGCACTGCCGGCAAGCGTGAAATAAGTGGCTGCTTCTTGCCAGATCGTTGGGGATTTATTTAGTGTTAGCGGGATTTTCTTATTTCCGTAGACACGGTTGTAGGAAGGCATGACTTACCGCTTCTCTTTCCTGTGCCAGATGTAGGCTTTTATCATTTCAGCAGCGTTCAGCTCAAACAACGTCTTTATCATTAGGGTGGAGGGGGAGGTTTGATACTTTTGAAACATGAAATGTATGATGCAATGTGTTTGTTTTAACTCCACGGATGATTGCATTGCCTTAGTGTATTTTCATTAGAGGTCGATTGATTTTTGGCACCAATATTTAGCATTTTTAGTTTGTAAACAGATATATTGATTAATTAATGTGAAAATGCACTGTTTTGGCTCCGATGCTGCCAACTCCTCTCTGTCTGAAGTCACTACCATCCTGTGGTCTAGAAGAATGACCCCCCCACCACCACACTCATTTATGTTCCTGACATTTGTTTTCAGATGTCTAACATCTGGTTTGTTAGACGTCATGAGTTTAACCCGTCAGCACAGAAGGCTAAAGGCACAGAAAGTTTGGCATTCTAAAACAGAAGCTGCGCTCTTTGTTAAGAACTAGAGGTCGACCGATATTAGTTCATCATTGCTAGTTAACGGAGCCGATAATCGATATTGGAAAATATATATGCAAAAAAAAAAAAAGAAAAGCTGCCAATTTTTTACTTTACAAACACCAAGCCCACCCGAAAGCTCTCCTCTCTCCTTCTCGGAGCGTCACGCTACGGTCGTGCCAGTGTGGTGCGAGTGACGACAAGGCTTTGATAGCCAATCAAAGACTGTTGTGGGCACATTAAGCATTAGATGAGGCAGCGAGTCGAGAGAAAACAGCACAGAGAGAAGAGACGGCAGCGGAGCCACAGTAGAACGTCTTGTAATTACTTAGTATCGGTGATGGTCAAAATGAAACGGTACTGATGGCATTTTAGGCATTGAAATGCCTAACATCGGCTCCCGATAATCGGCTGACACTTCTCAAAAAAAACAACAACCCAAAACCAAAAGGCTTTTAAATTATGTTTTGTGTTGGATTATTAAGTCTAAATGTATTTATTTATCTGGATTATTTAACACTAATATTTATTTTTCCTGTAGACATATTGATTTAAAATACTCCTTAATTAGTAATAACTGTTATTGATATTGGCCCTCAAAAGGAAGAAATAAAAATGATTGGCCCTGAAAAATATGACCTTCTTCTAATTCGCTACGCTATTTAACTTTATTATTATTAATTATTATTATTATTAATTTTTGTTTTATTAATTAAATATTTAATTTATTTTTTTAACAAATCTTTTTGCTCCAATATACAAAAATGTGACGAATTCTCTATCTCATCCTCTCCCCAAAAAAAGGTTAGAAAAGTTTTATATAATATGAGCAATTCAAACTGCTGTGTTTTTGGGTTTTAGCCTAGTTGTAGGGTTAAAGTGGTCTGTGAAAAAGAGTGAAATATGAACTGGGTTCTCAAGCCTCGTCAGACATCATTTCTCCTGAGGAGGTTAACCCGAATCCCTTCCTGTCATGTGTAAAAACAATCCTCATCAAGACAAGGAGATAAAGATAAGATAAACTTCTTTCATGCGAGACCAGGCCAAACCGAAAGCGACCAAGAGGTCGCCCCCTTCCTGCTGAACCTCATCTGCTGTTTAAGTTTTTGTGCCGTGGTGCGTAGTGTGTTATGCGAGCGCTTGTTTATTTTCTTTCGCTTTTAACTTCAGGTCGTGATGAGACATGGGTTATAGATTCCTTCGTTTGCTCAAGACCCCCACCGCCTGGCGCCTGTCACGCTAACTCAAGTGTTTTGACTCATAACGATGCAGCTCTCGACTCTGCGATGCTATGCTGCTATCGTTTTCGCCACGGATTTGGAAACGCAGACCCACCAGAAGGAAGAAACAAGGTTTGGAGCGTTTCTGGGGAGCCGCAAGCCTCCTAATTGTAGGATTTCTGTAGGGCCACTGTCACTACGATGAAGGTTTTTGTTGCCTTTCGCCTGGGCAACTGCTATAACTCAAGGCGAGCACCGGCTTCCAAATCCCACGCAGAAAACGAGCATCGAGTTGACAGCAGAGCGGCACAGATTTGGAAGGCGGCCCCGTCAGCAAACGGGGAACGTCCCCCGCACTTTTATAGGACGTTTGCGACGGTCGCTAAATGTCTCCACCACAACGTTCTCTACGAGGCATTACTGGGACGTTCTTGTTATGTTCCCTGTGTGACATGGACGAAGATGTAAATTAAACATTCCCAGAACGGACCCGCTTTGGCCCCTCAATAGCGTTTGCATTTGGTCCTATATGTACGTCCCACTTTGGTCCCGAAATAAAGCCTCATCGAGGGTTCTCTTGATCGGCCCGCCTGGACCCAATGGGATCCAAAGGACGTTCAGAGAGGACCTTTGGGATCGCCATGGAAGTTGCTTGTAAGGGCTTAGTGGTGAGCCACAAACCCTAATTGTGGGATTTCTGTAGTGTGTCTGCCAACATGAAGTGTTGGTGGTTACGCTGCTCACCGGGTCACTGATTGCCTTGATGATTAAACATCGTATGAAAATGCTAGGTTTTCCAACTGCTAAGATAGAACCTCTATCTCCTTCTCTGCTGAAAAAGTATAAATCATAAATGTAATTTAATACTAGGACTAAAAGAATTAAGTTTTTACCAAAACCTTTATGATTTTCTTTAAAAATAGTAACAACTAGCACCAAATGTCACATACAAAATATTATTTTTCTGTCTTTACCAAGACGGCTATTTTCAACTACCAGGTGTTTCTGAAATTGGTGTTAAATTGCTGAACTGGCATCTTTTCTCATTCCCCTTTGGAGTGATCTTGTCAGCTGTGAAATGGACTCGGATGACACCCTGGAAAGACGCCAGAATACACGCCAGCAAAAAAAAATTGATGAGTCAAAAAATCCATGAAACCTAACAGTGATTCAAAACTCAGAACAGTGATTCAGTAAATCAGAAGGAGCTTGTAGCTTTAAAAGTTATCCTTAATACAGTTAAACTTAACGTAACTTTTCTCTTTTTCCAGGCAGTCCAGTCCAGTTCGGACGAGAGCGGCCGCAAGCTCATGACCTTCCGGAATGACAGTAAGTCGCTATTGTGGGTTTTTTTTTCTTCCCAATCTTAATCGATTCCCTTTCCTCAACTTAATCCTCCATCTTCCTACTCCTCACTGACCCGCCTCTGAACCACCAGTTAAGTTAAGAAGTCACATTACTTGTATATTCCCATCTTCCCAGCGTCAACTCATTGTTGCATCGCTATACAAGAACGCCCGCCACCCTCGGCCCCCCGCTTCCCTCAGGGTCTCTCTAACATCACAATAACGGCGAAAGCACTCAAGACTAGCAGCAGGGCGGGAGCTGGCCACAAGCCGCTGCCTTCTTCCTTCATCTGCTCGCCTCTCTAAAGAGAAAGGGCTGGTTTTTGGCAGGGAGGTTTTCTCCTGCATGACTGCATGTTTTCTGCCTGGAGCTTGCCAAAGAATCTCATCCCTCATTCTGTTTAAAAAAAAAAGTTCAATGTCTTTGTCCTCGCCCCTCACCGTGACTTTTCATTTTTTTTCCTTTCTTTCTTTATTCCATCAAGACTGCTCGGTCAATTGGAACCTGTGGGGGAAGCACGCGATCCACGAAGTCAACAACATCACTTTTACTCATCTCTCCTGCGATAACCAGGCGGCCGTGGTGGTGCACTGGATGGCCAGTCCCGCCAGAAGTCACTTCTTCTGCAAAGGTCTTTAAACTTATTAAGCAAAAATATCGATTTAGTAGACGTGGCACGAGACCACTTTTGTATGCCCGATACCGATGTTGCAAATTTGGATATCTACTGATACGATACAAATCAGCTACTTTGTACACAGAAAACAGGAAATAATGCTTTAAAAAATGTCTGAATACATGACTGAGATTATTCGGTTATGTTTATGGTTTTAGCGCTGCAGGATTAGGGAGCGTCACAAAATTACACAACTGTGTTACAAATAAATCATTTTGAGATGTTATTTTAATACTAATACCAGATATACACTAACAGTCAAAAGTTTGGACACACCTTCCCATTCAATGTTTTATCTTTTATTATCATCACTATTGACATTGTAGATTCTCACTGAAGGCACTATGAATGAACACATATGGAATTATGTAGTAAACAAAAAGTGTGAAATAACCCAAAACATGTTTTATGTCTTAGGCCGATCACTTGTTCTCACAGCCTAAGGAGGTAGTCACCTTGAAATGGTTTTCCAACAGTCTTGAAGGAGTTCCCACAGATGCTGAGCACTTGTTATTCTTTAGCCTCCCTGCGGTTCATCTCGATCCCAAACATCTCGATTGGGTTTGGTCAGGTGACTGTTGAGGCTAGGTCAAAGTGGCGCAGCACCTCCATCCTCTATCATATAGCCTTAATATGCCAGTTCATTCAAGGTTTGATGCAGAATCTACAATGTCAATAATGGATTAATAAAGAAAAAAACATTACCGAAGGTAATCAAATTTTTGACTGGTAGTGTACATGTGTGTAATTATTAGGTTACTAATGAATTATTTAAATCAGGTGTGTTGATTCAAGTGTAGCAGAATGATCTTGGTCTCCTCCCTTTCGCCACAACTATTCATTCAAAACTGGTATCGGATCGGCATCAGATCGCCGATATTCCAGCGTCCATCGATTGGTATCGAAAAGTTGGATCGGTGCATCCCTAGTCTCACTGTTCAAACAAAACATGGGAGTCTGCTGGAGCAGAAAAACAAGATCTAATCTGGGGTTTCATCTAAAACCGTCGACTTTGAAGAAGTGTCTTTTCTAATATAACACTTTTTAAGCGTAGTTTACCAGTGTCTTTTTTGAAGCTCATGGTATGATTTACTTTTAAAAACCCTAATTTCCACCTCGCCCAGAATTGCCCAAATAAATCGGAGCCTGGTGTCCTCGTCTGGAGGATATGGTGTCTGTTTGTATTGAGCCTTTAATAGCAACTCCAGCCACTGTACCTGCTCAACAGGTATGACATTAACATTTCTGGATGTACTTGTATGAGCAGGCGGCATGCCTGAATTCCACCTGTTTAGACAGGAGGAGAAGGTTCCTGGGAAAACGTTTCCAAACACCACTCATAAACCAAACCCCTAAACGGTTACTGCTATGAAAATGTTTTGTCAGTTTGGCTGCACGATGTTTGGCTTATTCCATTTACCCCAGCTGAGCCCAGAGGGAACAGGAGAAGAAGTTCGAAACCTGCCTCCTTCAAAGAGCGCCTAGCCTGATCCTGATCAAAGCCCCCTTATCCTCCTCTCACCACCCCACCCCGCCTCGGCTGCTTGCCTTGCTTCTCACAGTCACACACATCCGACCAAAGAGAGCCAAAAGATGGGGCAATTGGAGCTGTGGGATTTCTGTCCCAGGAGGAATGCATGTGTAAGTGTGGAGGGAGAATGAGTGCGTGTTCCCTCTGGTGCATGTTTCTTGAAAGCAGCTTCTGTTTGTGTGTGTGTTTCTAACTCTTTGGATTGAGTTTACGTTTTTCAGGTTTGTTTCTTTTTTGTTTTGTTTATGCGGCATGTGTTTCTGTTGCTGGTTGTGTGGTTTCTGTCTGTTTCTGCTGTGTGTGTGTTTCTGTTGCTGGTTGTGTGTGTGTTTCTCTGTTGCTGGCTGTGTGTGAGTGTGTTTTGTGTTTTTATTTGTATTTCTTGTTTTTGTGTTTTCTGTTTGTGTTTTCTGTATGTTTCTGTGTTTGTGTTCATTTTTCTATTTGCATTTGTTTGTGTTTTTGTCTTTTTTGTTGCTGTTTGTGTGTTTGTGTTGCTGCTTCAGGTGTGTGTAAGCGTGTTTCTGTTGCTGTGTGTGTGTCTCTCTCTCTGTTTCTGTTGTTGGGATTGTGTCTGTGTTTGTGTTGCTGGTTGTGTGTGTGTGTGTTTCTGTTGCTGGCTGTGTGTCTGTGTTTCTGTTGCTGGTTGTGTAGTCTGTGTTTGCTGCTGATTGGTGTGTCTGTACTTGTTGCTGATTGTGTGTCTGTGTTTCTGTTGCTGGAAGTTTCAGTGTCTGTGTTTCTGTTGTTGATTTATGCGTGTCTGTGTTTTCTGTTGCTGATTGTGTGTCTGTGTTTCTGTTGCTGGTTGTGTGTGTGTGTGTTTCTGTTGCTGGTTGTGTGTGTGTGTGTGTGTTTGTTGCTGGCTGTGTCTGTGTTTGTTGTTGGTTGTGTGGTCTGTGTTTCTGTTGTTTGTATTGTGTGTGTGTGTTTCTGTTGCTGGTTGTGTGTGTGTGTGAGTGTGTGTTTCAGGTTTGGTTTTGTATATTTCTGTTTTTGTGTTTCTGTTTGTGTTTCTTCTGTGTGTTTCTGGTGTTTGTGTTCATTTTCCATTTGTATCTGTTTGTGCTTTTTTTGTTCTTTTGTTGCTGTTTGCGTTTCTGTTGCTGGTTGTGTGTGTGTCTGGTGTTTCTGTTGCTGGCTGTGTGTGTGTGTGTTTCTGTTGTTGGTTGTGTGTGTGAGTGTGTTTGTGTTTCTTGGTTTTGTATTTCTGTTTTTGTGTTTGTGTTTCTCTGTGTGTTTCTGTGTTTCTGTTTGTTTTTCTGTTTACATTTGTTTGTGTTTTTTTTTTTGTTGCTGTTTGTGTTGTCTCTGTGTTGCTGTTTGTGTGTGTGTACTTTCTTAAGTTGTCAGTTGTGTGTGTGTGTGAGTGTGTTTTGTGTCTTGGTTTGTATTTGTTTTTGTGTTATGTTTTTGTTTCTTTTCATGTGCATGCGTTTGTGTTTCTCTTTGTGAGTGTGTTTGTGTTGCTGTTTAGGTGTTCATGTGTTTATGCAGGTATTTCTATGTGTGTTTCTTGTGTTGCTGATTATGTGTGTAGCGCTGCTTTTCTCTCAATGTGTCTGTGTGTGCTGCTTATAAATGTGTTTTTTAAACATTTTCATGTTTCAATGTGTGTGTTTTTTTACCATTCCTCGTGTTTCCAATGTGTGTGTTTTTTAACATTTTCTCGTGTTTCAATGTGTGTGTTTTTGAGTTTCTGGTTGTGTGCAAGTGTGTTTATGTTAATGTGTGTGTTTCTGTTAGCCCCAGAACGCTAGTAAGGTGTGTGTGCGTTTTAGCTGGAGTACAGAAAGACCGTCGCAGCTCTGTCGAGCCGTTGTTGAACTTTGGTACGCGACCCTTCTCCCGGAGTGGGGGGACAATGTGGCTCTTGTTGTTTGCTAAAGGAGGTTAACCTTTTGACTGGGGCTGATCTCGACACAGTTCTGAGGCATAAATGAAAGAAGCTTGACGGAAAAAAATTGATTTCAAAAATAAAAGAATTAGCACGCAAGGCCACAGGCCACACTGACTGACACGAGAGTACAAGAGAGAGAACAGAGAAAGTCCAACCAGTTTTGCAACTCCCCGTCCCTCCTTCCGTCCGTTTTTTCCCCTCGGCGCGGCGGTGCGATAGAGGTGTGGTGTTACACGCCGCCGCGAAGAGCTGCCTCTTTCAGCTCCGCTCCCTGCTGCGGTAATCGGAACCACACGGAATGCCCCCACCCTGCCCCTTCCTTCTCCTCCTCCTGTTCTTTCTCCTCTCTCGACTCTCTTCCCCCTGCAACTGATAAGAAAGAAATGTAATTAAAAGAGTGCAGAAGAGGGGGGGATGGAGGGGTGAAGGCTGGCACACGCTGAAGGGCACGGGAATGCTCCCTTGGCACGCACACTCCTGTCCTCGGTATGGTTAAAAGGCCTCTCTCCTCCCCCCGGGTGCCAATAAAAGAAGAAAAGCAGCGAGAGGATGAAAAGGGTCTGCAGATTTGCTGCTTTGACCCACGTTTGCCTCACTTCCAGATTGGAGAGGGTTTAAGAAGGTTCAGAGGAAGACGTTTTGTTTTTGACTGGAGATGGAAGCTCGGAAATAGTTTATTACGATTAGATCTGATTTGAGGGTGAACTTTGGACATGGTTCGATTGCACTAGCCATCATGGCCTAGGGGTGGATCTTGGCTCAGACCAAGAGTTCAGAAAGAGACCCAGTTCTTGCACAGCTAGTCCCTATCGGGCCCCTGAGCGAGACCCCAACCCTGCCGCCCAGGACTCCAACCCCAATTATAAATGCAAGCCCTCTGGATAAATGCATGTTGGTACATCTGGTGTTGTGCTTTTAGACCTTGCCTATTCTATGTTTTCAGGTGTTTTTGTTTTACCGGAACAACTTACAAGGCCATAGATCTGTAATAGCAGACTTTATAAAGCCTCTGTGTCGTTATAACGAACTTTATAAAGCCTCTGTAAGAAAGAGTAACGAATTTTATAAAACCTTTATGTCAAGTATAACTAACTTCTTTTATAAACCTTTATGTGTTGTTATAACTAACCTATAGCCTCTGTGCCGCTATAACGAACTTATAAACTCTCTGTGTCGCTATAACAGACTTTATAAAGCCTTCTAAAAGTCAAGTATAACTTAACTTTATAAAACCTTGTTGTTATAACGCATTTTATAGCCTCTTGCGTTGTTATAATCTAATTTTATAAAGCCTCTGTGTCATATAAATCTGAAAACCTTTATGTTGTTATAACGAATTTTATAAAGCTCTGTGTCGTTATAACCAACTTTATAAAGCCTCTGTGTCATATAACTAACTTATAAAAGCTCTCTGTGTTGTTATAACGAATTTTATAAAACCTTTATGTCGTTATAACTAACTTTATAAAACCTTTATGTTGTTATAACGAACTTTATAAAGCCACTGTGTCGTGATAACGAAATTTATAAACTCTGTGTCGTTATAACGAACTTTATAAACTCTCTGTGTCGCTATAACAGACTCTTTATAAAGCCTCAAATGCTATAAATTTAACTTTATAAACTATGTTGTTATAAACGAACTCTTATAAAGCCTCTGTGTCGTTGTAACGAACTCTTATAAACTCTGTGTTGTTATAACGAACTTTTATGAAGCCTCTGTGTCGCTATAACGAACTTATAAAACCTTTTGTTGTTATAACTTAACTTTATAGTATTTCTGTGTCGTTATAACGAACTTTATAAAATCCTTGTTGTTATAATCTAACTTTTATAAAGCTCTCTTATGCCTGTTATAACTAATCCTTATATAAGCTTCGTGTCGTTATAACCAATCCTTATAAAACCTTGCTGTTATAACTAACTTTATAAAACCTTTTTGTTGCGCAATCTAACTTTATAAAGCTCTGTGTCGTTATAACTAACTTTATAAAACCTTTATGTTGTTATAACGAACTTTATAAAGCCTCTGTGTCGTTATAACGAACTTTATAAAGCCTCTGTGTCGTTATAACGAACTTTATAAAGCCTTTATGTCGTTATAACCTAACTTTTATAAAGCTCTCTGAAGTTGTTATAACGACTTTTATAAAACCTTTTATGTTGTTATAACTAATCTTATAAAAACCATGTTGTTATAATCTAACTTTATAAAAGCTTCTGTCGTTATAACGACTTTATAAAACCTTATGTTGTTATAAATCTAACTTTTATAAAGCCTTCTGTGTCATATAACGACTTTATAAAAGCCTCTCTGTGTCGTTATAAATTCAATCCTTTATAAAACCTTTTTATGTCGTTATAACTAACTTATAAAACCTTTATGTTGTTATAACGAACTTTATAAAAAAATACTGTGTCGCGGATAACGAAATTTATAAACTCTCTGTGTCGTTATAACAGACTTTATAAAGCCTCTGTGTCGTTATAACGAACTTTATAAAACCTTTATGTTGTTATAACGAACTTTATAAAGCCTCTGTGTCGTTGTAACGAACTTTATAAACTCTCTGTGTTGTTATAACGAACTTTATAAAGCCTCTGTGTCGTTATAACGAACTTTATAAAACCTTTGTTGTTATAAATCTAACTTATAAAGCTCTGTGTCGTTATAACTAACTTATAAACCTTGTTAGTTATAACGTAACTTTATAAACCTTTTGTTGTTATAAACGTAACTTTTATAAAGCCTCTGTGTCAAAGAGTAACGAACTTTATAAACCTTTTGTTGTTATAACTCGACTTTATAAAGCCTCTGTGTCAGTTATAACGTAACCTTATAAAGCCCTGTGTCGTTATAATCTAACTTTATAAACCTCTGTGTCGTTATAACGTAGCTTTATAAAGTTCCTGGTGTTGTTTATGAATCGACTTTATAAAGCCTCTGTGTCGCTATAACGACTTTATAAAGCTCTGTGTCGTTATAACGTCCTATAAACCTTTGTTGTTATAAATTTAACTTTATATGTTTGTACCGTGTCGTGATAACTAACTTTATAAAGCCTCTGTGTCGTTATAACGAACTTTATAAAGCCTCTGTGTCGTTATAACTGACTTTATAAAGCCTCTGTGTCGTTATAACGAACTTTATAAAGTCTCTGTGTCGTTATAATCTAACTTTATAAACCTTATGTTGTTATAACGAACTTATAAAGCCTCCTCTGCAATGTTATAATCTAACTTATAAAGCCCTCTGTGTCGCTATAACGTAATCCTAAAACCTTGATGTTGTTATAACCAGTTTTCTATAGCTGTTAAGATGTTGCAACTAACTTTTATTTTAGTTTCATCCATAGAATATATAACATCTTTGTGACCAGGTGTGTTTTAATTGAAACAGGCATTGAACATGTGAAGGGCTTTCGAGTTTATCTTGAAGACAAGAACCCCGAGGGCAAGCAGTGTCAACACATGATCCTGAAGGATCCACGCCAGCTGAACTTCTCCTTTAAGAATGTTGTAAGTAAACGAGCAGCTTCATGGAAAATGTCATTTTTGGGGTTAACGACCGAACAAATATTGCATAGTAATGGGATTTAAATATTGTTCCAATGTTTGACAGACTTTAGCAGGAGATTTGGTTTGAATTTTTCATTCTTTTATTACAGAGAGTAAATTCTCAGCCCTTCATGAGTCTGGCCTTTGAGATGGACTACATGGTCCGGATTGTTCCTTTCCCCACCTTTATGAACGACAGCTTCTTCCCTCCCTCCTTCCTGGCAAAGACAAACAAAGAGTTTTATTTCCACTAAAAATGATGTTCTTTAACCAGCAGATTGAGACTCTAGTCCTGAGACTCATAGCACTGCAATGACCTCGGCATTTTACACACTTGTTTCAGCTTGTCTGCTGTTTAATGAGGCCTTCTTAGTTGAATTTGGCGCTTGAAGAGAGAAAACTCCTTTTTGCAGAGCTTTGATCGCCTTCCACCTGATTTTTGTTTTTGTCTTTATCTTGCTTTGATACTGATGTATTTTAATCCAGCGAATTTATAGCAAATTCTGAATGCTCTCGAATTTGGCAGATTTCATTTAAAGATTGTCAAATTACGAATAAAGATTTATGAGAGGACTGTTTAATTAAGGGCTTTGCAAAGATGAATTCAAATATTGTTTTATTGTTTTAAGATCTCTGAAAATCAAACATTTCAATTCTAAAAGAGTAATATTAAAATATAAAATGAAACTATGAATGAGAAATATATGCTTTAAATATTATTACTATTTATAAAATTACTATGTGTCACTAATATGATATATATTTTTATAAATAGTATGTTAAAAAAATAAATATCTGTAAAATATATTGAATGGCACATATACAGTAGTGCTCCAGTTTCCTCCCAAGCTCCAGGTGTGATTGTGTGAGTGTGGGTGTATGCCCTGCGGTGTGTTGGCGCCTGCCCAGGGTTGGTCCCTGCCTTGTGCCCGTGAAGTTCCCCGGGTATAGGGCTTTGGTCCACTCCAGCTAATTTCTTGTTATAGGATTAAGCTGTCAAACCCGCTAATATACAATTTTTTTTCGTAAATATTTTATGGCGGCGCCAGGTTGTGAAGCACCCTCTTAAATTTACAACATCGCCTGTGGGTTGCGAGTATTTAAATAGAGGAGAAAGATACTGAAGAAAAGTCTTTTTACCCTCCTTTCAGGTTTTAATGAACAATACTGAAAAATGTCTTTTTTTCCCTCATCATTTACTTTGACAGACTGGAAGCCCAAGATGCTGAACGTCTCACAGCTTGGCTCCAGTTTGCACGTGGTGTTCGATCACGCTCCAGCCACCTTCGGCTTCAGCACCTACTACCTGTACTACAAGCAGAGACAGGAGAGCCACTTCAGACTCAAGCGCTGCAAACCGTCAGCACGTTTAGCCTTTTTCAGCTTTATAGGAAGTCATCCTGACTGTTTAAGTCACAGTAATTAGAAATAATTCATTAATGAATGAACGAACTTACCAGCAGGAGATATACTTGACAAGAATACATATTCTAACACCGAGACAACTGAACTCTGTTGATCGCGGGCGAGAGTGAGGCATCTCGTAAGGCGGGAGACGCGTAGATCCCGGTTGCCACGCATGTCGTACTCCATACGCAGCTATGTTTGCCTGCTGCGCAAAACCTATTTTTATAAATCTTTTTACCATTTTGTCGTATTGCTGTACAGGATTAGATTGTTTGAAAATGACACACAATGATTTTCCGCTTCTTTTACCTTCAGTGCCTGAACACCAGGAAGTTTTATCACATCGCGCAAATTGGTCTTTATAACTTATATATATTCATCTTTTTTTTATATAATAGATATTGGTATATTCATGTCAATATTAGGCATTTCGCCATGTATTTCAAAGTACCTCATGGAATTTAACCACTGTTGGTGTTACTGTGGCTCCGCTGTCGCCTTTCAGGCCGCTGGTTTCGACTCGCTGCTTCATTTGATGTCAACAGGCGGCCACAACAGTCTCAGGTTGGCTATATGTCACACGAGTAGTAGCCTGTCAATGCTGAAGCCTTGTTGGCACTCACACACGACTGTAGCGTGAAGCCCCGAGAGGGAGAAGAGGAGAGTTTCAGCTGAGCTTGGTGTTTGAGAAATGCAACATTTTGAGAGATTTATTATATTTTTTGCATAACGGTTCCAAATATTGTTTATCGAACCTCGCTAACTAGTAATAATTGTATCAGTATCGCCCCATGGGATAGCTAATATCGCGTCAATCCCTAATATATACAGTACATATATATATATATATATATATATATATATATATATATAAACTTCTCAGTAGTTTTCAGTTGCTTTCTCAACTATTTTCATAGTAGCTTAAAAAGTTGAAAACGTCTGCTATTGCTAGTTATTCTGGACCCGAATGTTATGTTCTTCCATAATTGCTAAAAATGTGTCACATTCCAAGTTTCAGCAGGTGCTATCGAAAGTGTTTTACCAAGAGCTAAGGTCCTCTAATATAAAAATTCTGCCAAACTAATGTTGTGGTGGATCCAAGTTCATGCTGTGTTACTACACAGAGAATTAATAATAAATTTGGGAGCCACGACTGCTCTCCCGAAACACTCTGGTACCATACGCACCTCCCCTGCAGTAGAAGACAGTAGGCAGGCTTAGGGAGGAGTGAGCTGTCCGTGGTTAATGCATTCAGCAGCTGCAATGTTCTCTTGCCAGACGCGGAATAATATAGACGCGGTCGGCTGAGCGGCCAAAGACCTGCTTCACCGGCCTGCTCAGGATCCGGGTTGCTGGGGAGACGGCGTTCTCGCCCTGCTAGCCCAGTCGTGGAGGGAAACGTTAGGCTCCGGGTCTGAGTGTTTTCCCCAGCAGCCCTCGCAGCTACTCAGAGACCATTTATGGGAACTGGAAATGAACTTTCTCTTACTCTTGGCCGAGGTTTTTGGCCAGGTTTGTTATTCAGAGCTGATTGTATAAGGGGGAGTTTGGGAACTGCAGTTCCTTGTGACTTTTCACCCAAATCCCATCAAACGAGACTTCTTCCACTTAGAGGGGCAAGGTGATGAATAGTGATGATTTTAGCTCGTATACGTGCAACCAAAATTGTACAAATCCTCTGTTTGGATCAGATCAAAAGCCCGTTTTTGAACCCGAGAAGCCAGATCCAGAAGCAGCCAAAGCACCTGCAGCTCAGACATGGGAATCCATCTGAAGCTAAGCAGGTTTAGACCCGGCCAAGTTGGTTGTTGCTGCTCGCCGATCCTTTCTAAAAGATGTAAAAGCGAGGTCCTGACTCTGAGCTCGTCATAGATCCCTGGACATCTTTTTCAACCCTGACGCCCTCTAAAATGACCAGCCTCGAGTCTCTCAGCAGGACCACTATCATTCTCTGTGTAATTTTCCGAGAATTGATTTGAGAGTGCTGTTCAGCAGCTGAGATTCTGTTCTTACCTCGAACAACTTCAAAGGCACTGGCCATGCACGTCCCGGATCTGAAAACGCGAGGAGTTTTAGGTAGATGAACTTAAATTATCGGCTGACGCCGATATCTAATTGCCATCGCCACACTCAGATTCGCCAATGCCGATAAATGAGGAAGGCAGAGTTGTGTGCGAGCGCGGGCAGAGTTGCGCACATAAAGAGGAGATATTTCGCTTGCCAATAGTTACACTGCACACTCAGAATTTTCACACAAAAATAGTACCATAACTCTGACATTTCTAACACAGCGCCAAGTCAAGCGACGGTGAAGCGGAGACAAGCTTTAGGCGGAGCATTCCACAGAGTACACTATCGTGAGAAAGTGACCTATGTGGTTTAATAAGTCAATAGGACGCTATGGTATTATCCCATGCACAGTAAACAAATCGTCTGGACCTCGCAGGATCGATATTATCAGGCATCCCTGGTCTTAAGACCAAATTTCTTCTTGAAGAACGGTTATGGAATTGACCCTACTGACCTGGAAATTATTTTTTTGGGTCTAGAAAAATGTTATTAAATGTGACAGCCGTTCCCAAGTTCAGGCATGAGTTAACAATCTCTCATCTGTCTGATTTTACTCATACCAACTATTTCAGGGTTAGACCCCGTCAGATGCAGCTTTTTCAAATGAGTACTCTTTGTTATCAGCGGGAGATAGCGTTTTCTTGTTGAGGTCACGCCGTCCGGGACTTCAGCTATGTTATATCACGCGAACGCCTTTCAGACATGTTTTTACATTTAGTCACTTGTTTTTGAGCCGGCGGATTTGTTGTGTCTAAGGAGGAGGCTGTTTCGGTTTCCTCCCTCGCTTCGCCCTAATTCACGCTCGCATTCTCCCTGTCCGACGAAACCTACAGAGAGCCGAAAGTGTCACTTCTGGAACCTTACACCCTTGTCCGCTTTAACATACCACACATTGTTGCTCCGGTAATGGGCTGAAATATGAGGTGGGCACGGATGGATGGGGGATTCCAGCGTCTTGACCAACTTAATCCTTCAGACATTCAGAACGAATCGGATTGGGCCTCGGGAACAAAAGCCCAACGCAGCCTCAACGTTATTTATGCCGGTCTTTACGGTTTTGATGGTTTACTTGGTGCGATGAATTGGTTCACAAATAAGAGGCGACGCGCCCAGCAGGGAGGGCGTTTTGTACGTGTTTTGCCATTACTCGCCATTCAAAATGTCAGCTGGCCCTTCAGAGAGGAGTCGAACGCTTCCTAAAACGCACGCATGCTTTGCAGGACGTCCCTCCAGGAACCTACGCGATAGAGGTAAATTTCCTCAGAGCTGGAGTACTTCGATGTCATATGGAAACCTGATTTTGTGACACTACAGTACAGATTGCACATATTACCCAGTGTGTTCTTTAGCGTTATCCTTTATGCTGCAGCTTCGCGATGACAACAATAACACCAGGAGACAGACCCAGTATCACGTGAGCCAAGGTAAGACGGAGTAATCATCAGGAAAATTGCATAATGTCCTAATCCGTTTCTAAAGTAAACGCTTTTTTTCTTCTGACCTCTGCTCCTACAGTTACAGGCGAAACATCGCTCCAACCTAAGGCGCGGCTCAGTATGCAATGCATGTATACAAGATTTTGAAGCGTGCACTCGTTCGCGAGTTCTGCCCATTTTGCCGTCCGTTTTTTTCCCCCGTAGACTAACATGGAGCTCGAACTTTCATGCTTTACTGCACGGCCGCCGTTCTTCCCAACTAGCCACCAAATTCGATGTGATTCGATTTATCGGCCTCTTTCGCGATATCTGTAACCATCATGGCCCAGACCGCTTTTATGTTGGCTTTTTCCCATTCGTTTTCTCCCATTAAGAACACATGGGATTTGGGGACGCCAGTGCTTCTTCGCTTGTTTCGCCACAGGTTCACCTCAGGTCACACACTGAACGCTTATTTGAATCTGTTTTAATTGCCATTTATCCTCGTTCTTTCACCATTGACTTCGATGCATTTCTGTCAAACTCGTTCTACTCGGCCGGTTTTCATGTCACAGCTAAACTTGTCTAAAAGTTGAAATTAGGTTCATGTGTCTGAAAGTTCTAACTGAAAGTCTATTTCTATATTCCCTGGCAGTTCAATGTTTATCAGGAAAACAAGTACTATACATGCCACAAAACTATTTTTCACGCCAACAATCCAAAACTTGGCCATAAAACACTTAAAAACAAACAAAGAAAGATAATCAGCCACGACAACTGTTTTAAAGATCAAACAGAGGAAAAAAATATGGAATCAAAAATCTGAGGAAAATAATATGGAATCACCAAATAAAAACACTACTAGTACTTTGTTGCAATTCACCTCTGGCTTTTATAACAGCTTGAATTCTCTGAGGCATGGATTTAACTAATGACAAACAGTATACATCATCAATCTGTCTCCAGCTTTGTCTTATTGCAGTTGCCAGATCAGCTTTGCAGGTTGGAGCCTTGTCAGGACCATTTTTCTTTTCATTTCCACCTCACAGATTTTGTAGCTGGATTGATGTCTGACTATTTGCAGGCTATGCCATTGACATTATATGTCTTTTCCTGTAGGAATGTTTTCACAGATTTTGTCTCTACGGCACGCATGCATTATCATCCTGAAAATGATGCTACCATCACTAAACATCCTTTTCAATTGATGGAATAAAAGTGTCCAGTAAATCTCAACATAAACTTGTGCATTTATAGAAGACGTAATGACTGGCTTATGTCTCCTATACCTTTTACTCCTGAGTACAACCCCATATCACACGATTGTGGAATTTGCAGTTTTTCAGGCAGCCGTCTTTATAAATTCTTATTGAACGGCACTAAACAAAAGTTCCAGCATCATCACCCTGCTCCAATGCAGATCTGCGGACTCATCACTGAATATAACTCTCACCCAGTCATCCTCAGTCCAAGATTGTCTTTCTTTAGCCCACTGAAACCTTGTTTTTTTTTCTGTTTAGATGTTAATGATGGTTTTCGTTTGGCTTTTCTGTATGTAAATCCCATTTCTTTTAGGCGATTTCTTACTGTCCGGTCACAGACATTGACTCCACTTTCTGCCCATTTGTTCCTCATTTGTTTTGTTGTGCATTTTCTGTTTTCAAGGCATATTGCCTTAAGTTTTCTGTCTTGGCTTATCTCTTGGTCTACTAGCACGCTCTTTACAACCTTTCTCATTTTGATTTGGTATTTTAGTCCAGATTTTAGACACAGTCAGAATTAACATCTTTGCAAACATTCCGCGGAAGATTTTACCTCTTTCAAGAAGTTTGATAATCCTCTCTCTTGTTTCAACTGGACATCTTCTCGTTGGTTTCTATGAGTTGGTGCTTCCATCATCTTGGTTCAACACATCACTAATGTGTGCAAGAATTCTTTTTTTAACTGCAGACTAATTAGCAGTTGTAATCAGATACAGGTGTTTGCTTTCAGAAAATGCAAAGTGCATGGTGATTCCATATTATTTTCCTCAGATTTTTGATTCCATATTTTTTTCCTCTGTTTGATCTTTAAAACAGTTGTCATTGACTACAGTTATCTTTCTTTGTTTTTTTTTTTAAAGTGTTTTATACAGCCAGAAGTTTGGATTGTTGGTTTGTGCATGAAAGCTGTGTGGCATGTATGTGCTTGTTTTTTCTACACAATTAAACATTTGAATGAACATCATCTGAGAGAGGTGATTCCATACTTTTTGCCAGGGGTTGTAGCTAAAAGTCACATTGGCGTTTTCTTGCGGAAATGCGTCTCTAGTTCAACTTTTTATCGAATTGCATTGCAGTTAACAGTATGCATCTCAAATGCGTAATATGCATGTAGTTACATTAATTAATGCAGTTACATCAGGTATGCACATCAATATAACATAACAAAAACACATAGCTGCATTAACTTCGAATTATGGCGTACATATGCATCATACACACATTTTGCTGTTATACACCAATATGCAGAAATTATGCTGCATAATGCAGATACACCGTTGCATAATATACAGTTATATGTCATGCATATGTGACCCTCCACAGCAAAACCAGTCGCTTGTCGCAAATTTTCAAAATTGAGTTATGTTTTCATGAAAGGGCATAAATCAAGCTTTCCAAACCATCCTCATATCGAATGAATGGGACGCATATATGACTGAGATATCAACATTCAAAGGAGTCGGGTTTCTCCCACGCCAAAGGAGAAACTGAGAAATCTGCCTTGAAGGACTATCGTCAGTAGCACTCACAGACGCTTGGTGCGTTTCAAGTTACGCTTATTTGATGGTAGCCTACGCTGCATTCACAGCCACATCGCTAGCTTCCAGTCCGGCGTAGGTTAACTGAACTCGGAGACGGAGATGGATTCCGGAGAAATATTCACGCTAGGTCAACGAAAGTGGATTTACCAATATTGAAGTAGAGCGGTCAAACAGAAACTTTTAACATTCTGCTGGTTCAATCCCTCACCCCAAGAAAGTCACGTTTTAGATGGAAATGGCACGTCAGTAAAATTGATTACAACAGTACAGTATAGACCTTCCACTGTTTCAAAAACACCAAAAACAAAATCCTAAAATTTTACCCCAATGCAACATAAATTGCTTTCTCGAAAAACCTCTGCTATGCATGTTTACTGGTTTTGCCGTGGAGGGTCACATATTGAAGATTATAACGCATAAGTGACATATTACAGTACACATAACTGCATTAATATTTTGCATCAATATTGTGATGTTATTACATAACGAGAATTTACTGCATTAAACAATATACAGTAGCCGTGCCCAAAACCGTGAGCTCATGGGCTTTGCTTTCATCCTCCCTCGTCTCCTCTCTTATGCACGTCTCACTTTCTTGTCCCTTCCCTCCTTTTATTTCAGTGCATTCTCCGTGGGCCGCCCCATTCGCAAGCATGGCCATCACCGTGCCTTCTGGTCATCAAGGGTTCTCGCCAATTCTCTTCACCGCCATGTGCCGTGAAACAACAAGGTGCGGTTCGCGCTTCTTTCCTTCTCCATTAGTCGGGGATCGCTACATTCTCCTTCCCTAAACAGCTGGTCTCACGGTTGTAAAGACGAGGATCTGTAATCTCCGAGCAAAGACAAGGATGAATGGTTCTCGAAATCTAAGCATTTGTACTCGCACCGTTCTGATGTGCTGCTCTGCATGCGAGGGTGTCGGAGGAAAAAGATTTTTGAGGCTGTTGCGGCAAAGACGCGGCGAAGTGTGAAGCAGTTAGCACCTTATGCGCTTTGTAACGCAGTTCTAGTTTTTCCGCCAGAAATTGAAGCGTAATTTTTATCATAGGCTTCTGTCCCCCCCTCGAGGGAAAAATTGAGGTTGCTATAAAACTTGCCTACGATGTTAAGCGTTGTTTTTGTAGTGAGTCCAAGTGAACTTTCATCATATGGTTATACTAAATGCGCTGGAATCTTGCAAGAGCTTTCCTCTCTCCTGCTACACCATAAATCTTCTCCGAGCCCGGTTCAACTTCCCTTCTGATCTCCGACGTCTCCGCAGAGAACATCTACTCCCACCTGGACGAGGAGAGCTCCGAGTCGTCGTCCCACACCACGGCCCTGAACGCCGAGAGGCCTTGGCCCCGGCCCAAAGTCTTCATCTGCTACTCCACAAAAGACTGCCCTGGGCACCTCGCCGCCTATCCAGAGCTGCCTTTCTTTCCTGCAGGACTTCTGCGGATGCCAAGTAGGTTATGATTTCTTCTCCGGACAGTTTTGAGGGATTCAAGGGGTTGCTAGAAATACGGTCGATGAGGTTAACAGAAAAATATGCTTGAAGGAGAGATGATGTAGCGATGGTGGGGCAGTTGGTTTGAGAGACTGGAAAGCTGTGTTGGTGGTTTGAAGAGAAGACCCTCCACTTCTCCACCACTGATGGGGCTGAGAATGTGTATATTGTTCGTTCTTTTGTTTTTTGAATTAAAACCAAAACCCAATGTTTTCAATATTCATGTGCATATTTAAAATGAAACAAAATGAGTCATTTTCTGATTTTCCATTTTGCTCAAATCAACATGGAAAACACCCACCCATCCATCCATCAACCTACTCATCCACCCACCCATCCATCCACAAACCCACCCATCCATCCACAAACCCACCCATCCATCCACAAACCCACCCATTCATCCATAAACCTACTCATCCACCCACACACCCATCAACCCACCCACCTAACCCTAACCAAAACTCGCCCATCCTTCCACAAACCCATCTACAAACCCACCCACTCACAAACCCAACCACTCACAAATCCACCCATCCACCCACAAACCCATCTACAAACCCATCCACCCACCCACACACCTATCTACAAACCCATCCACAAACCCTCCCACCCACTCACAAACCCACCCATCCATCCACAGACCTATCTACAAACCCACCCACTCACAAACCTATGCACCCACAACCCCATCCACCCACAAACCCACCCATCCATCCATAAACTTACTCATCCACCCACAAAACCCACCCACCCACACACACTGCCAACCTGCACTCCACCCAAACCCAAATCAAAGAAGACACCCATCCTTCCACAAACCCACCTACAAACCCACCCACTCACAAACCCAACCACTCACAGATCCACCCATCCACCCACAAACACATCCACAAACCCATCTACTAACCCTCCCAACCACTCACAAATCCACCCACTCACAAACCCATCCACCCACAAACCCACTCATCCATCCACAAACCCACCCAAAGATCCACCCATCGATCCACAAACCCACTCACAAACCCATCCATCTATTTGGTGTGAAAACGAATATTGAAAAAAAAAAAACGGTTTGTGGGGTTTTGGTGTCAATTTAAATAACAAATGAAGAACTGATTCATGAGCACGACTCTTCACCCCAACGTTTCTCCAGGTAAACTCTTCCCGTCAGTGGTAAATGTGTGATCAATGCCGTAACTGATTAAATATGTTAAAGCAGAAGCTTGGGAGGGAACGAACAGCGATGAGCTTGAGTGGGAAGTGAAGCGTACGTGCTGCCACCTGCTGGTTGGTGGTTGTATTGACCAAAGTGTTGACCTTTTTTAGTGCATGTTTTTGTTTAGAAATATATGGATTAACTCTCATCAGATGCCAAACACTCAGCCCTCGTTGTACTTTTTATTCATGGGCATCTAGTGGTAGGATACTCAGTTAGAGATCAAGAGATTCTGCTACAAATCTGGCTCTATCCCGGTTCCAGGCACCGTCCCTTCATAAATAAGTGTCACAAACTGTAATGTCTCGTCTTAGGTGGCTCTGGACGTTTGGGAGCATTTGGAGATCTGTAAGGAAGGTCAGATTTCGTGGCTGAGCCGACAGATCGACGAGGCGCACTTCATCATCACCGTCTGTTCTAAGGGCTTTAAGTATTTTGTCGAGAAAAGGCACCGCAAAGGCAAAGCCACGTCCAAGGAGAAGAACAAAGAGCCCGGCGTAAACGATTCTAACATTAGCGGCGGCGGCAGCAGCAGCAACGACTTATTCATCGCCGCGGCCGGCATGATCGCCGAGAAGCTGGCCGAGGCTCACCGCAGCTCAGCCGACGTGTCGCGCTTCATGGCCGTCTACTTCGACTACTCGCGGGAGAGCGACGTGCCGGCCTCGCTCAGCCTGGCGCCCCGCTACAAGCTGATGGACCAGCTGCCGCTGCTGTTCGCCCGCCTCCACTCGCCCGGCCGGCTCGGCCTGCCCGAGCGCGAGCCGCAGCCGCCCAACGTCAGCAAGCGCAACTACTTCCGCAGCAAGTCGGGCCGCTCGCTCTATGTGGCGATCTGCAACATGCACCAGCACATCGCCCAGGAGCCCGACTGGTTCGAGCGACAGCTGATGCCCCCTCCTCCCCCTCAGCGCCAGCCCACTTCCGTCGCTCGAGAGAAGCTCGACTCGGGGCTGGCGCTCAACGAGGTGGCAATCAAACTCCCCGAAGAGAACGAGAGACCCTCCGGGAACGAGGTGCTCGTGTTTCCCAGCGCGACTAAATTGGCAGCTTTTTCGCTGTCCTGCTCAGCGTCGGGGGAAAATGGGGAGTGTTCCTTGTCCTCATCGTCCTCGTCCACCAGCCAGGAGGCCGATTCTTCTCCCAGGCCGCCGTGTCGCGCCGACGGGTCGGCAAGCCCACCCGAAATGCCCAGAGACTCGGGGATCTACGACTCGTCGGTGCCGTCCTCGGAGCTGTCCATCCCGCTGATGGAGGGCCTTTCTCCAGACCAGGCCGACTCGGCCTCTTTGGCGGACAGCGTATCGTCTTCCTCAGGGTTAGGTGAGTCACTTTTGGTGCTGTTGTTGCTTGACTTGAAAAGCTTTTGGACGAACAAGATGATGAATTTGTGTATCATTTCTTTTCGTTTTTCAAAATCAAAATTAAAATCAAAATCCAGAAAACATTTTGCAATATTCGTTTCTAAATGAGAAGCTTTTGATCGAGGGGAAAACACGCCGACCCACGGCACCATTTAATTTATGTGTTGTTCTTTCATTTGGGTTTCAAATTAATACCAAAAACCCATCACTTGGTTTTTTTAAAGCTTTTAAATGTTAGGATCACAAGATGAACCTGTGTATCATTCGTTAAGTTGTTTTTCAAATCAAAAACAAAAAGATATTTCAAGCCTAAAAGGACAAAAAAACATCAGATTTGCGTTTTGCACTTTCATAAATAATGTTAAAAGAAGGCTGGGCAATTAATTGACAATGAATCAGAACTGGTGGCGGCACGGTGACGCAGTGGTTAGCGCTGCCGCCTCACTGCAAGCAGGTCCTGGGTTCGAGCCCTGGGGCCTTTCTGTGTGGAGTTTGCATGCTGTCGCCGTGTTTGCATGGGTTTCCGCCGGGTGCTCCGGTTTCCTCCCACAGTCCAAAAGCATGCTATATAGGTTAATTGGTGACTCTAAATTGGTCCCGTAAGGTGTGAATGTGAGTGTGATTGTGTGAGTGTGTGTGTCCTGCGGTGTGTTGGCACCTGCCCAGGGTTGTTGCCCACGTTGCGCCCGTAAGTTCCCGGGATAGGCTCCGGTCCTCTCGCGACCCCAGTTGGGATGAAGCGGTTCGGAAAATGAATGAACGAATGAATCAGAAGCTCGAATCGATATAATCTTGCTCATGAGTTATTTCAGCTATTTTTGAAATTCTTGAGCGTTACATTATATATCAGATATAATATAATATGGCAGCGCGGTGGTGCAGCGGTTAGTATTGTCACCTCACAGCATGAAGGTCCTGAGGGTTCGGTCCCCGGGTAGACCGCGGGGTCTTTCTGTGTGGAGTTTGTGAGCAGTTAGGAAGTTGGCCCCGTGATCAGAGGGTCATTGGTTCAAGTCCTGGACCTGTAATGGTACCAGGGAGGAACTCACAAGCAAAGCACTCACTCACAAGCTGCCAAAAAAGCTGGCCACTGCTCCTTCACGGATGGGTCAAATGGAGAGGTCACTATTGGCTGTGCTGTGCTGTGTTCACAATGACAAATATTTTCCATTGTTGTTGTTACAGGTGATGAGGAGAGTCCTGCCATCGTCTCGCTCCACTGCACCACGGCCACCGTTTGCAAGGCTGAGCTCCATCACACTGTGGAGCGAAGTGAAGGACTCGCAGCAGCAGCTTCACCGTAGTGATCTGGATGTGGACTTGCATCGCCACTTTACCCTTTTCTGCCTTTTCCTATCACTCCAGCTGCCAACGTGCCTCTCTAACGCCGCTCCTCACAATCCACCCAAGCCCACAAAGTCCCCCCACGTGGGGAATCTGGAGACTGTTCGCGTGACTGCAAAACGGGCGTCTTTTAACCAAAGTGGCTGTGCTCTGTATTTTAAATTTCGAGTACGGCCTTCCGTAGCGTTAGCACTAAGCTTTACACCAGTTAGCATAGCACAAAACCGCCGACTAGCCATCATTCACCTTTTCATCCAAACCGTCCGGATTCATTCACATGCTTACTCCAGGCTCTTTATTGGACTTATGGTACCAGAAGTGAATCCTTAAGCTTTTTGGAAAAATTATTTCACCTTTATTTATTGGTTTATATTAACGTCGGTTAATAGAAAACACCAGACATAATTATTTCCGCCCAACTGTATTTCCAGTGCCGAGCACGCTTAACCGTGTTTTTAAATCAGGTCATTAAAAAAAAAATTAACTTTTACTGTGGATTTCTTTTTAAGAGATTTATTTTAATCACATGGTTTCAATTTCAAGCCACGAAATACAACCCACAGATATTTCACTGATAAACGAAGGGAAATAGAATTGACACACAGTTTTGTCAGTTTGTTGAGAATTTTTTGTACAGTTTTTTTTTTAGAATATTAGAAGCAATTTCTACATTATATATGAACTTTGTACTGTTTTATAGTACTCTAATGTAGGAACTATGTGTTAATAAACTAAAATTTCTACGACCCTGCCTATGTTGTTATTATTGAAAGGGACCTTCTAGTAAAATTAGAATTGAAACTGAATTCTAGTTTTGTATTGTTTTTCTGAATTCTATCGCAATGTCAAATCATCACTCACTTAAATTCACTTGAGACTAATCTGCATATTTGCCATTGTGAATATAGTGTGTAAAATATTCTGGTGCATTATATTTTTATATTGTTAATAACTTGAATCAAATGAACTTCATTTCAAAACTGTGGGTAGAAACCTCTTAAGTATGCAGCAATGCAGGGGCAGTTGGTAGCATAACGCTTAGGGAGTTCGGCCCATGATCGGAAAGTTGCCGGTTCGAATCGTGGACTGGTAAAGGTACCACAGGTACTCAAGAGCAAGGCGTCGCCCCCAAGCACTGCTCCCCGGGTGCTGCCAAAACATCTGCCCCCTGCTCCTTCACCGATGGGTCAGATGTAGAGGTCACATTATGTGTTGTGCTGTGGTGCGTTCACAATGACAAATAATCACCCTTCCACTTATATTATCTTCCAATAATTTATATATATGGATCACGTTATGGCAAAACTGCAATTCCGTGTAACTCCTCTAGATGGAGACAAAATGCCGGTTTCCTGACAACGCGGTCCATCGAATTATCAGCCGATTCATCTGATTTGTCAAGCCAGTGGAGCAAATGAGGTCAGTGGATAGTGACTATGTTTAAAGCCAACTTTACAAAGCTAGTGAGGTGTTTGAACACACTTTAATACAGAAAATCTATATATTTTACCCTACTTTTAATTTAACTTTAACTAACCATACCACTTTAACACGTATAGTTCCCTGAGCGAATATTTATGAAACAAGAAAATGTTATCCATCTCAAATATTAGCAAATGTGCTTCATCAAAACTTAAAATCCACATGTAAAAGCCAAAATTTACAAATTATCGTCAACATTTTTAACGTATCCGTTCCTCACACCTACTGTATAAACCAGCAACCACAAAAAGGGGGCGAGGCTTGGTTAGACATTTTACACGTTATAAATGGCTCCTCGCTCCCTACAAAGTTCACAGCATGCATCCTTGACAAAAACAAAGCAACTTCTCTTACACGGTGTAGTACATTGTATATCAAGTATACACCTACATACTCCTGTTTAGTATATAGTATACTCCACTATAGTTTTTGTGGATAGAAGTTTTGTGGGTTAAAAGAAGCGCACTACAAAGGGAATGGGAAGCGATTTGAGGCGTAGCCGTGAGCCTCAGCGTTGGCTTAGAGCGTGTGACAACACGGAGACAAGGAGGCTAAACTCCCGAGCTGGAGTAGAAGTCGTGTGGGTCGAGATAGAGAAATCTGCTTCTTTTACTGAGTTTTGTAGTTTCTCTTACTTTCTCCGAGAATTTGTCAATTTATAGAGCATCAATCAGGGGACTGTCTGAGGTTAAAGTGATCGCTTATGGAGCGCTGAGGCGGATTTTCCTGTTTGTGTTAAAGGGACGAAAAAGCCGGTTTCATGCAAAGAGGTAAGAAGGAAAAAACTTTAACAAATGTCACAGTTTTAAGTATGTTTTCATTTATAAGAAACATACAATTGTATGACTGGTTATGTATATACCAGTAATACCTCAGATTAGTTAGTTAGTTAGTTACCTTGCTAATTCTAAAATAAAAAAGGACAAAATAAAATTCTAGAACAATCACTGAGTTTTTGCGCTCAGAAAATAAGTGTGAATAACCAGTAACAAGCCTAATATATCATAAAACATTACTGAATGACTTCTTGTATTTCTATGTGATGTTTTAGTATGTTTATAGGGGCTGTTGGTAACCCTTTTTAGGGGTTTTGGGGGAATTTATTCTAGGTAAGTGGTTTTTCGACTTCAGTTTCGAGTTCTTCAACCAAGTAACGGTGTAAGGCGAGGTATATAGGTGTCTAAAGGCTGTAATATTTTAATAGGAACTGTAAGAGAACTCTATCTGTATACAGGCAAAAAGTAAGTTTGTAATATCTTGTTACAGTAGAACCTTTACCTGATATTTGTGTGTGCACAATTTGGATCAAGTCCTAAAAATAGGATTCATAACTTTGAAGTCTGTCATGTCTGTCCATAATTTATTTTTGTCCATTTCCCATTCAAAAGAAATGCGATGTACAACTATGACAAAGTATTTGCATCGCATGCTCTAATTCTTACAAACATTTGCTGTCCTAGTGCAAAAACAGTGTATCAGGATCTAAGTATTTGCATATTGCAAATGCTTGAGGTTTAACTGTCAATGCAAAGATTTTAAGTTAATTTGCTTAACATGTATCAGTGATATCTTTAGCCGTGGTCTCATGTGAGAAGGTGTTTTCATTATATAGCATAAAGCTATAAGCAGATTATGGTTATTTTCAGTATAAAATATATTGCGTTTCAGTTGTTTGAACAATATATTGTTAATTGTATGTATAAGGCATTTTTTTCCACATGCCATGTAATGGGTAAAGATCGTCATGTCTCATTGTTCAGAAACCTAAAGTCTTCAGGCAATGCCAGCTTCATCTCGGAAACTCAGTTAAAGGTCATGTGAAGTCACTGCTTACTTCGTCATTCCCGATCTCGAATGCGTTCGGGTCTCGTCACACATGACCTCTGGAGCTGGACGCTGTTGCTCTCAGGCTTTCACGCTTCTCTTATTTACAGGTCAAATGTTTGAGCTTTCTGCCTTGGCCTTTTTTACAAGAGCAAACATAGCATCCCCTTGTGGAATTCCGCTCCTCATTGAACCGGGTCTGACTTCTGATGTTCCACCATAATCTTTCCGAGCTCTGCTAATTGCAGACTGCAAGGCCATTGTGGCTTTGGCTTTCCTTGACCCTGTGGGTCTTCGTTTCGGGCCTTTGCATCAGATTTTTCCACCCGTCTCCTGCGATGGAACCGCGGGGTGACAGCTGAAGCCGCAGATATGAAATAAAACGACGCTCCTTTATATTTAGACGCCACGGCAGATGTCCCGATGGCCTTCTCGGGTTCAGAAAGCTCGACTTGTGTCGGTAGATCTGAGCCTGCAAAGCCTCTGGGGGCAGATCTGCGATCCGGGTCACTTCATTCAGGACGGCTGTTCACCTGTTGCATTATCAGCAGGTGTTGCCATCCGGGTCTGCGCAATTGCCGTCCAGCGCAGATTTAACTCTTGAGCAGTCTGCATTTGCCCTGCTGGACTGTGTGGTAGTTTTATTATTATTTTGTTTTGATGGGGGGAGGGTCCGCCAGAGACGACAGCGGCGTTGGAAGAGGGGCGGCGGAGCGTGCCGGCTCTTAATCCCAGCGCTGATCCCAGCTGAATGTGTTCAGAACAATCTTTTGACTAGGCGAGACTGGGGAACCGCTCCAGTGCTGAACGAGGCCTGATCCCTCGCTCCCCGTCTTTCCTTGGTGGGATTAACAAAGTTTTCTCTGGCTCTTTTCATGAGTTCACGGCAGCTCGGTCGGTTCCCGTATGTGTCTCTCTCTCTCTCGCCTTGTTGAAGTTGGGGTGCAGTGGTGTGGGTTCCAGTCCAAGGAGACGCATTTTCAGACCTTTACTTGGTTCTGACTTAGTCACAGTATTAAGCCTTATTCATCAGCCATTCGTGAGAAGAGCTTTGATCTTAAACCCCCTACCAAAGACTTGGCACTTTGGATTCACACGTCACTTACCTTTTTTCCTTGAAGCATTCACAAAACATTTTGTAGATGCCAATGTGAATTCTCTTGAGCTGCACTGCATGTGACAGTCCAAAACTCAGGTTTAGTTGATGTTTACTGCTGATAGGATCTTAGATAAACTCATCCACCTTCTTTCACACTTACAGCTGTGATTTCCGTGAAGGCATGAGATCTTTATCCACATCTGATGTGTTTCTTGGTCATTTCCAAAGGTATTTGCTGTCTGTCGCAGTCCCAGTTCCACGTTGTCTGTGAATGGCTTCATTTTTTGGTACTGTTGGGCTAGTGGTGCCCTAGTGGTAGGCTACTGGACTACGGACCAAGAGGTTGTAGGTTTGAATCCAGCTCTGTTCTACCTCCAGCTCTAGCACCACTGGGCTACCCTTAAATTGCTTGAGTACCAAAAAGTTCCAGAAGTACCTTTACGTTATGCTCTTACGGTTTGTTTCCTATTCATTGACTTGAACCACAGAATGCCAGTATGATTCTGTAGTTTCGCTATGAAATTGAAAGTAAATTCAGATGATCATGAAATACCCAAGAAAATGAAAGCCTCAAACGACCACAAGCTCGGGTGAATTCCTAAAGTTCCCATTTTGGAGAAGAGAAACCGCTCAAAATGCTTGAAACGGGAAGCAGTAGTACGCCCCGAATGAACCGATGAATATTCCCCCGCCTCTGTGCCCTACACTGGGATAAATGACTCAGAGATGGGAAACGCCGGTGCAGGTTCCCTCCTCGGTGTCCTTTGCGCTGCCCGTTCGTAACCAGAGACAACAGGAAATACGAAAACAGAATCATGACAATACTATAAAGATGTGAAAACTGCAGAGAGGGAGGGAGAGAGAGAGAGAGGGGGAAAAGACGCCCACAGGAAAGGGCAAATCAGGCCAAAACTTCATCAGTTGATCAGTGTGGCCAGAATCGGCGGTAAGGGTGGATCAGCAAAGGTACCACGGGGGTACTCATGAGCAAGGTACCGTCCTCAAGCACTGCTCCCCAGGGTGCTGCCGAAAATCAACACGTGTCAGCATCCAGCAAGCTTTGAAACTTGGGATGTCAGCCGATCCCAGGTGAGGCAAAAACAAACTGCTGACGGTTTGGATTACAAACATGGATTTTTCTTACAGCTCCAGCTCGGTCATCGTACACTGTGGGCAGAAAAAACACTCGTTGGTGCTCCTTGATTACTAGACGGCCTTTCGCCCGGCTTCCCGCTAAGGCTACTTCAGGCTGCACTCCATCAATAATGCATTTGCACGATTGTTTTACCACACGATTGTAAGCCCGTCTACTAGCAATCAGAGGAAACTGGGACTGAAATGGTTAAAAAATGGGCAGTTCCTCAAGACCTCGGTGAGAAAAATCCAAAAGGAGAAATGTTTAATCTGTTTCTAGATGTTTCTACTGATTAAAGTTGACCTAGCTGTTAAATTATGAGCTGGTGAATTAATGTTAAACTCATGTGAGGAACAGGCTAACCACAAGAAAAGTAATAGCACAGTTCTCCTTAATAGAGATCGCCCCCTGTGGCCAAAATAAGGAATGACAACCTTTATGGTGGTCCCACCTCTTGGCCTAAACTTGTAATCACAGTTATATTCACCTCTACAAGGGAGAAAAAGAGGGACGCAAGTAGGGGCGTAATGATAGATTGATCTACATCGATACACCGATTCAAAAGTCAGCAAGTCCATAGCATCAATCCAAAATGAAAACGCTGATCAGACATCACACATATTGTAATATCTCTTTATACTGAACAGGAGGCCAGTGTTTTATTCAAAGTAAAGATTGTTTACCATTTAAACGTCTGGTTGAGCTCAGGACTAAAAATGTCTAATGATATTTTAGTTGCTCATATCGAAATCAAACTGAAATCATGTTGTAGCAGACTTTGTGATATCGGGAGACGTCAAGTCATTGTTCTTTGAACCGATTTAATATTGTGTCATGATAAGCAGCCGCAATCTCCTCCTTAGCAATTTTTAAACCACGGACAGGGTTTTACTAGAGGTCGACCGATATTGGTTTTTCAGGGCAGATAGCGATACTAATTATTGCTAATTAACTGGGATGAAAACCAATCATTGTGAAAATTTGGAATTTTAGAAACACCAACACAAACTTTATTTAAATAATTTTATTGTACATAAATCGTCTGCACAGGGTACGTCCCTGCCTTGCACCCGTAGTTAATGAATGAATGAATGAATGAATGAATGAATGGATGGATAAATGCTTCAACTTTTTACATTATTTTGTAATAGCTTTAAACAGTATTAAATAAACATTTTAGTAGCATAATTCATTCAGCCTATCCCAGGAACGACAGGCGCAAGGCGGGGACCAACCCTGGGCAGGCGCCAGAACACCGCAGGGCACACACGCGCACACAATCCCACTCTCAGTCAAGTAATATTATAAAATTTCAATTTGAAACTTGGACATTTTAATATTCCAAATTAAGTAGAGCTGAAGCGATTACTCGAATAACTCGAATAATTCGATTACAAAAAAATGGTCGAGGCAGTTTTTCTAGAATCGAAGCTTTGTTTAAGTCGCTACAGCACACGCCGCTTGTGTTTCACACAGACGCTTATTAATGACCCACAACATTTTCAGTGGCGCGATCAAGCTGAGAATTGATCCCTCTGTATGTGAACGTATTTGTGAGGTATTTCGTGCAGAAAAACAGAAGTAAATTCATAAAAACGCATATATAACTTTTTTTGCGATGTAAACACGCACGCTGTTTGTAAGCGCCATTACTCGCTAAAACGCTCCGTTTCCGTCAAAACGTCCCCTTTATTACGGACAAAACGCATATTTTATCTGATAAATAACCACAACAACCAGGGTTCCACTCACAATACAGCCATTTATTGAGATTTTCCCATCGATTTTTTTTTTTCATAGCTCGTTACGGAACGCGCTGAACCCTTTATTGTGATGCGGCTCCAAGGCGTGTGCAGGGGATTGTGGGAAATGCAGTTCTCTTCCAGAAAGGCCAAAAGCAACTCATTTTATTGGCCAAATTGATTCAAAATGACCCTTGAACTTCACATTTCTTCATTTTCAATTAAATACAACAACATAAAGCATATTTGACTAACTTCTACTCACAGTAGAATAAGCCTAATAACAAATGTATTGTCATTTTCATTTACATTTTTATATCCGATTACTCGATAAAATAATCGATAGACTACTCGATTACAAAAATAGTCGTTTGTTGCAGCCCTAAAATGAAGCAGCAGCAGTTTGTTGTAAAGAACGTTAAGCTACTCAGCGTGCTCTCCACTTAACCTCGATCTCATGAGACATACTATATACTGTAGCCAATGAGAGACAAGTGGGACATGAAGCAGCGAGTCGAGAGCAAACATCGCAGAGAGAAGAGACGGCAGTGGAGCCACAGTAGCACATCTTGTAATTACATAATATCGGTGATGGTCACAATTAAATGCATAACGATGATCGGTAAAATTACTAATATCGGCCCAAGATAACGGGCTTGTCGGTCGAGCCGTAGTTTGTACGATGAAAACCATTGGAGGTAGTTGAAGGCGCAAGAAGTGGGGTGAAGACAAAAGAGAATAAATAATGAAAAGACAATATGATGACAAATAATGAAATTACAATAAGACTCCCCTTATAAAGGGTTCTAAATGATTAATAATCAGGTTGTTAATTAGGTTGTAGGGTGTTTAAATCATTAATAAGCAGTGGTAAATACTAGGGCTGGGTTCAAAAAATCGATTCACCGTTGAATATCGATTCTTGATCGAAAAATGCGATATCGATTCAAAAATTCGCGGATTGATCTTTTCCTGCGGCTATGCACTTCTTCTCGCGCCCGCGCAAGGAGAGCTATAAAAACGTGAGACCGGCGAAACCGAAACCAAATAGAGCCATGGCTGAAGCTGCTCCGCTCAAATCACCGTCTGGCCTAGTTTTATAGCCGAGCGAAACTAGTATTGACGCAAAGAAATCTCTAAATAAATCGATATCGAATCGAATCGAATCGAGAATTGAATTGGATCATGATCTTGTGAATCGGAATCGAATCGATTCAGGAAATCACGTAAACACGTAGCATTTGTGATAGTTTCATGTAGGATCACTATTTGGCAAGATGTGTTTTACACTTTATAATGGATATAAATGTCAGGGCCTCATCCGTAATCAAAACATCGACATCAGCTAATACTGAGGAACCCTGCCACCCGAGTGTAATTCTGTTGGTGTTTTAATGGTAACAGCATGATGACAAACAGCTGATGAAGTTGAGAGTTTAACATTCGGCCTGAGACGAGGGGACGAGATAAGCTGAGCAACTGGTGAGATCTGAGATCTTGCCAAATAGTGATCCTTCGTCAACGTGTGATGACTGTTATCACTGCTTATTAATGAGTTAAAAACGGTCTACACATTCAACAACCTGATTAAAAAAATAACCTCGTATCAGGGGAGTCTTGTTGTAAAGAGGTAATACAGTTCGTTCACAGTTAGTCACACTTCGGAATTTGGGGCGGAGAATCCCTTTAACCCTTCGCCTTCATAAATGTCTGCAAAAATGCCATTCCTCGATGCTGCGTTCTCTAATTTTGGATGTTCAGCTGTCTGAGGTCGGGCCCGCTCGCGTCGTGGCAATCCGCAATCTCGCCGCTCTTGCACTCTCTCCCTCTCCCTCAGCTGTGATGAAATGGCCGTCATAAACCGACAGCTGGATTTTTTTTGTTTATCTCGCTTCCGGCTCAGCGTTACGTGCCTCTCGTAGCGCTGACGACTGCTGATAGGCTCCAAAAGTTGCTGAGCTGGAAGGACTCGCTTTGCCCGGAGCGAACAGTTATGAGTTAAGAGTTATGAAATACTTTATGGTGTGAGGCTTGGACTGTGTTCGTGCCGGAGGTGTGTAAAAAAAAAAAAAAGGTGCAGCGTTTGACCCTCTTTTGATAAGAAGTCCAAGTAGAAGCAAGTCGGTCGTTCTGGTTGTGACCTTTTTATTTAAGACCTGTGATAAAGCGGGTTGAGAGTTCGCGCAAATGCAGGTTGCAAGTCTTTCGTGCTTTGCAAACAGTGGGTTTAGAGAAATAATGCCGTCCAAAAGCACACATTTCGGTGAAACCAACAGAGCAAGCAGCCGGTTTGTAAGGCCTTGCATTAACGTGATTGTTTGGAAACTGAAGTAAAAAAATTTAGGAAGGAATTTTTTATCAGTGAACGAATGTAGGGAGTGAGTATTACTCAGTATGCATCCTTAAAATAATTTTTATATTAAGATTAAAATTATATTATTATTTTGTATACTTTATATACCTCTGAGGTGGATCTTTTATTTGGCTTGTAACAATGATACCCGTAAAATCATTTAACAGTAAAATCTGAAGTAAAGGCATTAAAACACACACACACACACGTGAGTCTGCACGGCAAAACCAGTCGCTTGTCGCAACGGAGGTTTCCGAGAAAAACAAGCGTTTATGTTGCGTGGGGTAAAATTTTGGATTTTTTTGTTTTTTGTGTTTTAAAACAGTGGAAGGTCTATACTGTACTGTTGTGAATCAATTTGGCTGAAAAACTTACCCTTTCCATCCTAAAAACGTGACTTTCTTGAGGTGAGGAATTCAATTCCAGCAGAATGTTAAAAGTTTCTGTTTTGATTCAAATTGCTGGTTGACTAGCGTGAAGATATTTCTCCGGAATCGTCATTAAGTCTCCGAGTTCAGTTAACTGCTGTAATTAGGCTATCCGTGTGGCTGTAATTTAGTAGGCTAGTAAATATAAGCGTGGCAGCGACCGCACCAGCGTCTATGAGTGCCTTTCTGGCGATAGTCAACCAAGGCAGATTTCTCAGTTTCTCACTTGGCGTGACAGGAGAAACCCGACTCCTTTGAATGTTGATATCTCAGTCATATGTCGTCCCATTCATTCCATATAGGTATCGTTTTGAAGCTTGATTTATGCCCTTTCATGGTTTTGCTGTGCAGAGTCACACATATATATATATATATATATATATATATATATATATATATATATATATATATATATATATATATATATATGTGTATATTTGTTTATTTTTGTTCTTTTGTTTTTGGGGTGCATAAGTAGACACTAAGTGTCATGACCAGAAGGCATAAAATTCATCAAAAAAAAACGTAAGGTGGAGGAAAATTGAACAGCCTCACAATTCACTCAAAAGTGCTTTAAAATGCTTCTTAGAGACTAACTTAAAGTAAAATTGACAGTCAAACTTTCACAAACCTGACAAAAACTGTCTTGTTGAACATCAGGAAATTTGTCCAATAAAAAGCGTGGCAGGAAGGTGATAATTTGAACATCTCAAAAGCAGGAAGGTTCGGACGTTCGGACGTGGGATTACTTTTTGTGTAAAGTTTGCGTGCACTCCCTGTGTTCATGTGAGTTTACTCGGGGTGTTCCGGTATCCTCCCACAGGCCAAAGCATGCAGTATAGGTTGATTGATTATTCTAAAGTGTCCTTTTAAGCTGTGAATGTGAGTGTGTTTATGTGAACCTGTGTGCCCTGCAGTGTGTTGGCGTCCACCCAGGGTTAGTCTCCGGGATAGGCTCCTGTCTCCCTGACCCCGATAGCGTCTCAGATAATGAATGACACAGTTGCCGCTTCACATTGTAGCTACAGATTTTAGAAGTGGTGGGAAATCAACTGTTTGTTGCAAATTTGAATTCTGAAAGTCGGTGCTAATGCCGTGCTGTGGGGCTGGGTGATAGAACCAAAGCCTCATTCCCCATATAACGATTTTTGGTAAATTCTTTACCAACAAAACAGCTTCAGTTCTGCATGCAAACACTCATGTGCTCATATGGGCATCAAAATTACCCATGATTCACCTATATTTTTACACAATTATTGATAAAAACACCCATTTTTACCATTTATTCCTTTAAACACTTTTGTGGCTCTAATGTACCAGCACTTTTTACACTGATGAAACCATTGCTTTTTGCTCGCTCTAGTGACTTGTGGTCAAATGCCGCTTTCTATGCCAGTTCTGGCACCATTGGCGTTCCATAGATCCATAGAGCGCAAGGGTGCGGAGTGTTTCGAGCAGTTACGTCTTGCCTCAACACAATTTTGTTGTTCTTGGAAGTTCCGCTAAGTGCTCTAAATTAAGGCACAAATCTAACAACATCATACTCTCTGTGCTAAATCCACTGCTTCATCCAAACCGCGCAGAAGAATTTTGCCGCCTACAGTATAATATGAATTGATTTTTTATTTAGAGTCATCGATATATATGTGACCTGATCTGCCGTAATGAATCGGAAGTCGGCGTTCTATTTATTTAGATACGGGTTGATTATGTTGACAAACATCAAAAATATCGATTCTTCTTTTTTGGTCTTATATGAAAGAAAAGGTCTTCAAAATTAATCTGGTCTCCAAAGGTGATATTTTTTGATGTTTTCATATAATCGGCCCGTATGTAAATAAATACCATAGCGACTTCCAACTCATTCTGACTAGTCAGTGCATATCGTCATATCGCACAGCGCTAGTGTGTAGATGGCACTAGTGCTGTGTGACTCCAGAATAGTCGGGCTGGCGGAGGCGAAGTGAGGCATTATGGGCATGATGTGTGTGATCTGCATAGCCGTTACTGAGTCTGAGCATGGTGTCCAGGCCAGACACAGAGCGTGTGTGTGTGTTGATGTGCTCCCAGGCTTCCTTTTTCCGCTGGGTGGAACACTGATGTAGTCGGAAAGAGTGAACTACGGGTCTCGCGGGACTGGGTAGGGGGACATGACCACTGATTAATCTCTATACACTAAATACAAACACACACACACATACACAGACACACGACCAAGCACAGGTAGATTTTTTAGTCTATTAGACCTTATTCGCCTCCATATGCTCTCATCTAGTAAACTCTTTATTGTAAACTTATCATAATATCGTAAAATTCATATTCATTATCTCTTAATGTGTTTCCAAACCAAGCTTGCTATCAGACCCGTAATTTTGGTTAACATTAAGACCCATAATTTAGCATGCAAATTAAGAGCACTCTCTTTAAAAAAAACCCCAAAACAACATAATATTTCAAAGCAGGTAGAGCTCTTGACGCTGATTTAAAGGGACATTTTTTGTGGTTTACTCCTTAATTTTTATTTTAAGTTGATTAATACTTTAGACAGAATTCTCAGACACCTAGGAACACACACACACACACACACATGCTTATATATGTCTGAGAATTCTGTCTTAAAAAATATATATATATATATACTTAAGAATGCTGTGTATATGTGTATATGTGTGTGTATATATATATATATATATATATATACACAGACCTAGACTCATAAACACTTGACCTGCAGCAACACATCTACTTCTTAAGAAAAAAAATAAAAACACACATGCATACAACCCTCACCCTCCCAGTCATCGTTCTCTTTCATCTTCTCTTACTGTCCTGTCGGCACGTCTTGGGAAAAGGGGGACCGCAGGGATTCCACTCCTGATGCCCCCTACCCAGACAGGTGTGCCAAACGAGGGTTGTCTCTAGTCACCGAGATCAGACAGACTTTCTACCCAAGCAGACACTGGGTCTGTTATAGCATCACACACTGATGCTAGAGAGACTTGGCTTTAGGACTGAAATATGGAGGCCGAGGGCTTGAAGAAGCGGAGTAGGCAGGAGGCGGGTTTGAGCTGAGGTTAAATCGTAGTGCGGCATAGCCAGGTTTGAAGGTGACACGATTCTTTTGTTTGGTACTACAAGCAAAAGATTAGAAAAAAACTTTTATAGGAGAAGGGCAATAATGAAGCAGATATGTAATGTGTAAGATTGGCCAGCAGAGGGAGACACAGCTCAGCAGAGGAAATAAAGTGGGCCTGTAACACAGAACACGCTACAAAAAAGATATAGATTTCAGTTAGAAATGAAACGGTGGTATAATTTATTTATATATATATATATATATATATTATATATATATATATATATATATATATATATATATATATATATATATATATATATATACATACTCCCCATACATACATATATATATATATATATATATATATATATATATATATATATATATATAAATATATAAATATATAAATATATATAAATAAATTTATAAAACATGTTTTATATCTTAGATTCTTGAAAATAACCACCCTTTGCTTTGATCACTGCTTTGCACACTCTTGGCATTCTCTCGATGTTATTTCAAACCTTTATTTCTTGTAATTTTGATGATTATGGCGTACAGATAATTAAAACCCAAAATCCAGTGTCTCAGAAAATTAGAATATTACATAAGATCAATAAAAAAAGGATATTTTAAATTGAAATGTCAGGCTTCTGAAAAGTATGTTCGTAATCACAACTGCATAACTTTAATTTTTGAGACAGTGCAATATTGTATATATATATATATATATATATATATATACATACATATATATATATATATATATATATATATATTTATATATATATATATATATATATATGCTTTATAAATAATGCTATATATATATATATATATATATATGCCCAGACCATCTCAAAAAAAGGTTCGATATTTTTTGTCACTCTTTTCAGAAAGTGAAATTCATATATTGTATAGATTCATTAGACATAGAGTGAAATATTCCAAGCCTTTATTTCTTGTAATGTTGATGATTATGGCTTACAGATAATGAAATTCATGTCTCAGAAAATTAGAATATTGTGAAAAAGTTCAATATTGGAAAGTCATGGTGTCACAACCTAATCAGCTAATTAACTCAAAGCTTTTATAAGAGACTTCCTGAGCATTTGATTGGTCTCTTAAGGTCAGGGTCAATAGGCTACACAATCATGGGGAGACTGCTGACTTGACAGATGTCAGAAAGACAGTCATTGACAACCCTCCTGAAGATATGGGATATTGTCCAAGGGAAGATGAAGACACCAGACCCAACAATGCAGATGACCTGCAGGCAGCTATCAAAACAACCTGGGCTTCCATTAGACTAATAGCGCTACAGGCTGATGATACGCCTCCATGCACGCTTCTTTACGTTGATACGGTAATTCAGGCAAGAGCTCAACAAGTGTTGAGTGCGCAAAGAAATGAACATAGCGCAAAACCTGACATTTCTATTTAAAATATCCTTTTTATTGATCTTATATATGATATTCTAGTACTAAGAACCACCCAAATACAGGTTTTAATTATCTGTAAAATATAATGTTCAAATCCAAAAATCATGAAATATTCACTTTTCTGAGAATAGTGACAAAACATATTGAACTTTCGACATTCTAATTTTTGGGCAGATACTGTATATATCTATATCTATATCTATCTATCCTATCTATCTATAATATATATATATATATATATATATATATATATATATATGGTTGATTATAAGAGACTTTGTTATCTTGTTACTTCCCTTTGACACTTTAGTCTTGTTTATTAGTCTTTTGCTTTCTTTTCAAAGTGACCGAACCTTGCCATGTGAGCAGATTTGCCTTTCCTCCACAGGTACAGGATACACGGGTCAGGAAACAGCTTTACAGCGTCCACTTTTACTTTCCACCACAGAAAAGCAGCCCCACACTGATCTATTCTGGATTTCGGGCCATTTCCTGCAAGTCTCATCTCAAAAAAACATTTCTGAAGTTTTTTATGACCTCAATTTCGAAAGCTTTTGAAGGAGAGGAGTGAGGGCCGTGAACGCGGTTGCCAATATTACAGCAATAACTTCATATTCAAGTTAATATACAAGTACAACACGCAGTGAAATGAGAATGCGGTCTACTCCAAGATCTACTCCAAGGCGGAGTATCGGCAAGTACGAGTATTAAACGGATGACGATCAGTATCGTCTGTGTTTTTAGAGATGTTACTGAGCTTATCTGAGTTAAGCATCTTAATGGCTTGGGGATAAAAGCTTCTTCTGAGCCTCTGTCTAGGCCATCATGTTGGACTACGGAGGTGCTTACCTGATTTAAGGTTGCATGAAACACTGGTTTTTAACTCACAAATACGTCTTTCATTGAGATGAAAACAGTCATATTTTAAGCTAGACCAAATCAAGACAAAGTGGTTTGGTGTTAAAGATGAACCCATCTGGGCCCATCCGTGGCCCTTTCACTGTTTAAGGTGATGTTTGTTCTGACCCGTTATGTTCTGACCAGTTTGCTGTGATTTTGTGATGATAGCCAGAAAAACAACTCTTTTTCTGCTTTGCAAGTTGCTCCAACGTTTCCTGTTTTCCCCAAGCAGATAAAGGTGATAAACAAACTGACGCTGTCTTTAAACCTAGTTGTCAGACTGTGTGTGTGTGTGTGTGTGTGTGGAGTTTGACACGTGGCAGTGTTTTACTTACACTTACAGCCCTGGGACTTTCTGAGAAGATGCGTGTGTAATTAAAGGACAGCTTTCGTCATGTCTGCTGGCTCTTCTGCTGCTGCAATTAAAAGCTGTTCAGCTTAAACAGGCAAAAGTGGCTGTTAATGAATGATGGCCATTGGGAACAATTACCTCTAGAGGGTAGCAAGGGTACAATTCTTAATTCTGCTTTTTTGGGGGATCACGTCAGGTCACGATTTGCCCGGGCGTTGCAGTGTGCTTTCTATTAAACCAGAGAAAATTGGTTCTTAAGTAAGTTAGGACATATAAACAGAATTGAGGAACGTTTTGCACGCAATAAAACGTGCCTAAAAGTGCTGTAGATTCTGGTCTTAGGAACATAGGAACAAATCTTGCATGAGAAAACATTGGCGAATGAACGTGAGGGTTGTGTGTTGTCTGTTTGGTCTGAAAATAGCTAAGCAAAAGCAATGGTTTTCCGCAGTTGTACGCTTTCTACCTTCATGAAGGACCAAATATGAACGTTATTTGGGGGACCAAAGCGGGACGTCTTCTCTTGGACGTTCATGAATGACCAAATGCCAACATTATTTGGGGGACCAAAGTGGGACGTCTTCTCTGGGACGTTCATGAATGACCAAATGCCAACATTATTTGGGGGACCAAGCAGGACGTCATCTCTGGGACGTTCATGAATGACCAAATGCCAACATTATTTGGGGGACCAAAGCAGGACGTCTTCTCTGGGACGTTCATAAATAACCAAATGCCAATATTATTTGGGGGACCAAAGTGGGACGTTCATGAAGAACCATTGCGAACGCTATCTGGGGACCAAACCGTGACGTTTTCGGGATGTTCATAAAGGACCAAATGTCAATTTTATTTACAGAACCAGCGTGGTAGGTTCCCGAGATGTTCATGAAGCACCAAATGCGAACGATATCCGGGAACCAAAGCTTATGGGTCTTATGGGACGTTCCTGACGGACCAAATGTCAACTTTATTTACAGGCCCACAGTGGGACGTTACATGGGGGACCAAAGCGGGACGTATCCAAGACGTTCATGAAAGACCGAATGGCAACCTTATTTAGGGGACCAAAGTGGGATATTTCCGGGACGTTTATGAAAGACCGAATGCGAACAATATCCGGGGACCAGAGTGGGACGTTCATGGAGGATGAAATCCGAACATTATCTGGGGGACCATAATGGGACGTTTGCAGGATTTACGCTTGATTTACATCCTCACTCAGAGCGCTGCGCAGGGATGAAATGAGAATGCCCCGGTAGCGGTAACGTCTCGCAGATGAATCTTGTGATGGGGCGTTTAGCGAATGTCGCAAACATCCCGTAAAAAGTCTGGGGGACATTTACTGTTTGCTGAGATGAAAGTCTTTAGGACGACTTGTGTAAACCTTAAGACCTCCATATGAAAGCTTATTGAGTGGTACATGACCAGCTGCGGGGGTTATTTCTTGGACACAGATGAATTCATGTCTTAGACTTAAAAGAATTTTCCAGAGGAACTCTGATGTTTATCTCAGGGCTGGACTTCAGTGTACACGTATGTGTGTGGGGAAAATCACTGTCTATCTATTGATGAGTACATTTGCCTGACGGCAGAGATTTAAAAAAAATAAAAAATCACTGACAATTCCGGTAATTAATCACGCTCATTTAGTCTTCTTCTGTTGTTGCTCAGTGATAAAGAAATGGAAAAGAAGAAGTGGAGGGAAAAGGATTGCCACAAATGGTTTCTGACCTTTAGGCTCGCAGCGTTTCTCAGAATTTGCAGTGCTCTTTGTTGTGTTGTCATTTTGACAGTCCGTGCTGCTTCTGAGTAATACCTCCAAAAAGTCTTCATTTTTCTTCTTGTTCTTCTTAGAACTGAGGCTACTTTGGAATGTAGATGAAGATTGCCGATTGATAGCTAACTGTGGCTGTGAATAAAGAGGTTAATAATAAAGTAAGGGGCTGTAGTGACAGGATACACAGTAACAATGTTGAAAACCGATTATCGATTTTGATTATTAACACCCCTAACGTTCAGGAAACACCAAATGCGATCAAATGTGAACAATATCCGGATGACCTGAGTGGGACATTCCCAGGACGTTCATGAAGGACCAAAAAAAGGGACCAAAAGGGGACGTATCGGAAACGTTTGATTTACGTCTTTATCCGGAACGTCACACAAAAATGTAACGAGAATGTTCTGGTAACGTTACAGGAATGCTACAGTAACGTTACAGTAACGCCTCGCAGAGAACGTTATGAATGGGAAATTTAGAGAACGTCGAAAACGTCCCATTAAAAGTCGGTCTCCCGTTTGCTGGGAATTGTGACTGTTATCCAGGACACCAAAGTGGGACAATACGGTAACAATGTATGAAAATATACATTTCTGCTGTTTTATCAGATCAGTTCCATTCCAAGAGTTTATTGTGTAGCGTATTTGTGACCCTCCACGGCAAAACCAGTCACTTGTTGCAAATTTCCAAAGTTTCAAAGTTATTATGTTTTGAAGAAAGGGCATAAACCAAGCTTCAAAACGATACCTATATCGAATGAATGGGACGACATATGACTGAGATATCAACATTCAAAGGAGTCGGGTTTCTCCTGTCACGCCAAGTGAGAAACAGAGAAATCCGCCTTTGAAGTTGACTATCGCCGTAGCACTCACAGACGCTTGGTGCGGTCGTGGCTACGTTTGTATTTACGGTAGCCTACGCTGCATTCACAGCCACACGGATAGCCTACCTGCGTTAGGTTAACTGAACTCGGGAGACGGAGATGGATTCCGGAGAAATATCTTCACGCTAGTCAACGAGTGGATTTACCGTAAATATTGAAGTAGAGCGGCCAAAACAGAAGCTTTTAACATTCTGCTGGAATTGAATTCCTCACCTCAAGAACGTCACGTTTTTAGGATGGAAAGGGTACATTTTTCAGCCAAATTTATTCACAACAGTACAGTATAGACCTTCCACTGTTTCAAAACACTAAAAACAAAAAATCCAAAATTTTACCCCACGCAACATAAACGCTTTTTTTTCTAAGAAACCTCCGTTGCAACAGGCGACTGGTTTCGCCGTGCAGAGTCACAATTATTTATTCTAATTACATTGCCACTAGGTGGTGCAAGAACGAGTGCCAAAAAAGAGTTGTTTGTGGAGTTAGGTCATGCTGGGAGACAAAACCCATCCTTTGTCTATTTAGTTACATAAACAACAGCCTGCGTTCTTCTCCACTTTCAAACAAACCCAGAAATAAAAGTTTCGGCCTCTATTATTTTACCCTCATCTCTAACCGCGTTTAGGCCCAGTGTGTTGTTGCGATTTGGGGAACGCTTTTGAAAATGTGCCCTTTCTTCTCTTGAGAGCTGGGTAGAGAGCGCGGTATGGGCCTTCTGGAGGAGTGGGCGAAGTCATACATTAACCTCCCACACTCGAGAGCTGATTACACAGCGCCTTGACCAAATGACATGATGGAGTAGAAGTAGAAGATGAAGAAGCTGTGCGCGAAGGCGAGTGGGTGCGGCGGCGTTTGGTGCACGCCGAGGCTGTGTATAAGACGACCGTAATGCTGCGCACTCCTGCGGGTCTGACTCATAAAAAGGCTTCAGAGTGGGTGTATCGGCCCTTTTATGGTCATTTCCTGAGTCCCCAATCTGAGCTGTCTCAGTGGGGTCTGTTATAGGACAGTTGTGTTCCACCGAGGCTCGAGATCGACCGCATTGTTTCGCTTTGAGAATGTCTGCTCTCGGCTGATTATAAAACAAGCTTCTTTGAACCTTATCTGATCTCCGTCCTGATTTAAACATTCCACAGAAATGTTTTTGACAAAATACACACAGGTTACACTTTGGGTTTTCACAAACATACACGATTCGACTTTGCTCCAAGTCATCCCGCTCTCGTTTGCAGTGCAATCCTCAGACGTTTACGTCGCCGGCGGTTTTTCAGGGTTTTTCGCTTTCCAAGAATCTTAAGTCACACCATATGACAGGTTTCATCTCCTTAGCCTTTGCAGAGCCTTTAGAAATTACAACGTAAAGAGCCCCTGGAGGGGAGGAATTTTCGAAATCTCAAGACGGATTCCTGTAACTTAGTTATTGATGAGACACACTTTTCATTTCGTTTCATTACGGTTAGATTAGGGTCAGGTTAGCGTTGGTTTTAGCTCTAGTTTTATTACATCGAGTCATTATGGGAGACCTCACAAAGGTCAAGTGTGTGTGTGTGTGTGTTTGGGTTTGTGCCCCTTATGACTGGTTATCTGAGGATGTGATTTATCAAATATCACACTACTCACTGGACTCTGGTCAGTGTATCGCTATCATCCGCAGCTCCAGATGCTGACCTTTAAAGGTGGCGGGAAAGAGCTCACGGCAGATAAAGTGTAAAGACCGAGAGGCTTGATCAGGCCACAGGGGAAGACGAGGTGTCTGGGAGATAACCGAGGACTGCAGATTTGAGTTTGAGGGAGTGGACGAAGATGGTTGCCTTGATTCAGCCTGTTCTGATACCCCTTTTCCACTGCTCTGGTTCCCGTGCCGGTTTCCAATTTTGGAACCAGTGCCGCACTTTTCCGCAGAAAAAAAAATTGGTGCCGGTGCCCTAAAACAAGCTCCGAACCGTCCCCTAAACTTTGCTGGTCTAGCAACTAGAACCCGTGACGTCACAAGAGGTGGGCGGAGCGATGGGTAGCTTTAGAAGAGAAAATGGCGGAGAGCCAAAGTCCGGTAACGTGGAGCGCGGAAGAAATTAAAGCTCTTTTAGCAATATGGTCGTCCAGATTCAGCAGAAATTGGAAAGTGCACAAAGAAAGAAGAAGGTGTGTGAAGAAATAAGAGAAGAACTAAAAGTTGCAGGCTTCGTACGAACAACCGTTCATTTAGTGGGCGTGACCTGTGACATATTATCACGCAGCTCCCGCTAAGCTCCCTGGTCAGTGTAAATGCGGGCCGGTTCTTGGCTGGTTCCCAGTTCAGCACCGGCACCTGGCACCAGCAGTAGTGTAGTGGAAAAGGGGTATTAGTGACCCGAGAACAAGGCGACAAAGTCTGTGTCCAGTTCTCTTTTAGTATGTCTAGTAAGTCTACTTAATTTCACTTAAATATACTAAAAATATACGGTACATCAACAAATATCATTGAAGTACAAAATCTGACGTTGGCAACCTTCTGCTGAAACCCTACGTGATGCTATGTTTAACAAAATTCATGCTGAACGTTGTGCTAAAGAGCAGCATGTCTGTAGTTATGAATGCCCTCAGACAAAGTTGAAAGCTTGCATTTACTCCTCTACGGCTGACTTTTTTTTAGCGAGCTTTGTCCCAGAAGTGGTCTGGATAAAGGGCTCAAGAAACGCAGAAGACACAAATCTCTCCGGGGTATAGGGATAACGCGGCCCAGCTCAGCGGGAGGCTTCCTAAAGCGCTGATAAACAGGAGGAACGGATCTCCTGGTGCAGGGGGTGGGATGGAAGGGGGGGGCTGGAGAATGTGAAGTTAAACAAAGGCTGATGCCATGCTTAGCGAGCCACCGAGGTTGCGTTTTAAGGAGGCTAAAGCCTGAGAGCCGCTGCACAGTCAGAATAAAACTGACCCTGGCGGAAGAGCGAACTGAGACCACCCAGACTGGAGGAAATTATGGACAGAAAAAGGGAGTGAGGGTATTGGGATTTGAATGGTTTTAGATGAAGTGGCTTCAGCTAACGTTGGTTACTTTTCCATCTCACTGTTACTGCTTTTCTTTTCTCTTAGTGTTTTATTACCGGATGGCTACAGATTTCTGGCACGTTCGGACTCTTTTCGGTTTGCTTTGCACAGCCTTGAGCGCTCGATGCGTGACTCAGTCCCTCATCAGGCAAAATGCAGGTCTTGAGTGTAACTTTTAGCGTAGGCCTGCCTGCTCTGTGCTGTTTGATTCATGAGAAAAGAACGATTCTAAAGATGAGGCGTGACTAGAGTTGCCGGTGCTGTAGTGGTGACATATTTATGAGCCTGTAGGTTCAAATCAAGCTCTGTCCTACTGCCAGAACTACCAGGAGTTGGTCCGTGAGCGAGACCCTTAACTCTGGTCAGCTTCTGACAAATGCTGTCTATCATATAAATGTAAGAATTTACAGAGGAAGTGAACAACAATCCAAAATGTATGCCCACATAGCTTTAATCGGTTTGTAAAGGACGAGGCTACATTGGGCAGTTGGTAGCGTAACCGTTAGGGAGGTTGAAAGGTTGCCGGTTCAAGTCCCAGACCGGTAAAGGAGAAGGAGAAGGTACCGTCCCCAAGCATTGCACACCACTCAGTGCACTGCAACGAAATGTGACCTCTGCATTTGACCCATCCGTGAAGGAGCGGTGGGTGGCGTTTTTGGCAGTGCCCTGGGAGCAGTGCTTGGGGGTGGTACCTTACTTATGAGTACCTCGTAAGGTAACTTTACCAGTTGTCTTAAGTAGTAGTTCAGTAAGTAAGTTCTAGGTCTAGACACAATAACAACTTGTCTTATACATTCCTAACGTGTGTTTGATGGTCACAACACAAGACCGACTACAGTCTTCCTTCTCACGACCTGACAAGATCCCAACAGTTAGTCTGTGCTAAGCTGCTGCAGTAAATCTTGCCTCAGGGCTTATATTTATGCTGATGTTACAGTTAAAATACCTTGAAAACACACCGCACTTCCTCCCGTCTGAGCTACGAGCTGACGCGCTGACATCAAAGTTCCATCCCCGAGTTCCTGACTCCCAGTTGCTGACTCCGAGCCGCGGCTTTGCGTAAACACACACGCTGCATTCTTGTGCGCGTTTGATGTGGCGTGCACGTCCTTAAAGGGCCGCCGGGCTCCACCACGCTAATGTGGCTAACAGGGAGTGTAAGTCAATGGGGATTTTTAGCGTGAGCTTAAGCGTTTCGCTTCTTAAAGTTTTAAGAGCCGAAGGTCTGCTCCCCGCTCCATTAGGCCAACTTCAAGGTCGTGAGAACGGCGCGACGCGGCAAAGTTGGCCGACGGGAAACTCGGGCAGCGGCGCTCTCCGCCGTCGTAACGTGAAGCGAACGTGTTTATGATTAAAGGTGTTTTTGACATCAGACGTGACCTTTGCTTTCATGTGTGCTTTTTAGACTGATGCTGCAAAGGAAAGCCTCCTTCTCTCTCTTCTCGCCACCGGAGAGCTGGATGTTCAGAGGGGTGAGTTCCCAGCGCACAGACGTCAACTGACACACACACTTTTTAAATAATATGAGCATTATGGAGACTGAGATTTTAAAGGGAGAAGTTCAGCTTTAATAAAAAAAAAATGGCTTTTATGTCCCCATAATGACCCAGGTCCCCACTTTATTGGTGTGTAATCAGGTCCAACTCCCCATTATGGGCGAATGCAAACGCGCACACACACACAAACACACACACACACACACACACACATACACACACACACGCACACTTTTAAGGATATATTCATGATGGGGACTCATTCCATTTTAAAAAGGAAGGTTAAACTTGAAGAAATAGGTGTATTGCAGTGATTAACTTTGTGGGGACTTAATTTTACGTCCCCACAATGACACAGGTCCCCATATTGTGGGTGTGCAAACAGATCCCCACATTGGGATGTTTACAAACACACACTTTCACAGGCTTATACACAGTCAGTGACTTACACACATAAACTCATTGATACACTTATATACGCACACACTCACTTACCCACATACCCACAGACTTATTCACAAACTTACACACAGATATACTTATTGACTTACACACACTCATGCACTCACTCACACACACACATACTTAATGTTGTACACTTATACACACATAAATGCAACTTACACAAACATACTGTTTCACCCACATAGTCACTTATTCACACACACACACTCCTTCACACATGTAAGCAACAACACACACATTCACCCACTCACACACATACACACACACTCAATGACATACACTCTTAATAACGTACAGACACTCACTCACATACACACAATCACTTACTTACTTACACACACACACACTCAGTCATTCACTCACTCACACACAGTCATTCACTCACTCATTCACTCACTAACAATCGCTTACACACACACACACACTCATTCACTCACTCACATACACAAATGCACACAGTCTTTTTATGTATATTATATGATGATCAGTGTTGGACAGCTTACTTCCAAAATGTAATATATTGTAGATTACTAGTTAGTGTTATTTCAAAATAATCAGTTACATTACAATATTGCTGTCTCTGACATGCGTTACACGACTGCTGTGTTACTTTCACGAAAAAAACTGCAGAAGTAGGACTTGGCATTCTAAAAGTGTACTGTAGTTTACTGCAGTTTATTCTACATCCAGTGGATGGCGATGTGGTGTGGTAGGCATATGGTCTGCAGGAAATAGCTCTTTTACATTTACATTTACATTTACATTTACATTTACAGTATTTAGCAGACGCTCTTATCCAGAGCGACTTACAACAGTGCTTTGTAGTCCACAACTGTTCCTAGATCCATAAGCTGTGTCGACATCTGTAGTTAAACCAAATTACCACAGACTAAGTTTTATTCTTTAACGAAAAAAAAAAATGGGTTAGAGGAAAGAAGTTCAGACAGACACACGTTAGTGTTTTTTTATTTTTTATTTTTTATTTTTTTTAAATAAAAGGTTTACATAAAAGGTAAATTAGTCCCCTAGATACTCTTTGAAGAGGTGTGTCTTCAGACGACGTTTGAAGACAGCAAGGGACTCAGCCGTTCTAACGGCAAGCGGAAGTTGGTTCCACCACAGAGGAGCCAGCACTGCAAAGAGTTTCGATGCATGTTTTCCTCTTCTCTTAAGTAGAGGTGGTTCCAAACGAGCAGCAGTTGATGCTCTCAGAGGACGGGAAGTGACACGTTGTTTAATAAGTGCTGATAGGTAATGAGGTGCAGATCCATCCTTGGCCTTGAAGGCAAGTGTTAGGGTTTTGAACCTGATGCGAACAGCCACAGGGAGCCAGTGCAGGTTCCGCAGCAGAGGTGTGGTGTGTGTGAATTTAGAAACGCTGATGATAAGTCTTGCAGCTGCATTCTGGATCAGCTGAAGTGGTCGTGTTGCTTTCATTGAAAGTCCAGCCATTAGAGAGTTACAGTAGTCCAACTTAGAGAGAACCAAGGACTGGACGAGAAGCTGAGTAGCCTCGGTAGTGAGAAAGGGGCGGATTCTTCTGATGTTGTATAGAAGATATCTACAGGACCTAGTGAGGTTGCTAATGTGTGAAGAGAATGACACTTTTACTCGCCACATTGTTCTCTTGTGCTAAAGGTCTTGTGATTTTTTTTTTTTTTTAAATAAAAACAAAAAACAGCACTAAATTTCAAGTTTATTGTGTATTGTAACGCTTACTGAACAATGTAACGAGTTTAATATTACTGAAAATTGATTAGTAATGGCTTACATTAGTGCATTACAGCAAAACATAACGTAACAAAGTGTACGTTTCAAAAAGAGACTCTTAAACTGCTTTAATAGCACTAGGAATTGTTTGACAGGTATTAGAAGGTTAGGGAGGAATTGGCTGTTTATGTGTAGGGAGGAACATTTTCACTCGGAAGAATATCAATCTAAAAATAGACATAAGGGTGAATAACCTTAATTACTGATTTTACTCTAACATGTACATTTCCTGTACGTAGTCTCCCCCTGAAGCTGCTGAAGAGAAATAAATGCTGTGAGTCAAATCGGACAGGTTATTCAGGGTTATGTTAGACAGAGACTTTGCTTTGTCATATCAGTAATTGTTAAAGGCTTCAGAGACACTCAAAACAAGAATATTCTTATATTTTCTCCACCGTTCTCCAGTTCACTGGGGCAAGGAGTAGGAGCGAGCAATTTGATATCAGATATTCAGATATTTTTTGGAATACAGAAAAATATATGAGCAACAACTGTAATTTAAATGATTTTTGTTTAGAAGTCTGTCCACAAGTGTACAAGGACACAGTATGGCGTTTCCTACATGATAAAAACCAGACAAAACAATGCAGCTGCTCTCAAACGCTTATTTAAAGTGTGACGTTCTTGGACACAGTCCCTCCATAACTATGTGATTTACCAAAGATCTTCTCTCCTTTTGGCAGCGAGTCATTTGCTCTTGCATTGGATGTTGAAATATTAGTCCACTTTCCGTTTTGTTATAACAACAGCAAACAAATACAATGTCCGAAAAATGGTTTATGTCGCCATTAGCGGGATATTATTAATGTATAAAACCTTGTATTTTTGACAATATAAATATCAGTTTAGCCATAGCACTGTGGTCGTTTCTCAAAGCCGCAGGTGCGACGTTAAATATTCCAATCCTCTGTTGCCATAACAGCCACTTGGAGTTGCCATGCCAATGAACTCCATGTGGTATTATTGGGTGCAGAACGGCGGGTTTAAAAGCAGCCCAGAGTTCGCTTTAGCCCGAGACCGGATCGTCTTAGCGGAGGCCATTAGTTTTCAATCCTTCTTCGTGCCTCGCAGGATAATGAGAGCGCTGCGCCGTCTGCTTCCTCCAAATTACACTGACTGGAGCTGCTTGGACCCATTCCCGACATGTGTTGATTGATTTGCCGGACGCTTGATTCCAGGCTAATGATTGAGGGTCCGAAAGAGGAAAACAAAAGCAGAATTAAGGACTGTTTATGGTCCTGACGTTGGAAATGAGATTAGGTCATTGCCTCACATAAGAGTCAGGGGCTAATAAAAGTCCAAGGATGTCTCTGCAGTGAAAGATTTTGGAAGACGACCTAAATTAGGGGTCACCAATGCCTTTGGTGTTTAAATTAGGAGTTGCTGCTGTTGACATTGTATATACTAACTGTGCTACATGTAACACGGGCAGTGTCTGACATGCATATGCTGTTTTTTAAGCTGCTGACCTTCTTGGGTCCAAGTAGTTGCTCGGAATGTCAAACAGGAAGCAAAATGAAAGGCTCACTTCACTGACCCTACAACCTTAAATCTTCACAAGGCTGAACTCAGCATGAATCACAGTGACCTTGTGACTATGCACAACCTCAAATACACCTTTCCTATAACTTCAAACTACCATGCAACTTTGGTTAATTTACCTAATGATTTTTCTGTTTGCATACATTGCATAGAATTAGCATATTGCATTTTTACATAGGAAAAGATGGCACAAAATATGCAATACGTACTTTTTGCAAACCAGCCTTGCACTCTTGAGTTCATATTCATCATCTTGAGGATTTTCTGCAAAAGAATAAAATCCCACAAAAATCATGGTGCTGTTGTGTTAAGGTGACATACGTGGTTAATTCACGTTAGGGCCATATTTAAATTTCATGTTTATTAGCATGAATATGCATAAATGTCATGTTGCATTATTTCTCTGGTAGATTCTATATATTTCATAGCTATTCATTGGCTTAATTTATTTATTAGACTTTTTTAGTATCTCTTTGCACATTGTGACAAAAATATTTAATTTGATTTGGACCGGTTTCCTCTTGGGAAAATAATAGATTTGCATATGTTACCTAGCAACAGCAAATAACTGTTTTCCTGTCTTATCAAACTCTATTGTTATTAAAAAATGTTTTTCCTGGTATGAATATCTTATAGTCTTAGCAACAACTTGGTTCTTGTAGTTTGGGGCACTTAGTAGTGTAACGGTTAGGGAACTGCCACCGTGATCCCGGGTCGTCGGTTCACGTCCCGGACCGGTAAAGTTACCACTGAGGTACTCATGAGCAAGGTACCGTCCCCAAGCACTGCTCCCCGGGTGCTTGGGGTCAAATGCAGAGGTCACATTTGGTTGTGGTGCACTGTGTGCTGTACTTGTAGTGTGTTCACAAGCTGAGTAATTCATCCTTGTCATGGAGAGTTCATCATGTGTCCTGATTGAGGTTAATTCCCATAAGCAGGTGTTTGTTGACCCACTGGGCACCAGATCATGTTTTAACTAAAGTCACTCTTCTAGAGGGAGCGGCAGTTCAAACCCGAACAAATCGTCCTGACGCTTAGCTGGCACGATCCGATGCTTCGACAGACACACAGTCTGCGGTCAGCGGCTGCCAACACAAACAAGCTCAGGGCCTGGCATCTCACGCTCCAAACAGCGAGAAAATAAGAGACTCGCTTTTTTTACGGGCAGAGCATCCTCACAGCTCATGTGTGCTCCCCCGACTGCCAAGTGGTGTCAGACAGTCAGGCGAATGCGTTTATATTTATGAATCGTGTTGATCGTGACTTTAAACAGAGCCTCTTTGATGAGTGCTGATGCTAAACATTTTGGAATATGGGTTGGCACGATGGTAAGAAACTCTATTTAATAGTTAAATCATTATTATGTGACTGCGGTGAGCGATCACATGTTGTTGTCCAGTTTTTATTCCACACACCTTTTCTGACCACTACTCCTCCTACAGTTTTTGTGCTAGAAACTTCGTTCTGACTCTAAAAGGTGTGTCCTATAGCAGGGCCTATATGTGGGGTGCTTGTATACACGTTTTTGATATGTGCGCTCGTTCACGAGTTCTGTCCATTTTTACATCTGTGTTTTCCCCATAGACCAGGGTCGTCAATCTCAAATACACAGTGGGCCAAAATTAAAAACCTTGGACAAAGTCGAAGTGGAAACAAACTTAGATTTAGCTTAAACATTGAATTTGGAACAAGCACAGGTTAATACCATGAACACATGTGAAATCAAATGTCAAATAAAAGAGATCTGTGGCATTCATTTCTTAAATAAAATTAAAAGAAAAAAGAGCAAAGAGAAGAGAATTCTGGGATTTGTAGTAATAGCGGTGCATGCGCTATCTACCAGCGGGCCAGCTTTAGTAGATATTTGGTATTATCTACTAATACATAGTATAATTACATCTGAGTTTGACATCTATGCCATAGACTAACGTGGAGCTCAAATTTCCATGCTTTACTGTACGCCCTCCGTTCCTCACAAAGCCGACAAATCTGACGCGATTTCGAGGGCTCATGGGCCTCTTGTCATATCTGTTACCGTCATGACCCACACTCGTCTTTTTCATCCCTTTTTCCGTCATTTATTTTCCCCATGTGTTTTCTCCCAGTGTATACATGGGATTTGAGACTCCAAAGCTTTCCTCACCTCAGGCCACCTCACTGAACACACATCTCAATCTGTTTTGACCCTCACTCGTCTTTTTCTTACTTTTATCATCCCTCATTCTTACCCCTTTCACTTCAATGCATTTTAATCTTTGTACCAGTTTTCGTGAGCAACCTGAGCAACCACACTGACGTTTTCTTGCGTCTCTAGTTACTATTGGTGTCAGTGTTGGGAAAGCTACTTTGGAAATGTAATGCGTTACAATTACAAGTTACCCTATCTAAAATGTAATAGTAGTGTAACTATGTCAATTACTTTAACAACGTAATGTAACTAATTGCATTTGATTACTTTTGGATTACTTTTCTACATTTTAAATGAATTTTCTCAACTGTCAACCATTTTCAGTTTTTGAAACCTGGTTAACTTTACAGCATCACTCAACACTGACCGCTGTTAAAATCCTTTTAAACTCCCTCAACACAGCCACAGCCGTGTCGGACTTCAACACCTCAACACCGCTTTACTTTAGATCCAGCAGCAAGTGGGTGTTGCAAATTCAAACATGATAAGAGAACCAATTAGACATATCGGAATAGTATCGGACTTTCAGCTGTAAATGGAGGATGTTGTGCACAAGAAAAAATGGCAAAACAATAATATTATTAAACAATATAGCCAATGTTTCTGCAGAAGATATTGACATGTAACTGAAATTGTAATCCTGAATATTTCCTGAAAGTAACTGATTAGTGTTACTTTTATTTTGTAATTAAATTACGTAATTTTGTTACATGTAACTCGTTACTCCCCAACACTGATTGGTGTTGTATAACTACATTCAGATCCTCACCTTCCTCTCAACCTACTGATTTTTTTTATCTGATGTCCTCAGTTTACCACTTCTCAACTACCAATAAACCATGCTGTCCCCACGTATTGAGCACTAGACAATAAAGGACGGTCTCCATCATGACTTGAATACCTGGAGAAGATGTTTTCCATCCACAGCTCTCATTGTTGGTGGTGTCTTTTTCCATGCCATTAAGGCCTTGCTACCTGATGCTGGTTCACTTTGGCCAAAGAGGCTTGATAACATCAGATAGGTGTTGAAAAGGAGGCCCTACATTGACCCCCAGTAAAAATCTGAGCTGAGAAACTCTCCACCGCTAATTTGAGGTAGACCTGCAACTACATGTGACTTGTGATGAGAATGAATGCACTTCCAAATAACTGACGAAGTATCAAGACAAGGCTTCCAGAGTGGCAAGCAGAGGAAGTTAACTGACGGATTCACTCATGACTGTATGTGCTTCAGTGACCCACTCAGGTGTGCGATTCTGATTCGACTGTATGTTTCCACCTCCAGAGGAAGTTAACCGACGGATTCACTCATGACAATGACAAGCGCTAACCCGCGATTCAGATTCGGCTGAATGTTTCCGCCTCTAGAGGAAGTTAACCGACGGATTCACTCATGACTGTATGTGCTTCAGGGACCCGCTCAGGTGTGCGATTCCGATTCGGCTCTGTGTTTCCGCCTCTAGAGGAAGTTAACCGACGGATTCACTCATGACAATGACAAGCGCTAACCCGCAATTCAGATTCGGCTGAATGTTTCCGCCTCTAGAGGAAGTTAACCAACGGATTCACTCATAACAGTGACAAGCGCTAACCGAAGATTTAGATTCGGCTGAATGTTTCCGCCTCTAGAGGAAGTTAACCGACGGATTCACTCATGAATGTCTGTGCTTCGCACCACGTTACTGATTCGACTGACACGAGTCCCGTAGTCTACAAAGAGGATTCAACTCTGTAAGAAGTTCTTATGATCCCTCTTTTGACTGTGGTGGTGCAAACAAACTGTAAGTTATGACATTTTTAGTAGCTATACCCACTACTGTGGCTGTATTGATCTGGTAACGAGTTTGAAACGATTATAAGATGTATGTACGTGATGGAGTATATTTTAGTCATGGTGTAGTTAGCTCTTGGGTTAATGGAGACCTCAGATTTGTGATTTGTGAATTAGTTCACCCGGATGAGTCATTAAGACTTATTTTTGCTTAGTCGGACGGGCACAAATGAAGGGAATGTCTTTAAGCTCCATGTTTTTCCCAAAACTCTCCAGCCTTGACCCTTCGAGGTCTCCCGAAAATTGACGGATGTTGAACCCCAGTCAAAGCCTCTCTTCAAGTGTTGCTCGCTCACGTGTTCAGCGTCTATCTAGCATCACAAGGCGTTGGCCCAAGACCTTCTATTTAATCTTTACGAACCTCCAGTTCCTTAGTGTGAGCAGCCACCTCTAAGATTTGTATGATCTGGGTCAGACGGCCAGAAAGCCTTTTGTCGTTTGTAGGGTTTGGTTTTCCTTTCCGCTTGGCCATAACTGTTCTTTGGCAGAGGTTGGTGTCGCGTGACTGCTGGAAACAGGCTCTCCTTTTCGGACCTCTCCCTCCCTGCACCCGGCTTTTCCACCTTGCCCCTGTCGTGGACGCTGGACGATAAAAAAAGCCCATCTGGCTCTCCATCAAAGGACTTGAGCACTTTGTCATGCATGTTGTGGATTAGTAGCCAAGTTGCTTTGACTGGGAAGGAATTGGTCCTGTCTTTTAACAAAGGCCTGCAATGCAGATAAGGCCGCTCAGGTCAGGCACATCTCAGAAGTCATAACAAAACACCGTTTTCTCTTGCCAGACTTTTTCACGTGAGCCTGGGTCAGACTTGCATGCAGAGAAAACACAAGAAGGACCTCCGGTCTCTTTCAGTGACATGATTTAAAAGTCCTTGCTAAATAACGTTTGTTACTTCAAAAACCTTTGGAACCAGACCTGAAGGGAGCTGAGAAACGTCTCGTTTTTTGGTGCTGTACTTTTATTTTTCGCACTTGACCTTTAATTTTCTCTGCACAGATTTCCTTTTTAGGTACTAGACTGTCAGCAGGCGAAGACTAACTTGAAATAAAGGTGCGAATTATGAAACTTGTGCTTGGTTTATATATGTGATTGCCGTAATAAGACGCTATGTTGTTTTCTGTGGAAGTTCTGCTTTCTAAAAATGTTTGCTTCGGAGCTCTGTTCACAAAGCCTCGCATTAATTTTGCTCGGGATAATCTCCCGGTGGCCTCCGGCATGCTCTGTCTCTGATTAAACCCTCTTCTGAGGAAGCACTTTAGGGATTTTTTTGCAGGAGGCTTAATGGAGAACTGCCAGGTGAAACAAATAGTTTCTTTAAAAAGATTACATACAAATAGTCTGGTTTAGACTTTGGATATTTGTTTGTATTTTTTTACTACTACGTCAAAGGGTTTTGGATATGGGGTTTTAAATAAATACAACATCAAATTGTGTCTATATTCAGTGGCTCCCAAAGTCTTGGCAAAATATATAAAGTAAAACATGGACATTGTATTTTAACCCGTCCTTTAAAACATACACTCAAATCAAACTAATACACTCCTTCATGCCCAGGTTCCCACGATCCTCATTTGGACTCCAAATGTGCATTGTAGGAGAATAATTTTGTCCTTTGATTGCGTCACTGACGGACGAGACCACACTTCTGTGGCTTGTGTGGAGCTTATCTTGTTTTGATCCGTCTCCTCGTATCCTCAAGTTACACCGTTTGCTTTCGCAAACAGATGGAGTGTGGGTCGATGTTGATGCCTCAACACCTGGAAACCATTGGAAAGGCCCCCAAACCCCACAGATAATCGGCTAAGTGCAACAATGAAGATTTTCGTGTGGAGCAGGAGCAGCAATTGGAGAGATGACTGCCACCTGGAATTGCGGCGAAGCCGAAAATGGAATCTTAAAGGTGCCCAAAAGGCACTGCTGCCTCCCTGATTAACTTTTATTCATTGTTAGACGCGTGAGCCTCTTGGAGTAAAGTTCTGTAAGGAGCTGTGGCAGATATTTGGTTGCCCACAAGCAGCGTTTTCATTGTGTCCCAAACCATAATGACTGAGATAGGATTATGTTCATTTTGAATGTAATCATAGGGTCGGATTGCTTTTAGTAAACCATTTTATTGTTATAGTCAGTGGACCACAGCGGTGACGTAATCCCTTCTTTTTCATCCCAGTTGCACTTCAAAAACAGATAGGTGGATGGAGATGGATTTATATTCATGATATTTGACTGACACACGTCCACATTGACATTCGTGAGGCTTTGAATCCCCCGTAAGAACCATTTCTTCATAAACTCAGGCTCAAATCAACTTAATTACCCTTTCCAGACCCTGTTAGAGTACTCGACACAGTCAAGAGGTAACTGCCTGAGAACAGCAAGGGAATTTTTCAGTAAGTAGTGCAGTCAGTTCCCTGGGTGCTCCTTGAAGAGGTGGGTCTTCCGGTGATGCATGGGGAAGTGAGTTCCACCGTTGACGTGCCAGGACTGAAGAAGAGTCTCAATGCGTGTCTTTCTCTTCTTTTGTAAAGCTGGAGTCAAGACGGGCAGTACTTGAAGCTCTAATAGGGCGATTATTAAAGTGCATAATTCAGAAAATCTCACAATCCGAATTCTGATTCTTGGGCTCACGATTCAGTAATGATTCACGATTCAATACACACATGAATTTCTTTCCAGGTTGCTGGTTACTTTTCCCATTCGGCTGTAGCAGATAAACAGAAAAATCACACTGAATCAAATGTCGTTTGTGCCTAGTGCCATTACGTTAGTGGAAAAATATGAATAGATTTTTTTGGAATGCGTGAATCGATTTTGAATCGACAGAGAAAGAATCGTGATTTGATCCGATTCTATTTTTTTGCACACGCCGAACGATTACTTTTGCTTACATTAGGATTCACAGCATCTTATCCAGAGTGACCTTCCATTTAATTACACCAACTAAATGGGTTGAGGGTCTTGCTCAGAGGCCGAGTGGTGGTTTTTAGGACCAGCAACTACCATTTGTTTCTGGTTGGTGTTGAATTGGCCGAAAGGACATCTGATAGTCTCATGCTCTCACCTGACGGACGCCTGGTTGCATCACAGTGGCAGCTGCGAGATGGAGTTGAAGGATGGAGCTCACCTTTGCGAAGACGGAAAGCAAGAACCCGTGGCTTTGGAATAGCTGTAGTGTAGCTAACTACTATAATAAAACAAGAGCTTGGGTGTAGATAGCAATTTTTGATCCTAAGTAGCTTAAAAAGTAGCTTCCAAAATACTGGTTGTTGCTGGTACGAGTGTATAACTCAACAGCGTTGCTTGACTTGTATATACGTAGATCTGTATCACTGCTAGGTTAAGTCAACAAGCCCATAAATATCCAGCCACAAACATTTCTGTGGTGAAACACAAGCCACCAATGAAGAACTGGAAGAGGGTTAACGCAGACCTCGCATGGCAACAGGCAGCCCACCGTCTCTAAATATACACCAACGACCATCATTCTTATCAAGTGACCGGGAAGATTGTGATGCAACGTGTTACCAGGTAACTGCATGAAAATCAGCAGCTGTTCATGAAAATCAATCTACCACTCAGGGACTGAGAGAATATGTTCACTCCCTCATTGCTGCAGATTTCATTACTGGGAGAAAATATGTTTTTATCTTATAATAACCTCAGTGTCTTCACTGCCTTGGTTTGCTCTCGTCCTACAGATGACGGTTTTACTTTCGTGTCATTCCAGGATTCGAGGATGTGGGAGGCTTAAATTCTGGCTTAGTCTTGACCTGAAGTTGCAAATGCTCAAGTGCACGCTCAATGCAAGGTTGTATTCAGTGTGTGTTCAGGGAGTGAGTGGTAATGGTGGATGTTTCAGGTCTTTAGAGGGTGGTCTTAGGGCAAGGCAAGGCCAAGAAATACGGACAACAAGGCCAGGAAAGGCCAAATGCGGCAACAAGCCAGTCGTTCCGCTGTGGCGACCCCTGACTGGAGAAGCCAAAGGAAGAAGCATAAACGCATTAGAGATTAGTGCAGCTTAGATTGGCAGGCGGCGCGGTGGCGCAGTGGAGGGTCCTGGGTTTGAGGCCCGGGTCGATCGTGGGGCTCTTTCCGTGTCTGAGTGGGTTTCCTCCAGGTGCTCCGGTTTCCTCCCACAGTCCAAAAGCATGCACTGTAGGTTAATTGGTGACTCTAAACTGGCCCCGTTAGGTGTGAGTGTGTGTGCTCTGTGGTGTGTTGGCATGTGCCCAGGGTTGTTCCCCCGCCCGGTATAGGCTCCGGTCCCCCCACAACCCCAGTTGAGATTAAGTGGTTTCGGATAATGAACGAATGAATAAATGCTGTAAAAGTAATGGCAGTACTTGGGGTAAAAGTAGCAAAACAAGTTTATCTTTCTGAACATCATTATAGTATTTGGTTTTTATATTATAGTATCTAGTAGGGCTGGGTATCGTTGCTGATTTTCTGAATCGATTCCGATTCACAAGGTCATGATCCGATTCAATTCTCGATTCGATATCGATTTATTTAGATTTCTTTGCGTCAATACTAGTTTTGCTTGGTTCTAAAATAACTTGAGTCGAGCATATCCCTATGTCGATGGACTGCACGTTTTTATAGTTCTCCTTGCGCGGTCGCGAGAAGTAGTGCATAGCCGCAGGAAAAGATCAATCCGCGAATTTTTGAATCGATATCGTATTTTTCGAACGAGAATCGATATTGATGGTGACTCGATTTTTTGAACCCAGCCCTAGTATCTAGCCACATCAGACTATATGATGAAATATATCGGAGGACGAACTTATATCGTTTCATGTTATACTCTATCGTTTATTTTGTGGTGTCACAAATACACTGCTTAAAGCAATATTTTCTCATGGTTTGGATGAGAGTTTGCAGTAGTCACCACGGCGCCCCGTGCATGAAGCCACAGAGAATACTATGGCGTTATACTTGTGCCTTAATTCTGAGCATGCAGTGGAACTTTCGCAAGCAAAACCCGGTGTCTGTGCGCGATCAACTCTGCCTGCGTCTGCGCATAGATCTATGGAACGCCAATGGTGCCACAATTCACATTTAAGCCACCGTAGAGCTCAGAAAAAGCGTCCAATTCAGTGGTGTAATAAGGGACGGTATATTAGAGCACTGCAATAAACAGAATTTATAAGGAATACGACGGCATAAAAAAACAGGTGTTTTACTGTCCGTTGCGCAAATATAAAGGCGAAACTAGACGGTTGTGCAGAGTGTCGCTTTTAACAGTCAGTTTACGGCGTACGACGTTTCAGCACTAGAAGTGCACATAAACAGGGTAAAAATTGGTGTTTTACTGTGAATTGTGTAAAAACACAGGCAAATTGTGGCACCTTTGCCGTTCTAGATGAGTGCATGTGGCGTGTTTTGAGCGCACATGTAGGGATATGAAATGACTTATATCGGGATATGAGATTCTGAAATAAAACCTTGTTCTACCGTCCCTTGTTCGGTCCATGTCTACCAACCCCGAAGCAGGAAATGCTCGCAGGAAAGCGCTTTGTTTCCAGGAAGTGTGCTTTACAGGGATTTCCCAGTTTCCTGTTCTCACAAACATACACCGTGTACCGGTATTCAAAACCACTTATATCAGAACAGATCGACTTCAGTGTTTTGCTATTTTTATGAAGCTCTTTTGCATTGAATTTGAGATGATTAACATCAGTTTGTTCCTAAAAGCTTATTATGCTGAACGGTGTAAGGAGGAAAAAAAGTACATTATTATTTTTTTAGATGAAATATTTTGATGTGATGCTTTGTTCCTGGATGAATGTATTACTTCCTTACTCAGCTTTAAACAAAGGCTTATTTTAAAACCAGTTGTTCTTAAATTTGTGATTTTCATATTGCTTTTTTACCAAAAACAATGACCTCATTGAATAGTGATAGTGGATAAGCATCTTTTTAAACATAATTAAAGGCATACTTTCATGACAATGTGCTAATTTTTTTTAAGTGGGTTGCTTTTAAAAGGTAACTTTCCAAGTCATAAGCTATCTAAGATTAAAAGTTGATAAGATACAGCCAAGCTTGCTACTATTGACACCGGGGGTTTTAAACCAGTGGTCCCCGGCCCGCTTGTGGTCAGCGGCGGCAATGCAGGTGGTCCGTGAGTTGATTCGGGTAACTTTATGAATAATTAATTTAATGCAAATATCAAAAAAAATAATAGAAGCCCGATATACGCCAAGACTCCACCTCGCAGCTGCTAAAAGCGTGCTCTGAGTGAGCAGCTGCCACTTCAGAGGTGGTTGAAAATCCCCGTCTTTGAACAGAGATTTTTTTTTCTTAGTAAGAATGTAGCACCTTGCCACTTTATCGCAATGTTAATTCAGAATAATAACCAGAATTACATTAATCCAGAAGCGACGTGGGGCCTCTCCCTCCGTTTCAGGAAGTCTTTCCTCCTCCCGAAAAGGGCTCTTTTGACTCGGCAGACCTCTGACAAACAAAGAGGCCGGTGCGCTCGTCTGAAAGTGTGGCCCCAGCCCTACCCCGATATAGCACTGGTTCAGCTTCCCCTCTGACACATCCTGTTTGCTGCACACAGGACCTGTCTTCTTTACACAGACACACACACATACACACCCTCTCACACACACACACTCGTACCTCACCCGCATCCCATGCGGGCCTTTCGGTGTGGACCAAACCGGCTTTTGGACTCGGCGTCGGGTGTCTCGCTTCAAGTGCGGTGGACATTCGGCAGTGAGGGACAGGCGCAGTAGTTCCCGATGATGGGGTGCTGTCTTTTTGTGCATCATAAGGTGAGTGAGGTTGACGCAGCGCGCCGTATCGCTATTGGGAAAGAGTTGGTTTTGTGCCCGATGTTGAAACGAGGCTACGGTGAGTCAGTGATTCGGGTGTTGAAACTGCATTTTGTGTTTTTGAATAAATCATGGATTTTTTGTCATTTGTCATTTTAAAAATTGAGCTGAAATTCTCATTTTTAAAATCTGAGACCCAGTGGAGTTGTTGTTGTTGTTGTTGTTGTTGAGGCACTAGTGACAATAATGACCTAGTTTATTTCTTCTTGAGTGTGTCCTTAAGTACTGTCTCAGCTTGTGTTTAGGACTTTGTGGTTCTTTTTTGGGTTCTCTGTGTATAAAAGCGGTAGCCAGTAAACTGTTCTTCATGCTCCATTAGAAGGGTCAGCACGGGGTGAACTGTGTAAATGCGTTCCAGACTTATCACTGTTTTATTACAGTCCGTCCTGAACGATTTGACACTGACCGCAAACAACCAAACGTTACACACTGCGGCTTCTTCTGCGTGGTTTTCCAGTAATTCTTCTTGTATACTTTATAATAAGGCTATTTTGGCTCATGAAATGTTGGTGAGGAAATGATTCATTCACAGAAATGAAAATAATCCGTCATGACTGTATATTAGGGCCAACGTTGCAGCAGAGAATTAAGCCTAGTCCTAGACTAGCTTTAAGTTTGTACTACAATTTAGTCCAGGACTAGGCTTAAACCATGACAAGGAAACCAGCCCTTGGTGTTCATTAATAATCAAAGTGGATACATTTGTCGTCTCCTGATCAATCAGACAAAATGTGACCCTCCACGGCAAAAGTCGCTTGTCGCAACGGAGGTTTCCAAGAAAATGAGCGTTTATGTTGCGTGGGGTAAAATTTTGGATTTTTGGTTTTTAGTGTTTTAAAACAGTGGAAGGTCTATACTGTACTGTTGTGAATAAATTTGGCTGAAAAACTTACCATTTCCATCCTAAAAACGTGACTTTCTTGAGGTGAGGAATTCAATTCCAGCAGAATGTTAAAAGTTTCTGTTTTGACCGCTCTACTTCAATATTTACGGTGAATCCACTCGTTGACTAGCGTGAAGATATTTCTCCGGAATCCATCTTTGTCTCCCGAGTTCAGTTAACCTAACGCAGGTAGGCTATCCGTGTGGCTGTGAATGCAGCGTAGCTGCGACCGCACCAAGCGTCTGTGAGTGCTACGGCGATAGTCAACTTCAAAGGCAGATTTCTCCGTTTCTCACTTGGCGTGACAGGAGAAACCCGACTCCTTTGAATGTTGATATCTCAGTCATATGTCGTCCCATTCATTCGATATAAGGATCGTTTTGAAGCTTGATTTATGCCCTTTCATAATAACATAACAACTTTGAAAATTTGCGACAAGCGACTGGTTTTGCAGTGGAGGGTCCCAAATCAGAAATAACTTGGCAACTTGGTTGGGTTTGGTGCAGTTCGCCTACAAAACTGCTCTCATAAATCAGCTGAAGAGAGGATCAAAGAAAAGCAGGACACGACGTTGTCGGTACTTCCCTCTGGGAAGAATGGCATTGTGGGAGGAAGTTTGGCAAAGGGACAGACAGTTCCAAAGAACCATGAATCAAGGTGGAGAACAGTACAGTAGCCATTACTGACCTCCTTCAAAGAGCGAAGCCTTCCCATCATATAAGCAAGACTTGTGTCTGTTTGTTGAGTCTAAAGTTCATTGCAAGCCACCCAGATTCTGCTAGCAACTGCAGTGTCGTTGGTCTTCAGTTGTTATTAGGGCGGTGAGACCTAAAGCAGAGAGAATCTAAGTTTATACTTCAAATCTTTTTGAAATGTTAGAATATGAATCTTCCCCTTTTGAATGGGAAGCTTAAGAGTGTCAGTCAGTTGAGTAGTAATGAATTCTAGCTTGTTGGTAGTAGTGTTGTAGTACTCGAGACCAGTTTTTGAAGGTCCCGGCCGTATTTGTTCTCGGTCTTGTCATGGACTCGGACAAGGAGGACTCGGGATTTTATTTCGAGACCAGTCGAGACCACAACCCTAAGAACAGGCATTTTGTGTTGTTTATTAACTAGTTTTTTAAAAACTCACAATCCCTTTAACTTATAGAAACTATACACATACCGTCAGAATCAAAAACTTTAAACTTACCAGACATTATATCATTCCACTGTAGTGTGTGAAATAATTTCTGGGTAATTCAGTGCTCAAAAACTGATGTAATTGCGTAAAAAACGCATGACTTAAATCATTCGCGATGTAAACATGTGCGTTAGCGCTCACGACTCTCATATGGAACGCCGTCATGCACAAAAATATATTCATCTTCCAGAAAGGCCAAAAGCAGCTCATTTTATAGGCCAAAATGAGTCCAACTCGGCTCAAAATTACCCAGAACTTTAGTATTTCCTTACTTTCAGCTGAACAGTGAGTTTGGTCTTGAGGAGTGTTCTGCAGCTGTGGTTTGTTGAGTCTAACGTATGATGTGATCAGTTTCCAGTGAAGCGATTTCCTCATTATATTGTAAGAGGGAAATGCTGAATAAGCATGTTTATGTTGCTTGGCTTCGCGTGGTCCACTTATTTGTCATGTGGTATTAACATGTATTGGTCTTGTCTTGGTCTCGACACACTCTGGTCTTGGTTTGGTCTCGGTTTAGGTGGTCTTGACCCCAGCTCGACTTGGTAGGGCTGCACTGATACATCGATTCAGTGATCAGTGAGCTTACAGCATCGATTCACAATGAAAACATTGATCAGACAGCATATGTATTGTAACGTCCCTCGCAAAACAAGCACAGTGATGTCTGCTGGTTTCGTCTCAACTCTTATCAAGCGCGATAACGCAGACTACTGTAGCTTGGGCTGTAGCTCGGGAAAAAAATGTAAGATGATATTTTATATATAATATTGCCACTGGCGCCTGAACTGAATCGAACCTAACTGGTGTCGTAGCAGACTTTGAGATATCGGCAGACGTTGAACCATTGTCCGTTGAATCAAAACGATGTTGTATTGGGATGACGTTTGTGATTTAAACCCCTACTTGTTCGGAGCCTAGAACCGAGTTTTATTAAAGATATCCTTCAACAAGTCTTCCCTCCCTTTCTGCTTGAGCGTCTCTCGTCTGAGATTCCATTTCAGAACCGGAACCCAACAGCTCCTGAGACGTTTCAACCCAGCCAGATTTTCCTCCATCCGTGGGGGGGCCAACGTAGTCGTCCCTTGAAGAGGAGCATCAAGAGAGCCGGGTCGGCCCATCTGTCAGCTTGAGGAGGAAGCGAAATGTCTGGAGAGTGCGTGCACCTGCCCTGTGTCCTTCCGCTCTACCTCGATGATGAGCCACTCCCAGACCGGAGTTGCCTGCAAATGAGGGAGTGCGACCCAGAGCCGAGTGTCACGTTAACTAATTATGCTGGTGCTCTCCCTACTGAGATGTTACACACGAGGAAGACTTTTACATTCCTGAACAATATAGGAGCTTTGTTTTCCGAAGGTCTTTGACCAGGCCTCTTTATTCGCGAAATAAATATCGGGAAATAAATATTTATTCGGAAATAAATTATTGCCTACTAAGAGCTGACATTTTGGATGGGCTTGTTCCATCGGGAAAAGCTCTGCTTTCAAAGAAATTATAGCTTACGTCAACCGGCTTATTTCATCTCGCTTTTGACTGATGTGCATAATCGCACGTTTCCCTGTCGTTACCCCTTTACCCCGAGCTGGGTTTTTTAAAAAAAAAATTTTATTTACGTCCACGCAGGATGGTTCCACCTGGTCCTGATAAACCCGGGACAAATTAGTGTAAGTAAAGCTGTGGGAGGCGACCTGTGTATGTGTGTGTGTGTGTGTGTGTGTGTTTCGGAGTGCAGGGCTCTGAAAACGATCTCCGGGAGTGGGGCCACATCCCTTAAGCTGTTTTTTGGAGGAACGCGTGTTTGTCCAAATGGAAGCAGTTCATTAACGTTGAGACTCCCCAGTCTTTTCCTTCTGGCTGGATCTCTTGGCCCCCCCAGACCCTGTACTTTTGTGTGTGTGTGTGTGCTCCTGCTGGGTGGCAAGGGAGAGCCGGGGAGCGCGGAGAGGCTACTGCTCCTGCGAAACCCAGATGTTTTGAACAAATAGTGACTCAGCGGGCAGAGGTACGGCAGCGGCGATGGACGTGTTCTTGCAGTTCGCACTTTCACACCTGGAGTGTGGTTAGCGTGAGTACGGGAGGCTGGAATGCACGCTTTTGGCACTGGAAAGACAGGCATGGTGGTAGAATACTCATCTGGGGAAGAGGTTGTAGGTTCACATCCAGCTCTTTCTTAACTAGAGCTGGGCAGTTCATCGAAAAGGCCCACATCTGCCCACTCTTCATGCACGTGTCTCTCTGTAGATTATTCAACCCGATCTCTCTCTGTGTCACCCTCTAGACTGGGTATTTTCCCTGTGGTTAACTCACTCTCTCCTGAGTTGGCTAAAAACATAAGTCTCCCCCGCACAGGTTATAACGGCCTTTGATCAGTGTCACCCCTTAACCTCGATTAGGTTTCGTTGTTACTGTCAGCGGGAACGCAGGCGACCTGCAACTGCAACTCGACTCCTAACGTTTGCCGCCGTGTGTAGGTGAAACGAAAGGAGCGTGAACTGATGCCCTTTCCTTGATCTGAACCACCCATCTTTACACCCTATGAGACATCGATAACGACTTGACCTTTCCAGCTTGTCACAGACCCAGCGTGCAAAAGGCGGTCACTAGTCATAATTGATATTGTGCGCAAATATAGGTTTGCAGGCTTCCTGGAATTATGGGGGATGGATGTTTACGTCGTCTGCGGAGCGTCCGAGCGAAGGTAAAGCGAGGTTGTAAGGTCGCAGCCACTAGACCGCTTCTCTGCGAATCACGTGGGCCATTGTTCTGCACCCCGGCTTGACCTCGGCGTGGCCGCTTGTCCAGAGCGGTAGCAGGATGTAGAAATTAAAACTCCCTTTAGCGCTGGGAAACGACACTGGTTGTCATGGAGAGTAAACAGTAGCACAACAATAGCGCCTGCGGACCTTCGCCTTTGCGCCGAGTCCCGAGCGAAAAGAAAAGTGGCGGATGGTATCAATTTAGATTAACGGCTCCAGGCGGAGAGAGAGAGTCGTCTCGAGTCCGCCATGACGGGGGGCGTCTTAAGAAAACGGGGGCTCGGTTGTTAAATTTACAGTCGGCTTTTACTGCAAATACGTTCAGGTTTTGACAAGCCCGGAGTTACGGAATGTCGTATTAAAGCCCATTCCTCGCATATTTATATATTTATATGAAGCTTTAATGAACGTCCAGGGGATGCTTATTCTACAGTGTACGTCGGAATGAATTGAATCCAAATGCGTTGGATTAGGCCCTCCTTAAGTGTGCCTCGAGATGTTGTCCCTCTCTCACAGTGTGTTTTTGTGGCCCAGTTTGTGTATATAAATATAAATATATATCAATATCCATCAGACTCCACTTGCAAAACTGTCTCGTGTTACATAACGTTGACCCTCAAGTGACCAGCGGAACCCTTCTCCACGCTGTGAAGTTGTGATTTGTGACGTCTGGTAGTTACAGCATATCTGATTACGACACTCACCCGCATGGACAGCTTCAGGCCAGAAGTCTTGCGTCAGGGTGAAGACAAAAATGAATATTAATAGCGTTCGCCGGCAGCAGCTGACTCGGGAATCCATCTAAAAGCTTAACAAGCTCGAACTTGGACGAGAGGAGAGTTGGGAAAGCTGTTGGAGGTGTTGACGTTTATAGCATTTAGCAGACGCTCTTGTTCAGAGAGCAACGTCCATTTCCAAATTTCAGGGACCGTCTTCCTGGATCAACTTAATGTTAAAGGTCTTGCTCCGGGACCCAGTGGTGGTAGTGCTGGAGGTAGGATTCGAACCATGACCTCTTGGTCCAGAGGCGAGTGTCCTAACCACTAGAACACCGTCCTTGGCCATGTGTACCGGTGCAGAAGATGCCGGAGGAGCTATATTTTGGTGTTGAATAGGGACGCACGAACATTTCGGAATCGTATCAGAATTGGCTTTATTTTAGGTCGTCAACATCGGACTGATGCTCTGATGCTTAGATTCGCCCGATATTCTCAGCCGATATTTGGAAAGTTGGCGCTTGTGGGATTTCATACGTCCTGCGTCTTCTGTCTTAAATTGTGTGGAGTTATTTTTTAGCATGCGGTGGAACGTTCGCGAGCAAAATCTCTACCTGCCGAAAAGTTTAACTTACTAAATTGAGTTTGTCTCACTTAGCGAACGTGAGCTCGCACATGGGCTGTGTCCCGAGCCGCATACTACTACCTTAATAGTACGGTGGGTAAGACGACGCTCTTATCATACTTTTCTGTGCGATGGTAAGCATTTCAGAAAATAGCCAAGGTTGTAGTTCAACGGCGCTCTACGCACTAGGTAGTGCACATGGAGTGTCCCACGCGCTCTATTTGACTTGGTACACCACATAGGGCGGGAAGTGACTTTTTCTTAAAATGTTGTGCACTATGCTCAAATTGCTGTGCACTCGCTCCACTCTGCTTTTACGCTCGCTCGACTTGGCGCCGTGTTAGAAATGTCAGTGTTATTTTGTGCCAAAATCCTGAGCGCGCAGTGGAACTTTGGCGAGCAAAATATCTTCGACTCTGCCTTCCTCATTTATTGGCATCGGCAGATATACGCACAAAAAAATCTGATATCGGTATCGGCCAAAGATTCCTAGTGCATCCTTAGTGTTGGTGGCTCTACTTTAGGAATCCATATTTATAGTCTTTAAACATTAAAATCCAGTCCAAAGTGCTTTAGTTTTACAATAAAATAAAAGGGGCAGTTGGTAACGGTTAGGGAGTTGGCCCCGGGTTCGTGGGTCGCCAGTTCAAGTCCTGGACCGGTAAAGGTACTGCTTCCTGGACGCATTTGAAACATTTTTAGGCACCTGTTCTATCTATCACACGCACACCCTTTGGAATCGTGAACTGACATGTTTGTATTTGTATTTCTCTCTCCACAGAAGAAAAGGAAACAGAGGAAGAGAGATGTGGACTCCCTCAGCCTCTGCAGTTTGGACATTAACGTAAGTCTGAATATTTCGTCCCTCGCCAAAAGGCGACTTGCCGTCCTACCTTCCCGCTGGAGAATCATATAAAGTTGTGTTTCTGCCCTATGTTCAATTCGAGCCTTTCCGACCAACGCTAACCAAAAGGAGATATGTGATTCTAGATTATTTTAATGATTTTATGGGGTTTATGCCATCAGTTACATAAGAACGCCGCCGTCACGGACGCAGCGTCTTTTAGTCCAATTTTCCCAAATCACTTCGCCTACTACATGCGTCCGTGCAACCTTTGCGAATGTGTTCTTTTTCTAGTCGGTGGGAGACAATGTGAGAAACGGTAGAGAACATTCTCTTGGCTGGCTTTTACTTTTATATCCTGCCGAAAATGTTGTCCAGTGTTTTTGATGGTGCGGCGACACATGTCCGCTGCAATCTCCCCAAAGGTCAGGCAATTTGCAGGCCTATTTCCCTCCTCGTCTGTTTTGCCAACGCCGTTAACTAAATGGCAGGTAATTAGGATGTATTATAAGAATTGTATGATTATATATGTTTGTGTGCGCTGCGTTTTGTTCTCCTGCTTAGAGCATTCGACAGGAGAGGGGTTTAGTGTGCAACAGCTGTTAAATATAAGGTTTCTCTTCTGGACTTTTTTGCTCCAAGCGCATCTCAGAACTTTTTGCCACTCTTTTAGCTGGTATTGTTACCGCTTTAAAGCCTAGAATTGTACTAATGGCTTTGTATTTGATTTCCAACTCATGGTCCTTAGTGGGGGTGTGCAAAAAAAATCAAATCGCGATTCTTTCTCTCTCCGTTCAAAATTGATTCATACAGTACATTCCAAAAAATGGCACTAGTTTACTTTTTCCCTGACACGAGTTCATGAAATCTGCCCAGATAAGCATCTGGATATAGAATCAAATTATTTGATAACAAATAATGCATTTTTCTTCATTTATTTTTTACTCTAATGTTATAGAATGGGACAAAACATTTTATGATTAATGGAAAATGAAGAAATCCTGGGAGAGAAGTACATTTTTGCCATGAGGGCGTTCCCTATGAGAGCCGCGGCACAATAGCGCTGCGGACGCGGATCGGGAATAAATAAATATCAAGTAAATGTCTGTACTGTGAGCAGAACGCTGGTTATTTTTGTTATCAGCTAAAATATAGGTTTTGTCTGTAATAAAAGAGAAGATTAAACTCAACCGGAACGCTTTAGTGAATGTTGGACTTCCCCGCGAGAGTCATGCGCGCTAATAAACACAGTCGGTGTGCTTACGTCGCGAAAAATATCATTTCTGCGTCATGACGGCTTGTGGTTGAAGGTCGTCAAGTCGCAACGAGTGTAACGTAATGTACCGCGCCGCAAAACTTAAGGAAAACCGGAAGACGTTGTGCTGAGAAATCAGAGAATCGTTAAGAAGAGTCGATAACGTCGGAGGTGTAGAATTCTGATGGAATCGATCAATTGAGTCAGAACCGGTTGCCGATTCCCACCCCTAGTATGCGTACATATGCATTACGTTTAGTAAACTACAGTTATTCAGTGTGGTTTGTTTCGTCGATCTGCCACAGTCAGATGGGAAAAGTAACTCAAAATATTGAATCGTGAATTGATTTTGAGTGAAATCGTGAGCCCAAGAATCGGAATCGAATCGTGAGATTTTCTGAATTGCGCGCCCCTAGTCTTTAGATGAAACTTTTCTGTGCAACCCTGCAAAAAAATGATGACTGTTCTTTTTAGGTCATTTAACTGTGGTCTGGAATTTAAATTCGTGTGTTTATAATTCAAGATACGGTGCAGTAAATGTATATCTCTGCTTTATTGGAGTGAATCCAATGTTTGTTCTTATCTCTCCCGCTTATGTCTTGGTTTAGATTAACCTATAAAAGCGGAAGACATGAACCAGACACCCCTGATCTACACACTGTTTAGGCACTTCATATCTTTTTTTAGTGTTCCTAGTGTTCACAATTCTGCCCGTTAAGTATGTTATAGAGCATTGTAGACCTGTACTGAGGGTGCAACTTAGCCCAAAACTTTAACTGAATTTTATGTACCTTTGCATTCAGAATTACAAGTGTAAAAATGGAATTATTACTAAGATGGGCCGATACCGATACCGATATTGTAAATTTGGATATCTGCCGATACCGATACAAATCCGATACAGTCACAGTCTTTTTTTAAACATAAAATAATGCTTTAAAATGTCTGAACACATGACTGAGATTATGCTTAAGGTAATGCTTGATTTAAATAGTTTTCCTACTAAAACAATGTAATAATTACACACACATGTATATGCTAAATTATTTGTTCTTAAAAATTGTTCGTTTAGACATGTAAATATTTCTTCTTATTGATTACACTATAACATTATAAAAAAAATGATTAATTGAAAATGAAATACTGAAGTTTGTCATTTTGAACCAGTTTGGCCTATAAAATGAGCTGCTTTTGCAGAGAACTACATTTCCTACGATCCTCCGGGCACGCCCTGGAGCGCGTTCCAGAATAAGTGATGGAAAATCTATGGGAAAATCTAAATAAACGGCAGAATTGTGAGTAGAACGCTGGTTGTTGTGCTTATTTATCAGCTAAAATATGGTTTGTGTCTGTAATAAAGGCGACACTTGGACCGAACTGGAGCGTTTTGCGATACCCGATCCAGCCGGTTGAGCGGGTCATCGGACCGATACCGATCCACATATCGGATCGGCTACCTCTCTAATTATTACACAAACGTGTAGCTACAATATCTTGCGATAAACTAAAATTGTTCACAGTGGTCTGCAAAGCATTGTTGATGATGCGATCAACCGGCGATGTAAGTGATTTCCCGTCTGGGTTTGTGCAAAGTGGGGCATTTTCAACATTCTTTGTAACTGGCAGTTGCTAAAATTGAAAAACATTTTGCAGCTGTATGCAACAGTGAAAGAATTTTGTAAATTGATCAGTGCTGGCCGATTAAAGTTCCCTTTTTGAACTCGTAGCGTATAGAATTTGAAGAGCAAATGTTACGCATTTTGTGTGGTTCTTTCCTCCAAAACAGCACGTACAACTTAAGGGGGCGAGTGGATTTTGTCATGAGCCTTGTGTTGTGGTTGATGCACCAGTTTTTATACTGTTTTCAGAACCGTGTAATGTTCTTCGTCTGGTAGTCCGTCTTAGTCACTGATATTCCATTGCCTTTGAACATTAAAAGAGGAAAAGCAAAGCATAAATCCCGCGTGCGTTTGTTCAACTTGACAGAGGCGAGCGAGATTTGGGACTAATTACAGGCGTGGTGATTTACAGGCTCTCTCTTGGCCTCTCATTGTCAGTGGGGTTGGGGGTGGGGTTGGGGGGGGACATATGGACTTATGCTTTTACATGTGCAGCCTTTATTTTTTGTTTTGTTTTGTTTCAACCAGGCCAGACAACAATGGACTTGGCGTGACGTCGGGTAATAGGGGCTGAGCCTGAAAAATCATGTGCCTTGAACTTCTGGCTCTCTTTAAAGGCACATCCAACATGTCCAAGCGCAAATGCTGTTGGACTCTCCTCCGAGGCGTCCTCCCCTCCCTGTCTGGCCTCTTTTAGTTGGAGGTTGAAGCTCGTATTTGGACTGTTTTTAGTGAAATTTTAGTGAACTTTTGTATATGAGCTGTGGGTGTGTGCCAATATGGGCAGGAGCCCCTCCATTTGTCCTGTGTCGGCGTGATGAGAGCCGGGAACGACCAGGCCATTGTGTTTCGCTGCACTCCTCCTTTACCGGTCCGGGTGACTCAGTTTGTACATTTAGCGATGCCACCTAACAGCGTCACTCATCTTCGTGGGCTCTGTAAGCATCTATTGTTTTCGGATTCAACAAGCATTGTCAGAGTTGACCCCCCCGAAAGCCCTCATATGTTCAGATTAGGTTCAAAAGAATAGTTCGCTGCAAACGTTTTAAGCATATATTTGTTATTTCCACTGCCGCCCCTCTTCTTCATTTCCTCACAGATGGGAAATTGGCGAAGAAGTGAAGCGAAGCGTCTCTTAGGATGCTTGTGTGGTCATAGAAGAATGAAAAGAGGAGACAGTCTGGTGGTGGTGGTGGTCTAGCGGTTAGGACACTCGCCTCTGGTACCAAAAAGTCGTGGGTTCGAGTCTTACCTCCAGAACTACCAACATTGGGTCCCTGAGCAGGACCTGAAATTAGGGGCATAAATGGAAATAGTGTCTGTTAAATGCCGTAAAGGTAAATGTAGAAGATGTAGATGTAGAAGACAAATGTAGATGTAGAAGACCACCCTTTACCTCAGTTTGCTCCTTAGAGTCCTTAGAGACCATCCCTGTAATTAGGAAGTGGTGTGATTCCTCCAGGAATCACACCCTTCTGGACCGAGTGGTCAACATAGTTGTTCTTGAGGAGGATCTTAGTCAGTCTTCGAGATACAATGCTAAAAAACACCAGCAGTGAGATGGTCCGGAAGTGGTCGATGTTTCTCAGGTTCTCCTCTTTGGAGATCCAGACTCCCTCAGCACACCTCCACTGGTCAGCAACTCTCTGGTACCTTGCTCATGAGTACCTCAGTGGTACGTACCTTTACCGGCCCAGGATTCTAACCTTTACGCTGCCACTAATATTTGCCGCTAATGCTGGATACGATCATCAGAGTTTACAAACTATTTTTCTTTTCATTGAAACCCAAAGTGTTCTTGTAGCAAACCGAGCAATTTTACATCACAGTAGAATATTTTTCTGCAGCTGTAAGCGTACCCCTGTTCCAGACCTATTTTGATCCTGTTGGAGGCTGAGCTGAGTTGGGGGTCTTGAGGTGTTTGCAGCTTTACTGGAGTAGACACGTGCCTGCTTGGCGTGTGTTCAGCTGGATTAGTGACCGGCCCCTGCACTTCACAATAGCCTGGCCAATATCGACAGGGCCAGTTTGCTGCTGGCAGAGCCCGGTGGAAAAGGCTCTATTGTTTTCTCTCGCTCTGCCGAGGTCGCTTGTGGGCCTTCTGATGAGGAGAAACAAGATATTGATTGCTTTCGGTGCCCTTTTTACAAATACGAGGCAACAGCTGGAGCCGCGTTCATTACGGTCGGGATTGTTGCGGCTTAATGCTTGATTGCACGGGACGGAGATGGAGGCTGATGCATGGAAAGAAGGGGAAAAAAAAAAACCTCCTGAATTCCTGGCCAAGACATCCATCAGAGGGGAGGGGAGAAAATCCTGAATATTTTTCATTGTTCCTTTTCAAAGAGTGATCAAGTGTTTAGGTTGGAAGTGACCGGACAATAAACCCTGGTCATATGTAATCAGGCTACAATCAAGTACCTTGTAGCTGTGTAAAAGCTAACGCTAACACAAACAACAGATGGTCTGCTTCGTCTTCGTCTCCTCCTCTTCCCGCACGACCTCAGAAAAGCCAGAGTTCGAGGGTCGATAAACACGCTGCCACCTGCACCATAAAGCTTTCATCCTTCTTCCCTGTCGAATTTCGGGTCACCAAGCAAAAACCGGGCTCCGGTGGTGCCGCTCTTTGTTGATTCCGGCCGTAAAAAGGGCTTTCAGGTGACTTTCGGTCACATCTGGCCGTCTCAAGTGCAACGAGGACAAGGGAATGGAGAGGGAGTGATAAAAACAAGGCCGAGCGGAGGAAGCGGGAGCCGTGTAATTCGGATATCAGCGGATTTGATCTCAATCAGGCATCTACTGTTTTCGCAGGTGATAAAGCTTTACAGTTGCTTGGATTGGACTCCGGCTGTTTGGCCCAGTGTTTGTTTGTTTTCCCAGCGCTGGAACATGGGTTTGGGCTCTTTTGTCTGAACGAGAATCCCTGTGGAATTAGAAAACTAAACACGGTTACCGCGTAGCTGTCACTGGTAATTATAGTGCGTTCCATTTCCCTTTGGAGCCGAGACTCACTTGACGAGATTACGCCACATCCGCTAAGAACCCAGTGAGTTTGATGTGTTCCACTTGCCACACTAGAGTTGAACTCGGAGAGAAGAGGCTACGCTAACACATCTACACTTTTAATCAGAATTTTCCCTCTCTATTTGCTGATCCTGTTCACCTTTCTGTTCGGCTAACTAGGCTAGTCATTTGTTTCTAGCAAGATCCAGAAGCCAGTTTAGCATCACTTGATAAACGACACGTAAGGCGGTATTTCACGTATAACGTGACCGTAGCAACGTCTATCGACTACAACAACACTGTATTACGTACACGGCTGACCAAGTTAGACACAAACAACACTAAAGTGCTAAAAATGTTTAAAAAAATCTAGGTCCACAGTGCTGCTCCGAGATATTTGGTTCGGGTGTCCAAGAAACAGGGGTGCGCGTATCGTCACTTTGGAAACAGCAAATGGAACGCACTATTAGTCTCTACAGGTTTGCTTGGGAATTGTTGAATCTGGACGGCTGGGGTTCCGACGCATAAATGTTTCCGCAATGGCTGCTCGCTGCTAATTTAAGATTCTGGCAGCTCCTCGCTCAAACAAACTGGTTGCACAGCACGTTTTTCCCTTTCGTTATCTCCAAAAGATAAATAAGGCAGACACTGATAGAGCTCCATAGTAACCAGGTGCATACTTCCTGGCAAAGTCACGATTCTCAAGAACTTGGCCAAAATAAATCTCATCACCTGACTGTTGTCTTTGCATATTTTTCTGTTTTGTCATGACTTTAGCTCCTTAGCGCCGCTTAAAGCACGGCTAAGATCCTGGCCGGGCGAACAGGAAGAGATTTTCGCCGGCTTGTTTTGAGAATCGAGTGTCTTCTGTTTGGATTAGTTCCGCAGTGTTGGGTTGTTTGAGGTCTTTTTTTCCAGGCCCCTGCCTGATCTTGCATTCTTGCTGCACAGCTCGCTTGTTGTCGAATTCAACTGTGCCCCATTCCGCCGAATTAATGGATGCTTTAAATGACTTTAATTGGACGAAGGCCTCTGAGGGACACCAATTTAACTGAAACAACAGCCGGCTGGCATTGCGTGGGTAAATTCCCATCAAACTATAAAGCCAAAATGAGCCAGAACTGATGCAGTCGTCACGACGACAGGAATTTATTTATCTCTAGAGGAGCATCGTTAATGCTATTTATAATGTAGGGGTGTGCAAAAAAAAATCGAATCAAATCAAATCCCGATACTTGCTCTGCCGATTCAAAATCGATTCATGCGTTGAAATTGATTCATATTTTTCAACTAACGTAATGGCACTAGTTTACTTTTTCTACCGACAAGAGTTCATCTCGCCAATCCTGTAGATGGTGCAGTGAGGAAATCTGCCCGGATAGAGCTCCTTCACTTGAGCATGTAAAAAATGCAGTCAGTATTCATACATTTGCATCACATTTGTGACCCTCGACGGCAAAACCAGTCGCTTGTCGCAAATTCTCAAAATTGAGTTATTATGTTCATGAAAGGGCATAAATCAAGCTTCAAAACGATACCTATATCAAATGAATCGGACGACACATGACTGAGATATCAACATTCAAAGGAGTCGGGTTTCTCCTGTCACACCAAGTGAGAAACGTAGAAATCCGCCTTTGAAGTTGACTATCGTCGTAGCACTCACAGACGCTTGGTGCGGTCGCGGCTACGTTTGCATTTACGGTAGCCTACGCTGCATTCACAACCACACGGATAGCCTACCTGCGTTAGGTTAACTGAACTCGGGAGACAAAGATGGATTCTGGAGAAATATCTTCACGCTAGTCAACCAGTGAATTTACCGTAAATATTGAAGTAGAGCGGTCAAAACAGAAGCTTTTAACATTCTGCTGGAATTGAATTCCTCACCTCAAGAAAGTCACGTTTTTAGGATGGAAAGGGGAAGTTTTTCAGCCAAATTTATTTACAACAGTACAGTATAGACCTTCCACTGTTTCAAAACACTAAAAACAAAAAATCCAAAATTTTACCCCACGCAACATAAACGCTCGTTTTTCTCGAAAACCTCCGTTGCGATAAGTGACTGGTTTTGCCGTGGAGGGTCACATTTAGTAAACTACATTTGGTTTTTTCCTTGAACTGCCACAGTCAAATGGGAAAAGTAACTCAAACCAGCAATCTGGAAACAAATTCATCTCTGTGTTAAATCATGAATCGTTTTTAAAACAATTTTGATTTGAATTGAGAGCCCAAGAATCAGAATCGAATTGTTCACCCATATTATAATATGAGGTGGTCACCAAAACACTCACAAGAGAACATTTATAACATTTAGTCAGTCGGAAGCTAAAATAGTTTTTGCCGTTTTGTCCACGTCTGTACATTATCTGACAGAAAACACTCACTTAATAATAATATTTACAGTTACAGCATTTAGCAGATGCTCTTATCCAGAGCGACTTACATTTCCTAATTTCAGGGACAGTTCCCCTGAGAGCAACTTACGGTTAAGGGTCTTGCTCAGGGACCCAGTGCTGGTAACGCCAGAGGTCGGATTTGAACCCACAACCTCTTGGTCCCAAGGAGAGCGTCCTACCACTAGGCCACCAACACCCTTGGTGTTGTGCACCAAATAAATATGTGGATTTATTTTCACGACACAGGAAGCACAACGCGGTTCGGTCACTGCTCTCGGATGACTAGCTGCATGTATAATGCCGAATTTGCAAGTATAATCCCTTCTTCCGCGCTCTGATTTCCACGCTGATTGATTTGTACTTAAGTTGAACTAATCTGCACAGAATAAACTTAAGGTTTGTTCTGCTTTGATGCCAGGCTAGCGCCTCCTACCAGCTGTGTTCCATTGATTACGTCTCCGAATCAAAGAACCCCAATCGGAGCTCATGTGTCACGAACTCCCTCTAATTTTCCACTCCTTGATTTACGTCCACGCCTCCTCCAAACAGCAGTGTGGCCACTTGTTAACGTCAGAGCATGTTCATATGAAAAATCTCCCCTTTTTTTGCACCGCTTCACGCTAATTTCACCGTTTCCAGCTTTACACGTTAAAAAACCCCAGCTAGTTATGTTCACGTACTTCTCTCCTTCACTTCAACTTTCCTTCATTCATTCATTAATCCCTAATGGGGTCGCAGGGGCCGGAGCCGATCCCGGGAACTACGGGCGCAAGGCGGGAAACAACCCTGGGTAGGCGTCAACACACCACAGGGCACACGCTCAAGCAATCCCACTCTCACTCAAACCTTAGGGAGCGAATTTAGAGTCGCCAATTAACCTATATAGCATGCTTTTGGACTGTGGGAGGAAACCGGAGCACCCGGAGGAAACCCACACAGACACGGGGAGAGACAGACACAGAGAAACCCGGAAGCTTCTCGCTGTGAGGCGGCAGCACTAACCACCGCGCCACCGTGCCGCCCTTTACTTCAACTTAAAACAACAATTTGTAAAAATTTGAAGATGGCAGATTCAGGCCATGTTCACACGTACACGGGTATTTCTGAAAGCGGAGGTTTTTCTATGCGTTTTGGCCTTTCGTCCACACGTAAACGGCGTTTTGGGTCAGTGAAAACGGAGGTTTTTGAAAACTCCCGCCAAAGTGGCGATTTTTGAAAACGCTGTTTCTGCGTTTAAGTGTGGACAAGAATAACGAAGCTTTTGAAAAACGGACCGTTTCGCGTCGCACTGCGCGCCACTCATATGACGTCACAGTACGCGCCGTGTCTACATTAGGTTTTCATCTACAATGCAAGGCATGCTTTTGACAGCATTTTTTGCGATTGCGTGTGGACGGAGATATTTTTGAAAACGTGCTCGTGTGGACGCGATTAAGAAAAAAACGAAAACGGAAAATCTCAGTTTTCAGAAATACCCGTGTACGTGTGGACATGGCCTAACTTAAAACTGTATGTTGTAACTATGTAGCTTTGATTAAGGCTGAACGTGTCAGTAAACTTATGTTACATTGTTGTCTTAAAATCTCAAGTAAAATCAAATTGGATTGTTTCTCCTCATCATTTGTGACCCTCCACGGCAAAACCAGTCACTTGTTGCAAATTTTCAAACTTGAGTTATGACGTTTTCATGAAAGGGCATAAATCAAGCTTCAAAACGATACCTATATGGAATGAATGGGACGACATATGACTGAGATATCAACATTCAAAGGAGTCGGGTTTCTCCTGTCACGCCAAGTGAGAAACTGAGAAATCTGCCTTTGAAGTTGACTATCGCCGTAGCACTCACAGACGCTTGGTGCGGTCGCGGCTACGTTTGTATTCACGGTAGCCTACGCTGCATTCACAGCCACACGGATAGCCTACCTGCGTTAGGTTAACTGAACTCGGGAGAAGGAGATGGATTCCGGACAAATATCTTCACACTAGTCAACGAGTGGATTCACCGTAAATATTGAAGTAGAGCGGTCAAAACAGAAACTTTTAACATTCTGCTGGAATTGAATTCCTCACCTCAAGAAAGTCACGTTTTTAGGATGGAAAGGGTAAGTTTTTCAGTAAAATTGATTCACAACAGTACAGTATAGACCTTCCACTGTTTCAAAACACTAAAAACCAAAAATCCTAAATTTTACCCCACGCAACATAAACGCTCGTTTTTCTCGGAAACCTCCGTTGCGACAAGCGACTGGTTTTGCCGTGGAGGGTCACATTTAAATCTGCTTTCAGCTTTCTATAGCTCACCGTAAGAAATCCCTGTTTAGTCTCTTACTTTCCATTCCACACAAATCTGATGTATGTGTGAGATGAATCAAGAAAAGAACCATAACATGTTGGTATCTCAGCTTTGCACATTTCAACATGTGAAGTTCTTGTATAGAGTATTCACACCATCGCTCTTAAACAGGAGTTGACTTTTCTCAACCTAATGAAAGTATGTTAACACGATATCGTTTACGGTGTTAATTAAAGTATTTTTCTCACGGTCTTTTCGGTGGATAACAGCCCCACACTCTACCTGTTTGTCCGGAGATGAAATCCGGGATTACATAAAACGGTCTGTAACCAGCATTGTACATTGTTGCGATCCCAAGCCGGAGCATTGTTAAACACGTTAAAAAAACAAGCCGAAAAAAAAAACCAACAGCAGCAGCTTCCGTCCCTCACCCGGATTTGATTTACCGCCAGGCAAAAAGGTGAAGTTCTCTTTTGTGTTGCTCGACTGGCCATCAGAATACTCTATTTCGGGGAAAAAGGTGGGGCACGGCTTGGCCTTCCTGAAAGGAGGAACCTGGTACTAGGTGGATGCCTGAAATTAGCTGGCATTTTATAAATACCCCTGTCATATGTTTGTTCCGCCTTTCAGTAACTGTAACTGCTTTAAAGGACCCCGTCGACCCCCCCCACCACCACCATCCCTTTCTTCGACGCTTACTGCATCAGCTGCTTTTTTTGCGACCGCGATATATATATTTTTATTTATTTATTTTGTCAGAAGCTCAAGTCTGCTTTACAATGATAGGCCAGTGCGAGCCACCGCATCTGTATCCCAAATTAGGTGGCGAAAAGGTGGGTTTTACTCTGTAATAAATGAGACTTCGTTCAGACAAACATCTACACTGGAGGTAGCTGTGGAAGTCTGGGCCAAATTTGGTCATATGAATAACAGCTTGCATTGAAATTAGGGGTGGAAATTTAACACGTTAATTGCGATTAATTAATTTGAAAAAAAAAACGTGTTAAAAAAAATAACGCATTTAATCACACTTTGCATTCCAAGCAAAGGAGAACTTTTGTCAATGCACGATTTCCTGGTCCACCGATTACACGAGCTGCAAAAATGGAAGAATCAGAAGAAAGCGCATTGCTAGGACTGATCGGAGGCAAATTTCATTTCAAAATCTACCTGACGGAAGCCTTGATAAAAGCGTGGTTTTGTGCAAACTGTGCAAAAAAGGAGTTTGCATACCACCGAAGCACTTCAACCGTACGGTACCATCTAACATGTTGCAGCGAGCACAGAACCTGTGGGAGCTGTTAGCGCTAGCAGTCCCAGTTCGAGTACCAACAAAAGGTGTCGGCAGGTGTCTGTTTTGAATTGAAATGCAGTTTAAATGCTTTTTTTTTTTTTTTTCAGAGATGAAAAGAGCTTGAGTTTACAATATTCGTGTCCATGTCTATTATTTGATTCTGTCGCCCACTAAAACCCTTTTAAATTAAAAAAACATTCGCGCTTTAGGGCAAATTTTCTTGTGCGATTAATCAAGATTAATTAATTACAAAGCCTCTAATTAATTAGATTAATTTTTTTTATCGAGTCCCACCCCTAATTGAAATCAATCAATTCATCGAATTAATCCGTAAAAAATTAAAACAGTTGGTGGCGTAACGGTAGGGCGTTCGCCCCCCGTGATCAGAAGGTCGCAGGTTCGAATCCAGGGCCGGTAAATTTACCGCTGAGGTACTCATGAGCAAGGTACCGTCCCCAAGCACTGCTCCCCGGGCGCTGCCCTTGTTAGCTGCCCACTTCTCCTTCACGGATGGGTTAAATGCAGAGGTCACATTTCGTTGTGGTGCGCTGTGTGCTGTGCTGTGGTGTGCTCACAATGACAAATTCTCTCTCACTTTCAACTTTCAAAAATGACTCAACATTTTGGAGACTTTCGTTCTTAGTTCATTCATTTGCCTTTGTGCCTTACTTGATATTGCTTTGTCTTATTGGTGAAGCTATGTTTATGCTCGAAATGGGGGGTCGCACTTCTCCCGAAAGCAATACTCTTGTGCCGAAGAAAAGCCTTGCCAGGGTCGTGCCCGGACTTGTCGGAGGCGTGCGTGTTGGCGCAGAGCCCGAGTGTGAATGCGAGGTTTAGAGCTCGCTTTGCATGTACTGCGTTCAGGTGATGTATGTGTCAAGGTCACGTCGGGGGCGGGCAGAGCACTGGATGAGTGGAGTTTTGGAGAAGTAGGTGGGGATTTTTTTTGACGGTCTGTCAGTAGTGAGGCGGCAGCAGCAGCATTCCTGGGTGAGGGGTGTGGTGGGAGGAATAGCGTGCGAGGGAGAGAGGGATTCACCCCGTTACTCATCGCATTGCCCGGGAGGAGCAGACGGCAGTGTAAACACACCGAGGGTCCTCAGTGTGTTTCTGTGTGTGTGTGAGAGAGAGACGGACGTACTTTTCCATGCTCCAAAAATCTGTTAAATATTGTTTTATTATATTGACTAAAAATATTTAAAAGTAAAAATGCAATAATTTTTTCCTTTTATAAGCTTAGACAACTTTGCTGTCATTGTATTGACTGAAGTGAACAGTTTACAGGTTAATTTTAATATTACAAAAATCATTTTTGAATAGATTTAAATTTTATCATTGCTAAAAAAAATGTATGGACATATATTGGAGGTCGACCGATATTGGTTTTTGAGGTTCGATATTGATACCGATTATTGCTAGCAAATAAATACTCATGAATCGATTTTACAATTTTTAAATTTAACTTTAAATAATCTTAAATAAACATTTTAGTAATATTATAAAAATGTGAAACTTAAGCAGCTGCAGGTTGTGATGAAGAAAGCAAAGCTGCTCAATGTGCTCTTCACTTAACTTAGATCTCGTGTGAGAGACTGTTGTGGGCTGGACATTAAATGCAGCGTGTCGAGAGTGTGTGTCTGTTGGCCTGTGTGTTTTTGTTACGACCAGATTGTCCCCTACAAACGCAGACGATATGAGATTTGTCAGATTTTGTCTGGATTTATTTTAGCTACTGAGCTTGCGTTTAGGGTGAGGTGTAGCTGTCATATTATTTACATCTAGTCATCACGGGAGTCAGTGGATGGACCTCACACAGATAGCTAGATGTGTGTGTGTATATATGCATTTTTTTTTTGCTCGCACCCAGCCAGACCTGACTAACAGATGTGACTGTGGTTGACATCATCCTCACACCGCCAAACTCGCTGTCAAATCTCTGTCCTGTTCAAGCATCCATTCTGCACAACTTCCTCTAAATGAGGCCGTGTACATGCTGGCGTTCAACGCTGCAGACATTCCAGTCATGTGACACGGAGCAGACTAATGATCTACAGTAAACGTTAATCCCTCTATCAGCTTCATAGAAGTGACTCACTGGCTCGGTCTCGATCGCCATTAATACAACGCCAGATAAGACATCACTCCAGCATGCTCTTGTTCATTCGGCCGGTCCAGTTTCTACTAGGGATGCACGATAATATCGAAATCATATCGGAATCGGCCGATAATTGTTCCACTCCACAAGTTGTCAGCATGGAACCGATACTTAGACGTGCCCGATATTTTCAGCCGATATTTTATGACGCGTTTATTGTATGTCGGAAAGGTAGCGCTTGTGCTGAGCATGTCCAAAGTCTGAGGTGGAATTTAATTTGGCCTGTGTCTTTTGTGTTGCATCGTATGGCTTTATTTTCTGCCAAAATTGCAACTCTGCACGGCAAAACCAGTCGCTTGTCGCAATGGAGGTTTCCGAGAAAAACAAGCGTTTATGTTGCGAATTGGGCTGAAAAACTTACCCTTTCCATCCTAAAAACGTGACTTTCTTGAGGTGAGGAATTCAATTCCAGCAGAATGTTAAAAGCTTCTGTTTTGACCGCTCTACTTCAATATTTACGGTAAATCCACTCGTTGACTAGCGTGAAGATATTTCTCCGGAATCCATCTTCGTCTCCCGAGTTCAGTTAACCTAACGCAGGTAGGCTATCCGTGTGGCTGTGAATGCAGCGTAGGCTACCGTAAATGCAAACGTAGCCGCGACCGCACCAAGCGTCTGTGAGTGCTACGGCGATAGTCAACTTCAAAGGCAGATTTCTCCGTTTCTCACTTGGCGTGACAGGAGAAACCCGACTCCTTTGAATGTTGATATCTCAGTCATATGTCGTCCCATTCATTCGATATAGGTATCGTTTTGAAGCTTGATTTATGCCCCTTTATGCTCTATTATGTAAACATAATAACTCAATTTTGAAACTTTGCAACAAGCGACTGGTTTTGCCGTGCAGAGTCACAATTCTGAGCATGCAGGGGAACGTTCTCAAGCAGAATCTCTCGTCCTGACATGCCCAACTCTGCCTGCACACACGTTGTTTTTTGAAACTAAACTGTTTGCTTCAGTTAGCGAATGTGAGCTGGAACGTTGGCTGTGTCCCGAGCTGCGTACTACCGCACTTACTGTAGTAGTATGGTAGGTAAGGTGCTCTCATCATACTTTTCCATGTGGTAGTATGCATCTCAGGAAATAGCAGCTTTGTAGCTTAACGGCTCTCTACGCACAAGGTAGTGTCCTATTTGACTTGGTACACCGCATAGTGACTTTTTCTTCAAATGTTGTGCACCGCGCTCGAAATGCTCCGCCCTCGCTCCACTCTGCTTTCATGCTTGATTGACTTGCCGCTGTGTTAGAAACGTCAGAACTATGGCGCTATTTTTCTGCGAATATTTTGAGTACGCATTGGAACTTTATCAAGGAAAATATCTTGTCTTTACGCATCGAACACATGAGCAGACTTCGGGCTGAAGTTCTAAAGGTGAACTCAAGGTTTACACAGAAACTGAGCACAAACGCTAGTAGAGTCACAGACAGCAACTCATTCATTGTCATAAATCCAACCTTCACCATAATAATGACCACAACGTCAAACTTAAATTCCAGAGATTGTTGAATCCCCCACTTTTACACTGCAACGTCAAACGAAATTCCTCTCTTCATGGACTCATGCACGCATCAGAAGTGTAGGAGCTTTATGTGTTAAATGATAATCTTCTAGCTGGACAGATCCGAACCATGAAACTGCACCTAAAAAACTTAGTCTGGCCCCGGCTGGACAGCTCTGCGCTGCTGACCCAGATTGAGACGAGCTGCTGTTTGATCGTGTGCTGCAGCAAAGGCTGCGCTGCCATTTCACGCTGCCCTTTGAAGACAGACGTACAAAGCTGCTCGCTGTCAGCTAACATTGATCCTAAACGTCGCCTCCCTCCCCGTGACCCAGTTTACTGGTGCTGCACCTTCTCTTGCCCTTGTCGGTTGCCCGTTTGCACTTTCGTTATCCCGGGGGGGTTCGTTTATTTTTTGAGTAAGAAGCAAATGTTTTAGACGGCTCATATTGTGGGCTTTTACGTTAAGGCCGGGCGATATGACCTCAAATCAATATCACGATTAATTGAAGATATTGCCTCGATTATGATGTTTTGTTCACTCAAGGTTTGTACTGTAAACATGCAGGGATTTTTCGCTTGCCCAGCCTTACGTCGTGCATCTTTATTTCTGCTCCACCGTATTTATTTGCTCTTTTTTTATTACTTGGCCTTGTTGTTCGGACAGGGAGAAGTCACGTGCAAGTCAAAATGTTGGCTTGTAGCATAATTGGCAATGAATCCAAAAGGTCGAGGAGTTTAACTCCGGCTCTTCTATCTCCATCATTGCCACCACTGTAATCCCAAGCCAGACCCTTAACCCTGCGTTGCTCCGGGGAGGCTGAACCTGCTAATTTTTGAAATGCGAGACGCAGGGATGGGATCAGCGCGTCTGCCAAATGCCGTAAATGTAATTTTTTTTTTTAATGTGAGCGTTCATTATCATTTACCCACCAACATTTCCTGTAGAGGCCGGGATCTTCCTTATTGTTCATTAGTAGAATGTCAGAGGAAACCTTTAGGGCTTTCTCTAACGATCTCATTCATCAGTTTAACCCCCCGAGAACGCCAAATCACGTTATATTTCTTCATTTAATGCTTCTTCCTTGCCCTATATTCCTTTAGAACGGTGGCTTTAGATTTCGGTGTTTAACTGCCAAAAAATGGAAGTAAAATGTTTTTTTTATTTTTTTGCACTTGCAGAGATTTCCATACAGTGTGAAAGAACAGAAGGAAAGAGTGCACGCAGGAGCTTTGAAAAAGACAGAAACGTCGGTCATTTTATTTATTCCCTTACATCAAAGCCCTGTTTTGCTCTTTCACCTCTTTTAGAGGAGCGTAACGCTAACGTCATCCGGTCGGGCTTTAAGCCCCCGCCGACGCCATTGAGTTGCAGTGGATCGCCACTTCTTTCAAGTTCCAACAAAGGTGAGATGAATCGGCTCGGAGCTCTCTCCCTGATTAGCCGAGGATCCGCCGGAGAGCGAGGCTAATGACGTACAGTACGCCCGTCTTTAATATAATATCGCTTCGTCTTATCACTGCCACAAGTTACTCTCTGAGCTCTTGTTGACCTGATATCGGATTTGACCCAATTTTTGGGGGGGAGTGTGAGGTTTTCCATGAGTGTCTTGTGTCTCCTTTAAAGGTTTCATCTGACGTGGAAATGTGATGTTTGTGTGTAGACTGCAAAAATTGCATTTCATTGTTTTGGAAGGTTTTATTATGAAGATATCTGGGTCACAACTTGAGGATCTGCAGATCTGAATGTGCACTGTTTTATTACGTTCATTAACTGTTTGGCAAGGCACGGACGAACAGATTTAGGGCTTGTTTACACGTATCTAGATATTATAAAAGCATATTTTTAATACGTTTGAGCCTTTCGATTACAGATAAACAGAGTTTTGGTCACCTCAAATAGATATATTTTTCAAACGCCCTCCAAAGTTTGGCAAAACGCTGGATTCTGTGGATCCGTGTAAAACACTGTTTTCTTAAAACGATGACCTGTCGAGTTTTCAAACGTCACAGTATGCGACAGAAAATGCATTAGCGTCAGCTGTTCGACATTTGTAAACCGCTGGTTTGCCGGATCGTTATCGTAACAGGAAGTCACGTCATTCGTTGTTTGGTTGTTTTCAGGGTTCTGCTCGGCTAACATGGCTTTATGCTTCTAGTTACACTGCCGCCTAACGGTTTGGCGCGCTCATAATAGCTCTTGACGGCAGAATTATGCGGATTCGTGTAAATGAAGCATTTTTGGAAAACGATCTGGTGTAAACAAGGATGTTTTTGAAAATGGAGAGGGGGAAATAGCCGTTTCTGTAGGTACCCGGCTATGTGTAAACGTGGCCTAAGGGACGCTGTTGAAAACCATCAGCTTACAGGGCTTTTCTACTAGGACTAGGGTTTGGAGCCACTGATATGTGGGAAATCACGATGACATGCGTAATATTTTGTAAAGGTTTTAATATTACATCACAGCATGTGTCTTGCATGATTAATGAATGCATCACAATACCCAGAATGCTCTGATAGAAGGCTTTGGAGAACCTATGATCCATTTTTGTTGATTTCCTTTCAAAAAAGGTTTGAATGTTGTGGCGATAAAGAGGTAAAGCTCTGCTGGGTGAAGGTTCAGACCTTTTGCATCATTCTCTTCGCTTCCAAACATGTCGGAGTAAAGGTTGAATGTTATCTCATACTGACTGTAATCTGTGTTTAGGGTCTGTGGACATTAACACTGCAGGTACAAACAGAACAGGAAGAATTCCATTTCTTTTTTTTTTGTTGGTCTGATGAAGGTTGCGTCCAGGCTGAATCTCTTTGACTCACCCGTCGTGTTAAGGAAAAAAAACTGTGTGGCTGTCTATCTCCCAACGTAATAAAAATGGTGAATCATAAGGAACTTGTATTTTGGGATAAACGCTTCAAGTGGTTCGGTGTCTAAATAAAGGAAGTTCATGGGGTCACGGGCCAGGACTCTGAGTGTGTGACGTTCGAGAAATCAAGAGGTTTTTAGTCCTTACTGAGAATGTCACTTCAAGTTTTATTACTGTACCTTAAACGGCCGAGTTACCTCATAGCAGCAGCAACTTTATTTCTGCCCGGAAAGCTAGGCAGATTTCCCTTTTTGGGGTGGATGAAGTCACTTCCTTGCATATCCTCTTCCTCGTACATCTAGATTAATATTTATCTTTTCTTAAGAACAGCAATGATGCTCATTATGTCCTTCTCCCTTTCTTGAAAACAATCAGCCCACAAACGTCACCACAAAATGGAATAAATGAGTACTTTTATCGCATGACGGAATTTTCCTTTGAATTTTCCTTTGACCCTTCAAATGAAGGGTCAGCGTTTTTGTCACTGTTAGGGTGTTTGGCTTTTGGGGCAGTAGCGTAACGGTTAGGGAGTTTGCCCCCATGTGATCGGAAGGTCGCTGGTTTGAATCCCGGACCGGTAAAGGTCCCACTGAGGTAGTCATGAACAAGGTACCGTCCCCAAACACTGCTCCACGGGGGCTGCTTATGTCAGCTGCCCAATGCCCTCTCACTGATGGGTCAAATGCAGAGGTCACATTTCGTTGCGGTGCGCTATCTGCCAAACATTTGGCTGTTGAACAAGATCCTTAAGTCTAAGTGGTTTTTGGGAGATTGATCCCGTAACTAACTCATTTAAGTTCCTCTGGATAAAAGATAGACTCCAACCTGGAGTCTCAGGCAGTTTAAGATATATTGAAGTCCAAACAAAGCATTGCTAAAGCAAACACATGCAGTTATAAGTTCTAAACTGTGTCCATGTTGGTGTTTACTTTTTAAACCGTGTGTGAATATTGACAGACCACCCGGTATCCGGCGTTGACCACGAGCACGCTATCTAAGCGCCCCTCGGGTAGTTTAAGATTGAGACGCAAAACAGGCTCTCACCCTCGTGCTTTTGTCTATGCTGTTTGCCGTGGGGGTCGAATGCGGCTGTTTCACCTGAACTCGCGTCTTCAGGCCACCGCCAACATGGTCTCGGTAGGACGCCGGTCTGTGTCTATTGGCATTCAAATGCATTTTGCGACTGCCCCAGCAGGCTTAGGTCGCTGCAACAAACCTCTTGTAGCCCAAACACTGCAGGAGATGCACAATAGAAAGGGATTTACACACACCAACTCTCATCCTTCCTTTTCCTCCTACTTTATCAGCTTGATAAGACATTAATTGGCATTTACGTAGAAGCTGGTATTGACATTGACTGTAGTTCCCCGAAGCACCGGCCGAATGAGAGGTCTGGTGCTTTTGTTCACGTACTCAGGTCGTAAATCGAGCTTCAGATTGCCGTCGACTCTATCACGAGGCCTGAGAGCGGTGTAATCTCTGAGAGTTAAAACGTGGCTTCCTTGCATGCTGTGTCTGTAATTAACATTCTTAAATTCCTCTCTTTTTCCTCTCCTGCTTCCCACATAGATCTTGCTTTTGACTCTTAACACAACACAGACTCCAGCAGACCATGACCTTCTAATTAAATCCCTTCATGTGCCCTTTTATCATCTTCTCCATTACTGAATTGAGATTTTTACCTTCTTTGATTAGACAGATCCTGGATCTGTTTATTTGTGATCATTTTCTAAAATTATCTGAAATTGAATCTTAGGATATTAAAGTCAATCTGGGTCAGTTTTTGCTGAGATTTTTGCTGAAGTTCAGTCCTGTAACCACAAAGCCATCATTTTCAACCAGAGATTAATATGATCAGGTAAAGGCTGAATAGTGTGGTCAATTTATAGAAGATCCGATCAGGGTTTTTGGAACTGAACTAATAGCTTTTTTTTTTTAACTATTCGGTCACACCTCTCAGGTTGTATCAGTAGTTACATAAGACCCCAATCCCTCTTTTTTGGTATGAATATGCAAATGATAACTATCTCACCCATTTTTAGTTTCCATTTCTGGCCTAGAGCTAGAATCTAATCCTAAGTAATGAAGTCGTCGCATAACATTTTATAGAGTCTCTGACATGCAACCATTAGACCACCAGAGAAAATGACTTCTTGTGCAATACATAAGTTTTCATCTCATATTATATTTTCAGCGTAAATGTATCAAAGGCTTTTGTCTCATTGGACAAAAATGTTCATATAAATCATATTTAATTTTTTTTATTGTGGCTCTCTGTGTACAATTAATTGACAGTGGGAGCGAAATTTATCTCATGTTAACTTTTTATTTTAATGGAATTTAAACCAGTGTATACAGACCTAAACCATGTTATATTTTAATGTAACTTATTTATACACTTTGATGACTGAAGCTCCTCTCAATACATGACATGATCTGGCCCTAATTAAAAGGCAGCTGTTCGACTTGTGTTTTAGTGAGAAATATGATCATTGATGATAAATGGCATGTCAAGAAGAATAGCAATGCTATGACCATAAAACCCCCAGCAACACACACACATATACACACACACACACACTGGTCTGTCTTCCCCCAAACAAGATGCCTTCAGAGCCACTGAACTGATGAAGTGTCAGTTTGTTATTCTTAGGTAATGATGCTCACTTTCCACCTGCACAAGGACAGACACCTAAGCAACCCACCCACACACACACATAAACACACACACAGATGGATGGACAGCTGTTGTCAATCTGACCCAAATATGAGAAATGATAGCATGATGGTGAGAATTACGGCTTACGTAGGTAACACCAACCTCCACCAAAGAACTTAACTGGAAGTCAGCAAAATAGCATTTCCGTGAACGGTTTCTTTTCGCCCACAGCTTACTAATACCAAAAACAGGAAAGCCTTATGCCTCGGGGTTATATACAGTATATGTTATAGTATAAGTACTCCGATCTGCAAAGAAACCAGGACATGAAACTTGTACTCATAACAATATCAGATACCACGTTGTGTACATTTTCCTCACATTTACACCCACCACAGACCAATATTACAGACATAAACTACTCAAGAAATAAGTTTTAAGAGCTTCTGCACAGCCGAGCCAGCGAATCACCCGGAGAGCCATAATTTACGTTTGTACTCGGTCAGGCTCGAACTAAAATGTTTTGTGTTTCTCTCCTTTCTGGCACTGTGAAAAGCCTTTTTACGGTTCACGGGTTCTCGGAGGCCATGTGAGTGACAACTTGTTGAGTGAGAATCCAAGGCGCCCCCATCCAACACCCCCCCCATCCTTACACCCCCACAACAGTTGCACACTTCCCTGGCCCGATAGCCACACAATGGCAGGAACCTTAGGCCAGAACAAAGACTCTTAAAACTGGGACCGATTTCCTGCCACCGCCGCCACTGCCGCCGGCTGAGGGCTGGAGCTCTCGTGCGGGGTCGATGTGGGGAATGGTCTAACTTCTCTCTCTCGCTACAATTAGCAAATCATAAAAAAGCTCGATTGGCAAGGAGTTGGGGCCTGGCTCTGAATCTGACCCTGAGGCAGAAGAGAGATGGATGCTGGGAACAAAAGGGGAATGGCGTATACACTGACACACGAACGAACACATGTGGTCTTCCCTCGTGTTTGGCTTGGTCTTTCTCTCCAGCTTGCACACACTGAACTTATTAGAAGGAAGGCTGGTGTGGCTGTGCGTGTTTTGTGTACTCCAGCACGAACCGACTGTGCCAGTTTTAGCGTAAAGTGGAAATTGTAGAGCAAACGCTTTGCGGTCCAAAGACACTTCTTCAGTTGCAGCACAACTGGCACGCGATCCGTTTGGCAAAACAGCCGCATCTGCGTGGACAGAAGGCCTGGCTTTTTTGGTTTGTTTGTATAAAGCCTTGTTAATCAATTTGTTAAATTGCCTATAACCTCATTAATATTCAAGGATTTGGAAACACACCGAGCCAGACATTCTAATGATGTGCTGTCATGCAAATGTTATTAGGCATTAATAGATGCACAGCAGCCTATATTGTGTATACCTGTTGTGTTCAATGAAGTGAAACCATTTCAGATTTTTATGTACCACAAGTGTACATATATTTATACATCGTCCAAAAGAACAAATTGTAAAGAAAGAGGCGTAGGCCGTTTATGACGTGTTTAATGACGCATTTTACAGTTAATCGTCCTCATTTAAATGTATCCTGCTAAGACAGCCATGGACAGAAAGCGCAGAACTTGGTTTTCATTTTCTTTCAAAAAATTCCTACCAACAACTTCGGTGAGTGCGGTTTCCCTTTGCGTTTATCCTTATTTTAATCGGGAAAATTCAGCGTAAACGCAGATTACACGTTTTGCTCCCATAGTCTCGTGAGGCTTCGCTTATCACCATTGTTGGTGAACTTAAAGCGTTTAAATACAAGAAACACAAAGTACAACGTAAGGCTAGCAGTAATTAAAGTGTTTATTCACGGACGTTATCCTAACTTCCATGTAACATAAAACATATTCGTCGTATGAATGCTTCAATACAGACACATGTCGATTTCAAACTCGTAGCGTCCAGAATCCCGAGTTCAGAAGCTGTAACTACTGACGTTAAAGCTGGGAAACGATTCCTAAAAGCTTCGATTGCATAAAATCGACTCCACTTCGTTGTTCTTATTATAACTCCTCAAGCTAAAGGAATTCGTGGCCTAGCTGTAATGTTCAAATTATTTCACGACAGACCGAAGTTATGAATGCGGTTTACGCGAACTAATGTGGAGACCTCGTTTTAACGACTCCTTTGAATTGAAAATGGACTTTCCGAATCACGGCGAGTTGAAGACGTTGACGCAATTATTAAATGGTGCTTGACTTGTGACGTCAACCTGATGTATTTAAAAAATGCCAGCGTCGCGTGTCAATCAATCGTATTGTTTATTCTCACTGGCTCGGAATCGAAGACGGCGTAATGTAGGCGGTCACGTGCGACGCTCATCATGACGTACGCCCCGCCCCCATTTAGTCGCGTCGTGTTAGACTAGAACGAGACGAATTCTCGCGCTGTGGAACGCGTTTGTTTGGTTTTGAATGAAGAAATGAATCGTGGCTGTTGACTTGTGTAGGTTCTAAGTCGTCCACTACGTTTTGGTCTTGATAGCTTGACTCGAAGGCAACTGGACGTTTCAGACCGAAAGACTTATTCAGCTCTAAAAATCGGATCTTTCATTTTTAGAATTCAATAAACCCAAATAAGTCCGCTTTCCTTTCAAGAGTAATCGTAGCTTGTTTTGATTCAGGGGTTAAAAAAGAAATAAATAATGAGCTCCAGCAGTCGGCGCTCTCGCTTTCGCTGAATCGGTTCCCATGAGTAACGCACAGCGCGCTACCAGCGGGAGGAGAGTTTAACTACCCTCCCTCTCTCCCACAGACACACAAACACGCCAGAGTTGTTGCTCCCGGCAGTGGTGAACAAAGCGCACACGCTCGCTCTCTCTCCCTCCCTCCCTCTCTCTCTCTCTCTCTCTCACACACACACACACACACAGTGACTGTCAGGCGCGGGATGCTCAGGCGGGCGCTCGGTACTCAGGGCGCTGTAACTCGGTAGATCTGGCCGGCATCGTGGCTGGGAGGTTTGCTTGCGACTTTCCTCCCGCCGTTCCCTCAGCCGTAGGCACCGGGAGCGACAGCATGGTGGCTAAGGATTACCCGCTTTACCTGCTGGTGCGGAGAGCCAACTGCGCTCTGGAGCTGCAGACCGTCAGCGCCGCGGCCAAAGAAGCAGAGGTGGGTTCGGGGTTCTAGTTCTGGTTCTAGTTCTGGTTCACTGTTGCTAAAATAAGTCACAGATTAGAGAGGCAAACGCTTGTTTTTTTTTTTTTTTCTGTTTTGTGGCCATTCGACTTTGGTCCTGAAAGGAGTGACGCACTGAAGTTGTGTAGTTGTTGTGCAGTTTGGTATGTTTGATGTTAATTGTGTTATTTGCCCAGAGTAAACTGCCCATTCATTGTAAAACCACCATCACCATGAATGAGAATGATGTGACTTTTTGATTTGTTGATAAAGTGGTTTATGAAACGTGGCAGTTTCTTTTGCCTTTTTTTTTTTTAAGCTGTAAAAATATATAGACTTTTTTCTTTTACATTAATGCTGGTGTTACATCTGTCACTAACCAGAGCGTTCAGGTGTTCATTCATTTTTTATTCAAACTCCTTCAGAATGTGTTATGAACAACATTATGTTGTCTTTGTTCCAAACTTGAGCGCGTCTCTTTGTATTTGGGTTGCTACTGTATGCCATTATTGGTGGGCTGGTTTATTCATCATCGTTTACCGAATGAACATTGTTTCGAAGTGAGTTTTAAGGTGTAATTTGAGTCTCAGTCGAAATTGCATCTCCCACATCACATCCCACACTCTTCATGCCTAATTAGCTGGTTGGTGTTGAGTAACGTCTTTCAAAGCCTGTTTTGGGAGAATTGAGTTCGATGTAGGTAAAGAGTTTTTAGGGGCTGTACTGAGCTTAATTGTAGACACTCATACCTTTAATTCAGACTGTTACAATAATGTGACCAGTAATGGTGGAAATCCGCTATTAACCCAACGTTTATCACCCGCCAATCATTTACTTGCTTTGAAAGCACCATCTTTATCCTCCATTCTAGTTTTCAGTGCATGTTTTTGGCATCGTAATCATCTCCTTTTCGATTGATCGAACCATACAGATTATTGAGAAGTCAGCAGGACTTCTGTGCTAAAGGTGTCCAGAGATGTGCTAAAGGTGTCCAGAGATGTGCTGAACTCTGCTGAAGAGCAAGCGGAGATTAGGCGGAGTGTGATAAGGAGACGGGGACAAAAGATAAGGGTTTTGTTTTCTCAACTTATGGGCAGCTGTAATGTTTTCTATATTTCAGACTATTGCTGAGGTTTGTTGTTGACTCAGCCTCTAGACATTATGGGAAATCTTTAGTTTCGTGTCCTCCGGAGTCAATCCATTGATGGCGGATGAGACGGTCACAGCTTACTCACCTCTGTTTCACTGCGCATTTGTCTTTAGATCTGTGAGCGGCAAAGTTCTCCACAGGAGTATCGCTCTCTGATCCCTGTATCACTTTACGGAGGAGTCCTTGCCGAGAGCCTCTAAAGAATGGTTTGGAAGCCCCTTTAAGCCAAGGTGTGTGTGTGTGTGTTTGTGTATTTGGCTGCATTGATTTCACAGCCTGGTGTGTCATTACAGAGTTTAAAGGCTTGAAGGGGAACTTAATGAGGGAGCATCAATCCAAATCCAACTTTTCTCCCCCTAGCATTACCCCATGCGTCCTGAAAGACAGACGGACTTTCATTGTGTTCGATTATCGCTGCATGATTAATATAATAATCAGTGAATTTGTCTTTGGATGGATCCTTACTTTGTGTTTGATTAACTTGATGGACCTGAGGATTTTTCTAATCTTAATCAAACTTTCCACAGATTACCATGTGGGACGTTGGAGATTAATGAAAGACCAAACAGTCCTTATGGGTCGACTTTACGTTATGCAAACGTTAGCCACTTAACACATACATTTGGGCAAAAAGTGCTTTGAGGACAGGGAGGGCACATTCACTTGTATGATGTAAACTCTAGAAACCAGGGAATAAGCTGTTGCACCTGAATTTTAAATGTGGGACTTAGCGTAGTTTTAGGTCTTTTTGTTTGTTTGTCTTCATACACCAAGTTTAAGTTATTACTATCTAAAGAGATGTTTATCTGGGAATATGATCAAGACCCAATATAGTATATGAAACTCCTCAGTAAACACTTCCTCTTTACCCGGCATTAGAAACTAACATTTCTTTTGAATGAATGAAAGGCTTTACGATAGACCATGCTTTTGCAGTCAGTGACCTTGCATAAAAGTTTTTTTGCTGATCGGTGCATTACCGTCTCTCAGAGATGTGTGAAGATAGGAGTTTGTTCCCAGCTACTCGGTTAACCCACTGACTAATTGCAGTTTTGGTAGAGTTCCACCCAGCTGCTGGTATGATTAATCCCTTCCCACACAGCTCCAGACTCCCTCTCTCAGCAGAAAAAAAAACGCCTGGCTGAAATCATCAGTTTTCTCCTCGCCGGAGCTTTCATGTTAATAACAGCGCGGCCGGGCCAAGCCTCAGCTCAAAACACATATGGCAGCTTCGCTTTGCACCACACAACCACATGGAGGGCTTTATGGGACTGGTACTCATCCCAAACTGGTGCTTGTTTGACTTGGTCAGTTTTAAAAGCGGGGTTTTTTTGCGTTTTCAGGTTCATCATTCTCTCTGTCCTTTCTGGACGTGTTAGTAAAACGCTCTTCGGGGCATAAATCCGGTTTGACCACACGCACATTAATAGAGGTGCCCCCTTGTTTCTCAGCGGATTTATTGCAGGCATTAAAAGGCGAGTCAAGGCTGCATTCCACAAGTGTCTTGGTGGGAAGAGCTACATCTGTTCGCCCCCTAAGTGAGCACTGGGACTTGACTAAATGGGGTTAAAATTGGACTAAACCAAGCCCCTTTGGACTTAAATATTGTAATTATTTGGGGTCCAAGCACAAAGTGCTTATGGACCCCTCTTGTAATTGTTCTGTTTCTTCTTTATTATAATTATGTGATTGTGTCTTGCAAGTCTGGCTGCAAGACAGCAATCACGTTTGCATTTTCCTGCAGAAATGCCTCTTTATTATTATTATTATTATTAATTTTCTCCTACAAACCAGATTGTGCAGTTTCAACAGTAAGTCACAGAAAACTGATATTTCCAGGGTAAGTAGAAATGGTGTGTATCTAGCCATAGGCCAAAAATCATAATGATTGGCCTATAATTGGTGCTAAAGCAAAGAAAAACCTTTAGGGGACACAAAAATGCTGCATAAATTTATGTGATGCCATAACAGAGCTTTTATAATTATGGGCGCTAAAATGCTGCATAAATTTGTGGTGTCACAACAGATCTTTTATAATTTACATGAAATTATAGAAAACCACTCTGTTCTTATACGAACACCGTTAGAGGGTATTTTCTTTATAAACACGACTTCTTGAAGCTGTCATAACAAACTACCACAACCATGCCAAAAATTTGTTTGCATCTTTAATTCTTTTTTCTGTGTCATTTCAGTTTATTTTATACTTTCTACGTTCTAACTCCTTGATATGATTAAAGTTATGTGGTTTAATCTGTCATTTCAGTTTATTGTTTTACACGCATACACAGACACTGCTAATGGTCAGTGCAGACCCTTTTGTGCTGCTTTTCGTGACTTGTGCTTGGACCTTGCTCGTGGCTATATTTTTCAGATTATTAATATTATTATTATTATTATTATTATTATTATTATTATTATTATTATTATTATTACTTATTAATAATATTAATAATAATAATAAAAATATTAATAATAATCCATTATTTTATACTTCAGATTGACCAAACTAGCCATCATCAATGCATTTAGCTAGTATATTTATTTCTACCTAATCTGATTGAAACCTAAGCTACTAAATGCCCTGTATTTGATGTATATGCTCTTGTTCTTTTAAACCTCTTCTTTCCAGTCTTTAATGCTGAATATTTTTAGACCAGAAAGTGTTTGTGGCAGCCTTCGGGTTATGCATTTTACATATGGATGCGGCATCTGTCTGTGACTCACACAGGTTAATCACTCGTCAATACGGTATCCGGGCGGCAGTAAGTTATGTAAGCTCTATTTTAAGAGCCTCGTCCATATCTGAGCAAAAAGCACTCGGCCTGTCACCCCGCTGAAAGCATTAGTTGGAGAGAAAATAGGGCTGGAAGTTTCAGATAGGAGTGTAAGCCTGAGATTACACTTCATGTGCTAGCCAAAAAATCTAAAGTTTTACATCGAGAACACTCAGTAACAGCTACAAGGCAGATATTCTCATGTCAAGTTTGTTTTTGGTGGCTTTATGGTCTACGTTGAAACTGGGCCTTGTACCAAGGAGCAACGCAGACACTTCAGGTCCGTAGGCGTCTCTCATATTGAGTTTAGCCTTCCTCTCTTTCCCTTCTCGGAGCACTTTATTATCCAACACGGCTAATTGGAGGAACTGGAATTCATAATTAGGTTTGTTGCTCTCTGCGGAATCCGCTCAGCCTTTTTAATGGGGGGGACGTGGTGATTCCAGATTTGACTGATCACTATGGACACGAGAATTTAAGCAAAGCCTTAGAGTCTCAGAGTTTTTGGGGTCTTATTCACCAGTGCCAGGGAATGGCTGAGTGATGATTACAAGCTAAAAAAAATTATAACTACAGGGTAGTTGTTTCCAGTTCCAAGAATTAGTGTAGAGTTCTCTAGAATCTTCATTACTGGCTTATTCCTCAATGACCGAAGAAGGCCGACAGCGATGCGAAGCTTGGGTAAAGTATTTTGGCTTTTCACATCACGTCTATTGATCATGTCAGGTCCAGACCACAGATCTGGGAGGCATGTTCACTCCAATGTGGGAAAATCTAGAGTGACCGGCCTTTGCTCGTTTGTTCTTTTTTACATGCCTCAGGTCAGCTTTGAAGGCTGATCGCATAAACCCGCCTTAAAAAGGAGCGTTAACAATGGGTGTACCTACGGCACTATCTGAAGAATGATGTCACAAAGGACACAGTAAAGCTTTTAAGAAGTATCTGCTGTTAGATTTCACCAGAACACAACCTTTATGCGGTTTACCAGCACAGTAAGGCTTTTAAGAAGAATCTGCTATGTTAGATTTCACCAGAACACAACCTTTACGCAGTTTACCAGACGCGCTTATCCAGAGCGACTTTCATTTCCTAGTTTCAGGGATAGTTCCTCTAAGAGCAACTTGGGATTAAGGGCTTGCTCAGGGACCCATTGGTGTTAGTGCTGGAGGTAGGATTCGAACCCATAACCTCTTGGTCCTGAGCTGAGTATCCTAACCACTAGACCACAATCAACCCACCACCACTTCAGTTCCATTTACAGTGTTCCTAAAGCAACTTGATCTTAAGCTTTCTGCTCATGATGGTAGTTTTGGCAGTAGGATAGACCAGGTTGATTCAGTTAGACTGTTATGTCAACGTTTTTGAATTTGGCCTGATTACCGAATCGTTATCTGGACTGAAAAAAGATGAATCAGTGCGTCCAGAAGCAAGACCCAACCACAGTGGTGTATATTACAACCTGTTTGGAAGTGAGGGATTATTTGTCATTGTAAACACACAACAGCACAGCACACAGCGTTTGACCCAGCTGTGGCAGCTGACATGGGCAGCATCCAGGGAGCAGTGCTTGGGGACGGTACCTTGCTCATGGGTACCTTTACCTAGTCCGGGATTCGAACCGGCCGACCTTCCGATCACTATGCGACCTCCCTAACCGTTACACTACACAACTTCCCCAGTGAAGAGTGGACAGTTGGTAGTGTAAAAGTTATGGAGTTGGTGCCGCAATCTGAGGGTCACCGGTTCAAGTCCCAGACTGGTAAAGGTACTACTGAGGTACTTGTGAGCCATGTACCATCCCCATATGTTCGTGTGAAATTCTGGAATCAATATGCAATTAATTGCTTATGAAAGAACAGCTCTAAAAGCCTCTGATGGCCATTAATGTTCCGAGCACTTTCATTCATTGTTAGCCATGGTGGCATGTTTGGGTGGAGTGCTCTAACATGGAAAAGTGTGTGTGTGTGTGTGCGTGCAAGATTATGGAGCTTACATCAGATAGTTTGATTTACATGGAGCGTGCTGGCGAGATGGACGTGCGGGTCTGGCTTGCCCGTGAGTTTTCTGAAGGAGAATGAATCACTTGCATAACGTGGAGAGGGTTGTGTGTGTGTGTGTGTGTGTGTGTGTACACATGTAGGGTACTTGTTAACATTCTATGTCAGGTGTGTATCTGCGTTGCAGTTTATCTCTGTCCTATTAGACAGGCTGTCAGACCGAGGTATGATATACGTCCAGGAAGGGAACGGTTGCAGCAATCTGTTATTTTACGTCTGTTACAACATCTGGTGAGATAAGTTCTCACTTTTCCGTGTCCTGCAAACTCCCCAAATTTGTTCAGATATGGCTCAGATTCTCGTTACATAAGAGGCGCTGCAGCACTGTTTATTTTTAAGGAGCTTCTGGATAAATTCTGCTGGTTTTGGACTTCAGCGCGCAACCCAGGCTTTTCGCAGAGCAGCATGAGTCGGCAAAACGGTATCTGAGCTCCTTTTTGAGGGGGAGTGTAACCAGTGACCGCCAGGAAGGGGACAGATAACATTCTTGTTGGACAGGGATGCTGCAATTACTCGAGTGGAATAAAAGGCAGGGCATTGCCTGGCTTTGCGCTGAACGCTGTGAGTTTGAGGCCTATCTCGGGTATTTCCTGGCATGCAAGTGAGGGGTGCACGATACGTCATTTTTTTTGCTAAACATAATAAATTCATCATCATCATCATCTGAACCGCTTAATCCCAACTGGGGTCGCGGGGGGGCCGGAGCCTATCCCGGGAACTTTCAGGCGGAAGGCGGGGAACAACCCTGGACACACACTCTCTCTCACGGTCACACACACATTCACACCTTACGGGGCCAATTTAGAGTCGCCAGTTAACCTATAGTGCATGCCTTTGGACTGTGGGAGGAAACTGGAGCGCCCGGAGGAAACCCACGCAAACATGGGACGAGCATTCAAACTCCACACAGAAACATAATAAATTGCAGTACGTTTTTTTTTCTTTGATTAGTAGGTCCATTTGGGGCAGGAAAACTAATTCTAGAATCTATTTGGAACTGATGTACAAAAAGACTTGGTTACAAACACCAAGCTCCGCTAAAACTCTACTCTCTCCTCTTCTCCCTCTCGGAGCTTCACGCTGCACTCGTGTCAGTGTGATGTGAGTGCCAACAAGGCTTTAGCGTTGATTGGCTACTTCCCGTGTGACATATAGCCAATCAGAGACTGTTGTGAGCGGGACATTAGTGTGAGTGACGACAAGGCTTCAGCATTGATTGTCTGTGTGTCACACGAGAAGTTGTGGGCGGGACATTAAGTGAAGCAGCGAGTCGAGAGCAAACAGCACAGAGAGAAGAGACGGCAGTGGAGCCACAGTAGCGCACCTTGTAATTACTTAACATCAGTGATGGTCAAAATTAAACACCAACACCGCCGATAATTGACCCAGCCGATAATCGGTCGACCCTTACTATTTGGTGCCAAGCATCATGACGTGTTTCATTTAATGTCCCTTAAAGTGCAGTTTTGCATGATTATTGGAGTTTTAATGCAGAAATGATACATCGTCTAGCCTTAAATGCAACCACCTTGGAAAGACTTGGCTCGTCTTCCTTACAGGTGTTCTCTGTTGATAGAAGTAGGGAGCCGGTCAATGGAAAATGCCTGCGCTTGCTGAATGCAGATGTAAGAGCTGTGGGGATGTCACTCCTCCTGCTGCAAAGTTATTTACGGAGTCGGGCAGAAGGAGAGAGCGAGGGAGGGATGTGTTGAAGGGCAAATGGAGTCTGCAGAAATCGTTGTCCTTTGAAGAGAGACTTTATGGAATTCCTGCTGTTATTGTGCCAGGATTGCGGAGAGACTTTGCTGTGAGGTCTATTCTCAAGGGTACCGACTATGACGGTTCTCTTTTCTCTGCAAAGGGAAAAGTGATGTGAGCGGAATGTGAGAAACGGTGCTTCACCCCGAGCGGTGGTTTTCGTCTGGCATCTCCCCAGCGTACTCTGTGGGATTCGTAACCTTGAGCGGCAGCAGCAGCAGCAGCTTACCAGGGGGCTTTCCCAGCCTTGCTGTCTCTCGCCTGTCTTTCGTGCCATGACTTTTTCCTTTTCTGATGACTCTGCACGCTGTGTTTTCCTGCAGGAGCCCAGCAACAAACGGGTGAAGTCACTGTCCCGAGTCACGTCGCTGGCTAACCTCATCCCGCCGGTGAAGACTGCCCCGCTGAAACGCATCGGCCAGACGCTGCAGGTACGCCGCCACTAAGAACTTTTATCTTCATTTTAGCTCTCTGTTTGTCCTCATGTGTCCAAGCTTCACCTCAGCTAGCTGCTAAAACTTGCATTATTTTTTCCACACATTGCCTAGTACGCAGCATCTCTTATTACGTTGCTTACCTGCCATGCTTCTGACGCACCTCGCTTGTGGAGTTACCCACAAACGCACTTGTGCTGTGTCACCATACGTCATGTGAGTGCCCACGGGATGTGTCACGCGACTATCGAGTGAACGGTGGAGTGTTAAACCATGTGACGCAGCTCTGAGCGTCTGGCACTCACGTTATGTAGCACTTGGCACCACTAAAGTGCGGAGGGTACCAGGTGCAGCGTCAGTTGTGGGGATGGTCCTGGCACTGCATCACATTAGGGGCCTGAGTCCTGCGTCACGTGAGGGAGGGGTTCCGGGCGCAGAGTCACGTGAGGGAGGGCCTTCAAGGCATTGAGTCACGTGAGGAAGGGGTTCTGGGTGGAGTCACGTGAGGAAGGGCTTCAAGGTGCGGAGTCACGTGAGGAAGGGCTTCAAGGTGCGGAGTCACGTGAGGAAGGGATTCAAGGTGCGGAGTCACGTGAGGAAGGGGTTCAAGGCACCGGGTCACACGTGAAGGACGGGTTCCGGGCGCAGAGTCATGTGAGGGAGTCATGGGGGGGTCACTTGAAAGAGGGGGTTCAAGGCATTGAGTCACGTGAGGAAGGGGTTAAAGGTGCAGAGTCACGTGAGGAAGGGGGTTTCCAGGCGCAGTGTCACGTGAGGGACGGTGCCATGTCACGTGAAGGGGTGGTCAGGGTGCCACCGATACATATTAGGGTCTTTAGATCCTCACTCGCCATGTTACCTACGTTCTTGCTTACTCATATGTGACACGTCTGGCGTTTCCCCACTTCCTCCTCTCTCTTGCCCGTATCTGTTTGAGAATTACATCTAGGATGAAAGCCGTCACCCTCTTTGATACCCAAGGCACTGAGTTTTCACTTTACGCGCCGCTGCCTTTTTCACTCATGAGTTATATTGCCAGAGCATGGATCCAACCCTCAGGCCAGAGTTCTGCTAGCAGCTGTTGCTGTGTGGGCGAGTGGGGGCTGGGAGTCAGGTAGACGTGTCCCAGCCCATCTGGCATGGAGTGAGTGAGTGAGAGAGAGAGAGAAAGAAAGAGTTAACAGAAGCAGAAGCGAATAGAACTGGTGAAAAAGCAGATCTTATGGGTCCGGGGCAGGAAATGAGACAGCCTGAGGTCGACTCGGCACGTCTGGAGGCCGAACCGAGAGCGACTGTGTGTGCTGAGTGTGACTGGACAGAAAAGAACAAAACAGTGATTCATCGTCCACTGGCCCGTGCCCGGCTTATAGGCTTTCCCCTCTGTTTTCACTCAGTCTGACTGAGCCATTTCTCCTCTTTCGCTCCATTGTTTCACGAGGTTGAACAGGCACAAAGTTTGAGTAGACGTTCAAACGTTTAAAGCTAGTGGTATAAATCACGTTTCGTCACTACACTATTATATCGATACAACAGACAGTGATTCGATGTCTGTGATTTTGAATCAGTTCAGGTGCCAATGATCGATATCGTCAGGCACGGATTGGCCGAACCCACGTGTGACAGCCTGGAAGCAGGCCCCGACTGGCCAGTAAAAATATCAGTTCATTAAAATAAGCCCGGGCGGTGGAGCTAACAGAAAATGTAGCCTAGCGGCCCGTGTACGTCTTAATTTGCCCCTGGATATCGTTGATGAATATCAAACGCAGACCCCATTGCTAATGCTGTGTTCGTTTTATGATTCGTTCTCCAGTATTTTTGGTCATAATGACTACGACTCGAGTCTACAAGTTCCGCCTGTGTGCTGCATGCATCTAACGTAACCGGTTTAGACACGGCTCAGCTGCACTGTGTATGAGATCGATCAGCATTTTCCAAAACATAGCCCTGTGGACTAATCTGACCTAAATGCATTGCGGCTTTGATCTTTGGGGTTATCACGGTTGAGTACGCAGCAACTCTTGTTGAATTAAGTTACATGTCGTGATGCTGCTCGCGATGAGTGAGACTGAGCGTGTAGTATAGAGCTTGGTTGATATCAGATTTTAATGTTGATAATTAGAGAAAAATTTGATAATATCAAAGGATGTACTTTTTTTATAGTTATGCACGATATGGGAATCATTGGCCGATGCTGATTTTTCATGCGTATATGTGACTCTGCACGGCAAAACCAGTCGCTTGTCACAAATTCTCAAAGTTGAGTTATTATGAAAGGGCATAAATCAAGCTTCAGAACGATACCTATATCGAATGAATGGGACGACATATGACTGAGATATCAACATTCAAAGGAGTCGGGTTTCTCCTGTCACGCCAAGTGAGAAACAGAGAAATCTGCCTTTGAAGTTGACTATCGCCGTAGCACTCACAGACGCTTGGTGCGGTCGCGGCTACGTTTGCATTTACGGTAGCCTACGCTGCATTCACAGCCACACGGATAGCCTACCTGCGTTAGGTTAACTGAACTCGGGAGACGGAGATGGATTCCGGAGAAATATCTTCACGCTAGTCAACGAGTGGATTTACCGTAAATATTGGAGTAGAGCGGTCAAAACAGAAACGTTACGTTACGTTTTTAGGATGGAAAGGGTAAATTTTTCAGCCAAATTTATTCACAACAGTACAGTATAGACCTTCCACTGTTTCAAAACACTAAAAACAAAAAATCCAAAATTTTACCCCACGCAACATAAACGCTCGTTTTTCTCGGAAACCTCCGTTGCGCCACAAGCGACTGGTTTTGCCGTGCAGAGTCACACATCTGCCGATACAGATACATGAGGAAAGCAGAGTTGAGTGCGTAAAAACGAGATATTTTACTCGCTAAAGTTCCACTGCACGCTCAGAATTTTGGCACAAAAATAACACCACAATTCACATTGACATTTCTAACAGAGTGGCAAGTCAAGCGAGTGTGAAAGCAGTGGAGAGTGGAGCGAGGGCGGAGCATTTCCAGCGTAGTGCACAACATTTTAAGAAGAAGTCACTTCCCACCCTACGTTGTGTACCAAGTCAATAGTGTGTGTGTGACATTCCATGTGCACTACCTAGTGGGTAGAGAGCCACAACCCCAGCTATTTCCTGAGATGCATACTACCACATAGAAAAGTATGGTACGGTGGTAGCACCTTACCTACCATACTATTAAGTGTGATAATAAGCGGACTGGGACACAGCCCATGTGCGAGCTCACATTCGCTAAAAGAGGCAAACACGCAATTTGGTTAGTTAAAATTAGTTAAAATTTTTTCCACTGTGTGACATCATAACTACAATTTTACGGTCCGACTCTAATGTGGAGTATGATTCTCCTGCGTCTTTGAGACCTAAAACTCTCTCTCTGTCCTTTTTGTCGTCCTCTTTCCCGCAGCGCTCCATCAGTTTCCGCAGCGACAGGTCTGAGATCATGCCTCCCCGGCCGTGGAGCAGGCAGCCGCCGCCGTCCATCACCAAGCGCCGCGACAGCAAGCTCTGGAGCGAGACGTTCGACGTGGGCCTGGGCCAGATGCTGTCCGCCAAAGAGATCAAAAGGCAGGAGGTGAGACGTCCCACGAACGCACAAACCGCGTCACGTTCCCCCTTTGAGGTTTTACTCGTGCTTTTTTAAGATTGTGCACAAGACAATCCGCAAAATGTGCATCATGCTTCCAATTAGGGCTGAGCAATATATCGAAAAAGTTTAACACTACCACCAGCCCACCAAAACAGTCGGCAGTCCCCTCGTAACTGACTTCACTCTGAGAAATCTGACTTCCCAAACTAGTCAAAGCAAAGCTGCGGAGTTTTAGACGTCATGAAACACGCACTACTGGGGACTCCCGGGGCAGACACTGAGCTCCAGTTCACTAATCCCCATACAAATTGTTGCTCCGCAAGTTCACATGGAAAACACGGTCAGCCGAAACCGAGCAGTTGTTTGCTTTTCGGGGGGAGGGGGTGTGTGAGTGAGTCCTAAAAACTCCACTCTGTTCCTCCCTCGCGTCCTCTTAACTTCCCTACGCAGGCCGTTTCAGATGTCCGCAGCCCGGCTGCTGGGTTTATGGTAGTAAAAATTAGTGAGCCCAGCTTGAAACGCGGCCTCCCTCCGCTTTTCTCGGCCTCGGCGGCCACACAAACATGAAAGGCTTCAGGGACGGGGTGTAGATAACAGGGAGCAGCTGTCTATAAGGAAACATTGAGTTCTTCAGAGGTCGAGAGGGTCCGCCAAGGCCTTTTCCCCCACACCGTGAAGTGGCCGGAGTTGTGAAGAGCGGCAGGAAGGGTTGTGGGGACGTGGTAGGATTTGGTTTCGAAGGTTTTGTTACTGTTATGTCTGACCTCACCGTGCTTGGGACATGATCTTTTGAATGTCCCCACTTGGCGAAGATTCTGAGGTTCAACAATAGTTTTCTTACGTAATCCCTACAGACCTAAGAACATTTGGTGTTTTTCTATACCTTAGTTTTTGGGGTTATTATGGTGTGTGTAGACGTTCTCCATACAGGCTTTGTGTTGGTGTGTTCAGAACGTCCTGCACTACTCAGATTTGTCATAGTTTGATGCGTAAACGTTGACACGTCTTAAAATCAGCACATTGCTGATGAAAACTGACCTGCGCCTGTAAAAATCTTTACTTTATTAAGCCTTACGTAGTATGAAAGTGCTGGAGTTGTAGATATAACTACTAGAACTAGTAAGAACAGTGTCTGTTTTATTGGCTTGCAGGGTTTTTATTTTGCAGAGACATTTGACTTAGTACTGTGTAGAAAAATAAAGTCAGTGCCAGGCAGAAACACTTGGAATCCATCTGGATATAGAATAAAATGATTTAATATCAAATTATGCATATTTCTGTATTTGTTTTTTCCTATTAGTTACCACACAAACATTATAAAATGGAAGAAATATTTTTTGATCAAATGAAAATGATGAAATACTTAAGTTTTGGGTAATTTTGAGCCGATTTGGACTCATTTTTGGCCTTTAAAATTAACTGCTTTTGGCCTTTCTGGGAAAGAACTACATTTTTTCCGAGTCAAGGCCTTCCGTGTGAGAGTGGCAAGCGCTCTCCTCGCGAATAATGTAATTAGAAGTACAGAGACATGAATACAATGACTGTTAAGTTCAAAGTCTTGTGATTCTGACAATATGTGTGTGGTTTCTGTACGTTAAGGGGATCTTGAGTTATTAAAATAATATTAATTAATAAACAGATCTCAAAAAGTTAAGATCTGTACCTAGATTTTAGGATCGGTTCCTACAGCTGTTGAGTAGCACTCTTAACGCACGTTTTATTGCATGTGTGTTTGTGCTAAATGTTCGCTTATTGTGTTTTCTGCAATTCTGCAGTTGTATAATATACTTTTTAAATGTCAAAACCTGTGTAAAATAAAGATGAATAAGGCCCATTGTTGGGCTCTTCAACCCTTTTTTTTTTTTTTTTTTTAAGAAAAGTAAAACTTGAAATTTTAAATATTTTACTATTTCAAATATCTATGATTGCGTAGAATATGAGCTTAGCGACGTCCAAATTTTATTTTGGAATAGCATTGCTCATCTTGTCTCTTTATTCCGTGTAACAGGCCATCTTCGAGCTGTCCCAGGGAGAGCAGGACTTGATCGAGGACCTGAAGCTGGCCAAAAAGGTTAGCTCTGCTTTTCCAATTAGTGGCCTTTTAACCCCCCTCACTTTATCCCCCGTGTAAACACTGAGGTACCCCCTCCTCCCCCTCCGCCCTCACTCTGTGGGAACCCCGGCTCCGATTACCTCTCCTCTCACGAAATCACACACTGAATAAGTCTCAGTCGAACCGGGACGCAGAGAGAGCCCCTATAATTTGGTTTATGTCTGTTCTTATGATATAGAACGTACTCAAGAGCCCCCACTTCCCATTGTTTAATGCAGTTTGGCATCACGCGTCCAAAAAATGTAATTGCACCCGGCCAAAGTTCACGCTTGGGGGGGGGGGAAGTTTGTAAAAGCAAGAGCAAGAGCCTTTTTCTCAGTCTTGTTTATGAAAGATCACGCTGACCCTTACTTTAAGATGTTTTTCTGGGTTAGTTGTTGGGATTTCAAAATTCGGCCCTCGGCCTTCGAGTGCATGAAGTGAAAGTCTGGCTTACGTTTGGTGTGATGTAACCGCAGGCCTACCACGACCCCATGCTGAAGCTGTCCATCATGACGGAGCACGAACTCAACCAGATCTTTGGCACGCTGGACTCCCTCATTCCCCTGCACGAAGGTGAGTCTGCATTTCGTGGAATTTTACTCATTCTCGTACCTCCATGAGGCCGATAAATTATCGAGGATTATAAAAGGTCTCATAAAAAGGAAGCATTGAGAGTTACACAAAGCTTTTAAAGATCATAAAACCCCGAATGTTAAACGGAAAGGTTGTCAAGACGATGAAACGCAGCGGTCGTAAAAGAAAACTCGGGGTTTGAATTTACCTGGAAACACAGATTTGATGAATTGGGCTCGTCAGAAACAAGTGTGCACTTCTAATATTGAGAGAAAAGTTTATACACTCGCTGGTCTCTTGATCAGAAACAGATTAGGCTTTTACCAGATAGTCCAGACTCCAGACGGTCATTTTTTAAAATTTTTTTTTACCACATAAGCATTCTTGGCTGGATTTTTATGGGCTAGTTTGTCACTCTCGACCTGGCCATGGTTAGGGGTGGGAGACAAAAAACGGTTCTAAGTCAGAACGAAAACCGGTTCCATCGGAATTCTACACCTCCAACGTTATCGATTCTTCTTAACAATTCTCTCGTTTCCCAGCACAACGTTTTCCGTTTTTCCCTAAATTTTGCACTTGACCATGATAAGCGATGGTCTTGTGGCCGGTCAAGAAACTGACCAGTTATAAGTGAAAGTGAGTGATTGTCATTGTGAGCACACCACAGCACAGCACACACTGCACCACAGCGAAATGTGACCTCTGCATTTGACTCATCCGTGAAGGAGCAGTGGGCAGCTAACAAGGGCAGCGTCCGGGGAGCAGTGTTTGGGGACGGTACCTCGCTCATGAGCGCCTCAGTGGTAACTTTACCGGCCTGCGACCTTCTGATTGCGGGGGCGAACACCCTACCCTTACGCCACCAACAGCGACAGTAGAGAGAGCACCAGCTCAACCTTTTCAGTTCCAATGCCGATGCCAATACACAACTTGAGCTTCGTGTATCGGTCAATCTTGAGTACCGATCCGACACCAGTTTTTATTTTTATTTTAAGTTGTGTGTTTCTCTGTAAGGAGGAGACTTGAGATTATTCTGTTATGCTTAAGGAAGTAATTGACTTAAAGTCTGTTTTCCTGATTGAGACGATGTAATAATTACACACCCATATGTATATGTTGAAGTATTTATTACTAAAATAACATCTCAAAAATGATATGTTTATTATTCGTAATTTTGTGACGGTCCCTAATCCTATTTGAGTCGTTATTGGACCGATATCACACCCGCCTATCGGATCGGTGCCGTCATAAGGTTGCGTGAGATCGCTTAAGAAGGAAGGTTTGTTCCATCCCTAACGTAAGCTTTTAAAATAAGGTGTAGCTGCACAGGCTGACATTGCTAATAAACGTTCGTTTCAGTGAATAACCTCTTTGTTCTCTGATAAGCCCCGCTGCCTTCTTCCCTAAACCTCAGCTATTATAAGGCATCAAAACTGGCATCCGATCAATGTAAAGGGCAAATTCCAGCACCTCCATCCATCCCCCATCGTCTCTCATGCGTCCACACGCTGATCTACTTAACTTCGTTCTCCTCTTTTTTTGCAGACCTGCTCAGTCGACTCCGAGAGGCCAGGAAGCCAGATGGCTCTACGGACCACGTGGGTCACATTTTAGTGGACTGGGTAAGATACAGACAGGCTTGATGTGTTTGGAAAGGTGGAGCAGTTTCGCTCAAGCTTACACTGAGAGATAAGGAGCGCTCGGGTCGTCTCTCGTTTTTCAAAAGGGCTTGAGGTGCGCTCGGCAAGACGGTCAAAGCGAGGAGTCATCTTGGACTCACATCAGGAGGAGCGAGTGTGTGGGAGTTCCAGGTTTAGAATCTGGAGTTCCAGGTTTAGAATCTGGAGTTCCAGGTTTAGAATCTGGAGTTTCGAGTTTAGGATGTAAAGTTTCGAGTTTAGAATGTAAAGTTCAGAGTTTAGGATGTAAAGTTCAGAGTTTAGGATGTAAAGTTCCAAGTTTGGGATCTAAAGTTCCGAGTTTAGGATGTAAAATTCTGAGTTTAGCATCTAAAGGTCCGAGGTAAGGATCTAAAGTTCCGAGGTAAGGATCTAAAGTTCCGAGTTTAGGATCTAAAGTTCCGAGGTAAGGATTTAGTTTCAAGTTTAGGATCTAAAGGTTCGAGCTTAGGATCTAAAGTTCCCAGTTTAGGATCTAAACTTCTGAGTTTAGGATCAAAAGTTCCGAGGTTAGGATCAAAAGTTCCGAGGTAAGGATCTAAAGATCCAAGATTATGATCTAAGATTCCAAGAAATAAATCTATAGATTCAGATCTAGGGTTTCAAGTTAATGATCTAAGATTCCAAGATTAGGATGTAAGGTTCCAAGTATAAGATCTAGTGATCCAAGTTCAGAATTTAGTGTTTTACGATTAGCCATCAATGTTCCTTGACCGTTCAAGTGTACATGGAGAGATAAGGAGCGCTCGGGTCATCTCTCGTTTTTCAGAGGACCTTTAGTTGCATTCGGTAAGACGGTTGAAGTGAGGAGTCTTCTTGGCCTGGCGTCAGGAGGAGCGAGTGTGTGGGAGGATCGGGCTTGAGGGGATTTCAGAACATTGATAGATGCTTATTTACAGAGTGTTATCCTTAAGAACACGGAGCGCTCGCATCGCTCACACAGATCGTCTGTGTACTTTAGGAGAGTGGAGCATGTAAATTCGTCGACACAGAAATGTCAGCGTTTCCAAAAATAATGACTTTAACTTATCGCCGGGCCGTTTGGGATCTTGGATGCCCATTTAACAAGCTGGATTTTAGGACTGACCTTTGGGGTTTAAACGGTGGAGAGTTTGGACACGTTTTTACAGTGGGCGAGTCTGCATCTACAGTAGAGGTCGACCAATAGTGGTTTTTCAGGGCTTATTTCGATGCCGATTATTGCTAGTTAAACAGATTTTTGGAACCGATATGCAAAGAGTAAATCTCTGTCAAAATTGTATAAACACCAAGTGTAGTGTGAGTGACGACAAGGCTTCAGCATTGATTGTCTGTGTGTCACACGAGAAGTTGTGGGCGGGACATTAAGTGAAGCAGCGAGTTGAGAGCAAACAGCACAGAGAGAAGAGACAGCAGCGGAGCAACAGGACTTGGTCCTTTACCACCTGGTGCCAAAAATGTCCAACAGAACAAAGCTGGCAACATTATGACGGAAGCAACATATGAAGAAATGAGGAGACTTTTGCATGGCACTGTGTTGTGCTTGTTTGCCAGCTTTGTTCTGTTGGACAATTTTGGCACCAGGTGGTAAAGGAACAAGAGTCTGATTGCGTCCAAGCAAAACTAACCTATCTCAAAAATTTCTCCTCTCAGCTCACAATAGAGTGAACAATTGCAAATATTGCTCCTCAAGAGGTTTTTTGAAAATAGGAAGGAATAAGGGTCCGCTGAAGACTTTTTGCATGTCACTGTATTGCTCTTGTTTGAGAGCCGTGTTCTTTCCACTGGACGTTCTTGGCCCCAGGAGGTGAAGGAACAGGAGGGTCTACTTGTGTCTATCTCAACCTTAAAATAGTTGCAGAAATTTTAGATAAATGATCTGGCTAATCGTCAAACCCTGCTTTCTGGACGGAGTTGGCTTTATTTTTCCAGAAGATGCTGACGACCCCTCTGCAGTGTGTTTAGCCGTCCCAAGCTTTCGAGACCACACCAAAATGGGAATGTTTTGCATCAAGCACTCTTCATGCGTTTACACAACTCCGCTCCAAGTGCTCCATTAAAGAAAAGATAGTGGACTCTCCCGAAGCATGAAAGCGGGTCGGGACGTTTCAGAGAGTCTGAAATATGCATGATCGGAGAGCTACCTAAGTCTGGTTTGAGAGCAACCGTTTACTGATGACCGTTTAAAGGATTGAAAACGGTCGAGAAAATGGGATTGATCTGGGTCGGTGACCGGTGCGTCCATGTTATTTTGGACTTTGTGAGCAAAGATGCCACACATATGGAGAGCAGGATGAAATCCAAAGCAGGAAGGTCGACCATAAAACACATTTGGGGGCAAAAAAGCCTCAGATGTTGGAGCCAAAGCATAGCTTTCCAGCACTCTCGCTTTCTCTCTCTCTCACTCACACATTTTACGAGTTGCTCTTTGACCCCGGAACACAGGCCAGCCAAAGAGTAAGTACAGCATTTTGGAGCTCACTGACCCCTCGACCCGTTCTTCTGGGGGGTTTCGGGTCGTCTTGGGCATCCCGTGCCGTTCAGTCCAAATTTTTCTGATGTATGTATGGTGCAATAACTTTTTATGGGCAACACCACTTCTCAGTTGCAGTCAATCTCTCCTGAAATTTTCCTCAGCTACATTTATCTTGATAGACATTTTCTCTCTGGAAACTTGTGAAGAAAAATGGGCACTCCAGTCGTCTTGTCTGCTCTTTTCCTTTAGACTAAGCTTTAAGAAGGTGGCCGGTTTGTTATTGAGGTTAGAAGGTCTGGTCCTCCACATTTTTTTGTCGTTTCCTGTTTACTCCAGAGTCCACGGTGGAGGAACAATGCTAGCTACTCCGAGGAGGACTTTGGGTTCTCCTTCAGGCTGTTTACTTCAGCCTTCATCCGTCCGAGATGAGCTTCCTCCGCTGAACCCCCTCGCTCGGAGGAAATGTATCAGGCGGAGATTGCATAACCTGTATAAACATTTATCAGTGTGGTGTCACCTCCAAAGAAGCTGGAGGACGGCCTAAACAAGAGAGGGATAAATGAGTCTCAGTAGGGGTTTGGAATCAGGGTGATTAAAATCACTCAAGTGGTGCGTAAATAACTTAATATAAAATAACTAACATTTCCACGCTTTGTATTAAGAGGTCCAGCAATAAATCAGTGTGATGATATTAGCGGCTGATTAAGATTCCAAGTTTAGGAGCTAAGGTTCCACATTTAAAATATAAGGCAGGATCTAGTTTTCCAAGTTCAGGATCTAAGGTTCAGAGTTTAAGATCTAAAATTTCCAGATTAGGGTCTAAAGTTCCAAGTTTAGGGTCTGAGGTTCAGAGTTTAGAATGTAAAGTTCCAAGATTAGGAGCTAACATTCCAGGATAAGAATCTAAAGTTCCAAGATTGGGATCTAATGTTCCAAGATTGGGATCTAACGTTCCAGGACTAGGATCTAACGTTCCAAGATTAGGATCTAACATTCTGGGATTAGGATCTAACGTTCCAAGATTAGGATCTAACGTTCCAGGATTAGGATCTAACATTCCAGGATTAGGGTCTAACGTTCCAAGATTAGGATCTAACCTTCCAGGATTAGGATCTAACGTTCCAGGATTAGGGTCTAACATTCCAGGATTAGGATCTAACATTCCAGGATTAGGATCTAACGTTCCAGGATTAGGATCTGACGTTCCAAGATTAGGATCTGACGTTCCAAGATTAGGATCTAACGTTCTAAGTGTTCAAGTTTAGATCTAAGGTTCCTGGTTTAAGATCTATTTGATCCAAGTTTGGAATCTAGTGTTCTAATTTGTAAATGCTCTATCAAACCCAGTTTTAAAGCTTGTTATGAAATGCTAAAACACAGCCCAACCACATATTGTATGATTTATTAAGACTAACATTCCACTATTAGACTGTTACTCCAGATCGGTTCCTAAGTGCAGGTGTGGATAAATTTGCCGTCCTATAGTTTATACTAGATCACACACTCCCCGAAAGATTGATTTTTACTTGTCTGCTCTAACCAGAAACTAGGATGTGTCCCAAGAAATGTCCTGAATGTAACTCTTTCACTCAATGGTTTATTTATTGCACTCTTAGAAGACCGTCTATTAGGGCTCGGCTACCCCAGAAAACATCAGTCAGTGAGCTGATGAATGGCAGCTCTGACAGCAGCCTCCTGCTCCCTTTACCTGCTGGAGGAATGCACAGCTGTTCCCCTAACACTGATTTGAAGTCAGAAAGCGTTTCTCTCTCTCCCCTTCTCTCTCTCTCGGTGCTTGTTTCTGCCTGGAGAGAGGGAGAGGTGCAGCTGGGAGCGTCTGAGTTCTGTCAAACTTTAGCGAAAGGGTTTTTACATCTTTTAGTTTTTGCCACTTGTTTTCCGTCCAGTTACAGTATAATGGCTTGTATGAAGTTTGAATAACGGGAGAAGTCAAAAGAAGGAGATTATGCATGTACTAAGGTTCAACCGATTCTCAGTTGGATCGATTATCGGGACCCGTTATTAGGCGTGTCACAGATAATCAGTGTCCGTGTTTAATTGTGACCTGCACCGATATGAAGTAATTACAAGGTGCGCTACTGTGGCTCCACTGCCGTCTCTTCTCTCTGTGCTGTTTTCTCTTGACTCGCTGCTTCATTTAATGTCTCGCCCACAACAGTCTCTGATTGGCTATACGTCACATGATAGTAGCCGATCAACGCCAAAGCCTTGTTGTCAGTCAGTCACACCACACTCACAAGTTTGTAAAATTCAAAATTTTGACGGATTTTCTCAATCTGTATATCGGTTCTAAATATCGGTTATCAGCCCGGTTAACTAGCAATAATCGATATCGATATCGGCCCTGAAAAATCAATACCGGTCAACCCCTAGTGTATACTTAGTTAACCTCTGGAGCAATTTGAGTTTGAGGGTCTTGCTCAGGTGCTTATTCCCAGATTCCAAGTTTAGGATCTAAAGTTCCGAGATTAGGGTCTAAGATTCCAAGTTTAGCATCTGCGGTTCAGAGTTTAGCATCTAAGGCTCCAATATCGGTCAACCCCTAGTATATACTAATTTAACCTCTGGAACAGTTTGAGTTTAAGGGTCTTGCTCAGGCGCCCACCCGTAGACGTGTAAGGCTCTCAGGGATTCAAAGCACCGCCATCAAATTCTAAAAAGTTGTCCTCTTTCTTATCCAATGCCACTTTCATTTCCTGTTTAAAGGCACAATCTTCCTGGAGCAACTTGCCGTTAAGGGCCTTGCTCCGGGGCCCAACGGTGGCTCCTGGGATTCAAAACCCCGATCTTATGATCACCAACACAGGCTTCCAGGGTTTCTGTGCGACCACCGTTTCAAATTAGTCTCCATTTATCCTCAGGAACTTCCGTTTCCTATTTGCAAGGACCCTTTTCCTGAGGCAACTAGGGTTCAGGGTCTTGTTCAGAGGCCCAACGGAGGCGGTGCTGGTGCGACCTCTAGATCCGTAGATATTCACATAGTGATCAAGACTGCTTTTACTGAGCGAGTATGTCTTTTTCCTTTCTCACCGCAGCTGCCCTGTCTGGACTCGTACAACGGCTACTGCAGCAACCAGGTGGCAGCCAAAGCCCTGCTGGACCACAAGAAGCAGGACCACCGGGTTCACGACTTCCTGCAGCGCTGCCTCGAGTCGCCCTTCAGCCGCAAGCTGGACCTGTGGAACTTCCTGGACATCCCGCGCAGCCGGCTGGTCAAATACCCGCTGCTGCTGCGCGAGATTCTCAAACACACACCCAACGACCACCCAGACCGCCAGCACCTCGACGAAGCGGTGAGCCCACACACACACACACACACACACACACACTGTTGCACTCGCGGCATTCGGGTTCCAGCGTTGTGGTTTTGTGTTCAAAGAGCAATGTTCTATACTGAATAGGGGATGCACAATATTTGCCGATTTCTTTTTCAAGCGTTTATCTTCCGATGCCGATAAACGAGGAAGACGGAGTCGAGTGCAAGCACAGGCAGAGTCGAGCCCATAAAGACAAGATATTTTGCTTGCCAAAGTTCCACTGCGCGCTCCGGATTCTGGCACAAAAATAGCGTCATAACTTGCGTTTCTAGCGTTTCCGACACTAAGTCAAGTGTGCGTGAAAGCAGAGTGGAGCGATGGCAGAGCATTTCGAGCCTAGTGTACGTTGTTTCAAGAAAAGGTCACTTCCCACCCGATGTAGCTTAGCAAAGTCAAGTAGAGCGCGTCACTTTCCATGTGCACTACCTAGTGCATATAGAGCTGTTAAGATACAACCCCTGCTATTTCCTGAGATGCATACTACCACATAGAAAAGTACGATAAGAGCCTTTTACCTACCATACTATTAAGTGCAACATGCACTTTATTGTTAAAAAATTCCAATTTTGGCCCAAAATAACTCCATACATTTTAAGACAGAAGGTATAACATCCCACCTCGGACTTTGGACATGCCTGGCTACCTCTCCCGCTTACAATAAACGTGTCATCAAATATCGTCTGGAAATATCGGGCAGATCTCAGCATCTCATCGATAAAAGCAAGTGTCGGCCGATTCCAGTATAATTCTGATATTATTGCGCGTCCCTAATACCGGACTGTTTTTCCTCCTCGCAGATCAACATGATTCAGAGCATCGTGGCCGAAATTAACACCCGGACGGGCGAGTCGGAGTGCCGCCATTATAAAGAGCGGCTGCTCTACCTGGAGGACAGCCAGCGGGACCTGCTGATCGACAGCTCCCGCATTCTCAGCTGCCACGGAGAGCTGAAGAACAACAGAGGAGCCGTGAGTGCTACACACGCTAACATATGTGCGCACGCACAGTCTTGGAGAAAAAGCTGTGATCTATAGTCACTGTCAGAAAAGTAGAAGATGAGGAGTTGCATGGTTTTAGGAAGGAGGAAACTTCTTCCAAATCCCCCGACGTGGCCTTTGCTCCTCCACCGTTACATAAACGTCCGTGAGGCTGGCCAGAGGCGAGAGGCAAAGCTGAGCTCCAGGGCAGGGCTATAAAGTTACATCTGGAAACGAGTCTGTCTGCTCTCATCTTGTAAAAGCAGCTGCGCCTTAGGTTTAGTCACACGAGAGAGAGAGAAAGAGAGAGACGGTGAACCACCTCCTCCTCTCCCTCGCTAGTAGCTTAATCCAATTTGTCTTCGGTGTGCACGCACAAAATGGGAAGCACCTGTCCCGGCTACGCTCGCCGTCTCGTTTCGGGTGAACAGGCCTGAGCCGGAAATCACAATGGACGTATTTAAAATGGAAAGCGTATTATCAATTATAAATTGGAACTTTTGTCTGTAGTTGCGTAGTTTTGGAGCTTTCCATCTTTGCCGTGAAAGTTAGAGGTTGTGGAAAAGTCGAATTAAATAGGAAAACGCAAACCGGAGACCGTAAATCGTGAGGATGGTGGCGAGAAAGAGAAACGTCGGACGTGGAACAACGGAGAAATAAAACTCCTAACACTAACAAAGGAAAACCGCAGAGTCCAAACAGCAGCGTTTGAACTTTACTCTAATTTTATTTGGGTTAAACTGTTCCCTCTTAATCCTCTCGCCGGGTGCATTCTAGGGCAGCGTAAGGGCTTTTAAGCGATTCCTCCAAACCCTGGCCGAGCCGGGAACACCTATCAGTTTCCTCCATCTAAACACACTCATAACACGGGTGCACCGCTGCCTCCTTTCATGGTCAAGCTTCGGCGGGGACCGCTGCATTCGACCTGCGTTAACGCCGGAGCCTGTGGCGAAGCAAGAGAGGCAAAAATAGCAGCCTCAGAGTACTTATCTAAATAAAAATATTGAAAGTGGACAAATCCCCGTTTAGCCCGTGGCATGTTGCCCCCCCCCCCCGCAGTAACTCGCGCGTTACGTAACATGCCAGCGTAACCCCCCTAAAATATTTATGAAAGAGATTTCAACAGACCGAAGTTGGCCTCGCCAGGCGTCCATTATTCTCTCGTAGGAGGATTAACATTAAGGAGATGAAATTTTTGGACAATGAGAAAAGCTTGTAGGGAAAATCTGTGTTATTTGTTTGTTCGTCTCGTCTCGTTCTGTTGAACCCAGTCTTGTGTATCGTCTCGTCTCAACTTTTTCTACTGTTTGTCTCTCATCTTTCTTACTCACTATTTCTCTGTCTGTGTGTGCGCAGAAGCTGCACGTGTTCCTGTTCCAGGACGTGCTGGTGATCACTCGGGCCGTCACGCAGAACGAGCAGCTGTGGTACCAACTCTACCGGCAGCCGGTCCCGGTGCGGGATCTGGAGTGGGAGGACCTGCAGGACGGAGAGATTCGCCTCGGGGGCTCCATCAGGGGGGCTTTCAGCAACACTGAGCGCAGTGAGTGTCGCACTCACCTATTCCCTAATCAACGACTGACGTTTCACACCAGCTAGAGCAGGGCTGTCCAGTTCTGGTCCTCGAGGATCATACCTGGTTAAGTCAGTATTGGTGAGCTTTCACATGAGACAAGGTGTTGAGGTTCTCAGCTCAAGTATGAAGGATACCGGACTTCCAGGACCAGAGCTCGGACACCCCTGAGCTAGAGCCTCCAGATATGCATCCCAAAACTATACGAACACAGCACACAGTGCACCACAACGAAATGTGACCTCTGCATTTAACCCATCGGTGAAGGAGCAGTGGGCAGCAGACGTGCAATGCCCTGGGAGCAGTGCTTGGGGACGGTACTTTGCTCCTGAGTACCTCAGTGGTACCTTTACCGGTTCAAGTCTTGAACCGGCGATCCTTTTTCCCACGATCCTGTCTAACCACGACGCTTCTTCTTCTCTCTTCCCTCCCCCAGCCAAGAACTTTTTCCGGGTGACGTTCCGCAGCGGAGGCCAGCTCCAGTCGCACTGCTTCCAGGCCAGCGACGCCTTCAACAAGCAGCAGTGGCTCAACTGCATCCGCCAGGCCAAAGGAGCCGTCAGCTTGGCCTCCTCGCCGGCAGACCCCCCACAGCCCCCTCAGAGCCCTCTGTCGGAGGAGCGCATGGACCAAAACGACAGCGACTCCTCAGACTGTAGCATGGACACTAGCGACGTGACAGGCGAGACTGGACCCTCGCGAGCCGCCATCGGGCCGCCGATGGAACGCACAGACTTAAACGGCGGTCTTGTGGAAGTTTGAAACAAACGAAAGTAACAGCCCGTATTGTAAAGAGTTTTCAAAAACGGACACGTTATCATCTTCTCTCACCAAGCAAACCGTGCACAGTGTTAAAGGCGGAGAAGCAGTGGAAGCCACGGCGTTGTAGAAAGTCTTATTCCCCCCCCCCTTCCGTCACCTGCTACTGCTGCCGATCTTGCACCTCGTTTTCTCGAGTGGAGTGTGGTCGTTCTCACTTTCTTCTCTCTCTTTCCCTTTCCTCCCCACCATGGTGTGTTGAGTCGCAGTCACCACTGTGAAACTGTCGCAGTTCCGCTCGTCTTCACCTCGCCCCAGAAAGGAACCGGTCAATGAACTGCGAACCCACGTCCTGTTCTACTTACACTACTGTTTGTGGCCTTTTCACACAAAAAAGAGTCTATTTAAAGATGTATTATATTTATATTCACATACTGAGTGTGTTATGTCTGCATTAATCACCCAGCAAATTGAAAAAATGAACGACCAAGAATGTTTTCATGACAATCAAGATGATGATGGGGGTGGAAGTTTGATACCGTCGTTCCTGCGGTTACGTTTTCTCACAGTCGTTGAATAACGTCTAAGTTTGGGGCCACGCTGGTGGGAAAAAAAAAGTGACCTGGGAATGCCACATAGCCTTCAAATAAATCTGATCCTGCAAACCACAGCTGTGTTGTATGTCCTTTTCCTGGTAGAGACCACTGAAGTGTGTCCATCCTGTGTTGTTGTTGTTGTTGTTGTTGTAGGTCCTGTGGAGTACAGACATCATTCGTACATTGGCGTGGATTAAAAATTAAATGCTTATGCCGTTTTTGTTAAAGGCCACTCAGGTTCCAGTTTAAAGCCATGATGATGATGATGATGATAATGATGATGATGGTAATGATTCAATCTGGAGCTGCATCTAAGCGAAAACAGGCACAAGCCAATTCTATAAAGCACTTTGATTAAGACTTAAATCCTGAGATCAAAGATAATATCAAAGTTAATTCTTCAGGAAGTTCTGGTTCCGACCATGAGTCTATGAGCAAGTCATGAGCGCGAGAAGAACAACACGTTAGCCTGATGATGCGTCAGAAACGTAATGTAACCTCCCAAAAGAATCAAATCACCGATTCCAGTTTTGTAAAGCATTGTAGCAGAGACTTTGTGTAAAGTTGTAGCTGCTTGTGCCATGACGTATATATTTTTCAGAAATTGCCAAAAAGTGTTGTGAAAAGTTCGTCTTGTGCAACTTTACCTTTTGGGCCTTATGTTTTGTTTCGTATCGTCTCCTGTTTAAGGAAGTGAAATTTGCCGGCTAATCTGTATGGAAATTTATTCAAAATACAGCATGTGGTTTTACTGTTTTTCTTTCTTTTTCCAAAGAAATGTATTACTTTTTTTGCAGTAGGATCTCTATTTATAGCTTATTTTTCACCTGACCTGTTTTTTTTGTGTATTTTAATGGCTCAAGGATAAAGGAAGTTCTATAACAGCTGGTGAATGAGTTAAATGGGTTTCAAATTTTGGATCTGAGGTTAGCCATACGAGGGTGGAGCGATGCCAGACGAGAGTGTTAACACTGTAAGTCATTACGTATCGAAAGGATAAGATGGCAAGTGTGTATTGTTGAAAGAACCAAATAAAAAAAATGTCGTTTATTTCATGTTTTATATTGTCTCAATCCCTATGTAGTCTTTGTAAATATCAATCCAAAACCAGTTTAATATAATAATCACATAAAGTATTGAATTAGGTTTTAAATGGGAAATAAGCCAGAAAGGCAATCAAATTCCATGGTTACCAAAAGAAAATGGACAAAATTATCTTGTAAATTTGATTGTATTATATTGCCTATATATGATAGTCTGAAATACTCACATGGTGGTAATAAACATTTTATAGAAATCGTCTGCAACCTTTAGTTAAAGATCCTGTTTTTGATGTTGATGTTGAAACTGCTCATGGAAAAAGTCTAGATATTTTGCCTACACCATCACTTCTGCACAGCACTAACACAGGCAGCATCTAAATGTATGATGGTTTGATTAAATGTACAAGTCCGCTAAAAACTAGGGATGCACGATTCAGAAAATCTTACGATTCGATTCAATTCCCATTCTTGGACTCACGATTAAATTCAAAACGATTCATAAACGATTCACAATTCAATACATAGATGAATTTGTTTCCAGATTGCTGCTTTGAGTTACTTTTCCCATTTGACTGTGGCAGATCCAGGCATCCCAACCTGCAAAAACTCATTCCCCCCCCCCCAAAAAAAGGTCATACCTGTGGGACGACTCATTGCATTAAAAATGGAGGCGTTAGTAGCTCTTGCATGTATCGCACTTTGCTCTGGAGGACGACAAACAGTGAATCAGCTGTACATGAGCAGGTCGAAAAGGAAAAAAGTCAATTAAATCCCCAATTTCTCCATCCTTTCACTGACTGTTATCGCAGCTCTCCTCCATTTTTACCTTCCCGCGCTGCCGGTGCAGGCTGATGATGTCAGCGCATGCGTATAAGCAAAAAGCCACATGAATTCTGATCTGAGCGTTCACATTCAGGTCACATGGCCGCGAATCGGACACGTATCGGATTTTGTACCACATATGAAAGTGACACAAATCTGATTTGAAAAGATCAGATTTGCGTGTCCACACAGCCCCGAAAAGATCAGATCTGTGTCACATTAAGGCAAAAAATCTGATTTGAGTCACTTCAGCATGGCAGTGTGAACGTAGCCTCACACTCTCTCCTTCTGTCATGTGCTCGATGCACACGCTACTGTCTCACGTACAGGCTCTTGTTTGCTTGCTCTAGTTTCTGGGATATATTATTCAATTTGCGGGCATCAGGGAGCCGCTATCAATATGCGGGAGACTCCCGGAACTTCCGGGAGACTTGGGATGTCTGCAGATCAACAAAAAATCACCTTGAATCAGATGTAGTTCACTAAATGTAATGTGTATGTACGCATACCGACAGCATTTCCTTCATGCTCACGCGAGGGAGATCCGCCTGGGCAGATTTCAACATTGCGCCATATACAGGATTGCCGAACTGAACTAATTATTTGGAATGCATGAATCGATTTTGAATCGACGGAGAAAAAATCGTGATTCGATTCGATTCGATTTTTTTGCACACCCCTACTAAAAACCCTTTGTGCAGTTGACCCTGCTTTCCCACCGTGCTGCCTTGCCCCAAGGTGGCGCATTAATAAAGAGAACGTTCTAGAAGGATGGAATTATACGAATGCGTCATCATTCATTAGCGCCAGGCTCTAATGAGTCTCTAAATAATGCATGGGAGCTCACAGACATTCCTATCTTTCTTAGCTGTGTCATGGTCACTGCTAAATCTTTAAAGATGAACTAATGAGAGGAGACAGATCATAAGTCCTTTGTTCCCTTAATGCGTTTTCCCTCCGTTTTTCAATCCTTCACTGCCCTCTTGTGGTCAACCACCCCTCCAGGGTAACCACAAAATCGTGGAGGTATTCAATAAACAATGCTGTAAATATATACATTGAATCAAATTTAAAGTAAAAGTAAGAGTATGTGGAAATTTTATGCTCTGTCTAGTGCACAAACCTTGATTCTAGTTTAATAAGCGAATGGGTGAGAACACAAGATATAGGAAGGTCAAGTTTGTTGTGCAAAAGAGGTGCAAGGTTTGCAAACTGCTCTACCTGTAACGAAGGCATGTCCCTTTGCTAATGACCCTGTTTGCATCGTTTAAAAGAAGAAAAATAACAACCAGAGGCTTAGCAGTAGAGATTGCATCAGACTGCACTGTTTGTCGGAGGGTGTCTAGTGTGTGAGTGTGTGTGTGTGTGTGTGATTGTCAAGTTAATTAGTGCCCCAGGGAACAATTGTCTAAATGTCTAAACCTGAGGTCTCAGTAGAGCAGACCGTTGTCAACAGTGATTCTAAAGATCTTCTTATTTTTTGTGTGTTTGCAGTTTTAAGTCTAATATTCTACCAGTATTTTTTTGTCATGACAGTAGATTAATTATTGCATTTATGCTTCAGATTAATGTGTATTTTTTAGAACATGATACATACAATATTGCCACAAAAACAAGCCTCTGGACAGAATTCCTCAAGAAGAAACTTGACACTGGTTACCTTGAACTCTGCACACTTCATCTTTGCATATATATATGATGCAGTAAGAATCAACAAGAGCAAAAGACATATGGCTTTTCAGCCCCTTTGAGTCAGTCTTGCTTGATGGTTGTGTCCCATGAGGAGTGAACAGACTCATGTTTCCTTGCTCTCCTTCTGGGCTTGTCCTCCAGGGCTCCTAGTGTCAACCTTATGACAGCGGTGGCTCTGTGTGCAGGTGCTTAATTAGGCTGAAGTAATAACGGCTTGCTTTTGTGACAATGGAAAGAGAAAGAAAAACCTTTGAATGCATACATATACAGTATGTATACACTACAAGCCAAAAGCTTATATACATACATATATACATATATACATGTCTCAAGGGTGTAGGGGTGGACACAGATGGAAAATGTGTCAGTGTGACTGTGACACTTTAATTCATTTTGTATGGCTTTGTGGGGACATTGTGGAGTCCCCATAAGATAAAAATGATTTATACTGAAAATGTCCATGTTTTATTTGAGGAACCTAAAGATTTGGTAACTGAGGTTAAGGTTTTGAAGACATGAGTTTCCAGTTTTTATGCATTCATATATGTAGGGACAAACTACGATTTATTCATTTTTACAGCCTTTGTGGGGACATTTGTATGTGAGGACCGGTCCTCATAAGGGAAAAATAATTTTACAGAACATTAGAATATTTCTGTTCTATTTGAGAAACTAATAGAGGTTAAAAATGTACTTTTGGTTACTGAGGTAAAAATTAGGGTTGGGAATAGAAGTAACAAAGATGTGTGTGTGTTTGTGTGTGTGTGTTCAGCGCGTTCCCACGAGCCTGACGGAGGCGCCACTGTGGGGCACGTGGACGCCGCGTCTTGACGTCACAAGACAGTAACGCCATGGCGGGTTCGTTCTGAGGATGCGGGTTGAGAAGCGTGTGTGTGAGTCTGTGTTTGTTTGTGTGTGTGTGTGTGTCGGTCGCTCGGTCGGTCGTGCTGAGAGGGCGGCGAAGAACACGAGCAGCCGACTCATGAGCGAGATTAACGAGTAGTCCCTTAAAAATGGAGAGTCAGCGTCAGAGACGGGCCGGGAGTTGGTCGAGCCAAGATGGCGAGCGCTGCGACGGCGAGGAGGAATTACCGGGCGAGTTTCACCGCGACGCCGAGACGCACAGAGCCGGAGACGCTGACACCAAAAGCGGCTCTTCCGCTAACAAAGCGGCCGACGAACCTCCGCGCCTCAACTTTCACATACCGAGGAGGAAAAAAGAAAAGAGAGGTGCTTTCTCGTAAATAAAACCCAGAGCGGGTTATTTGAGGGACTTGACAGTTATTTGTATCGTTAATTTTTCCGTCGTAAACGGTTTTGTGTGGTTTCTACTCGACTTGTCTCCCTTGTGTACCGTCCTTCTCTTCCTCCAGCCTGTTGTTGACAATGTGTGTGTGTGTGTGTGTGTGTGTGTGTGTCTTTGTCTTTCCTCGCTGTGTGTGTGTGTGTTTAGGTGGCCCACTAACATAAAAGAAAACATGAGGCTCGTCATGTTTTGTTTTCGTGTTATGTCAGGACTAGTCCTCATGAAGACGCAATGTTTTATAATCGAAAAATTCCTTGACTAACTAATGAAATGAGAAGATTTGCTTGCTGAGGTTGAGGTAAGGTTTGGGTTAAGTGTAGTTGTAGTATCAGTAACTTCCAGTCATTACAGGAGTCAAAGGAAGGACCTCCCAAAATTAGGAAGGCAATATATATGTGTGAGAGAGATGGCACACGAGAGATGCTCATCTGAACAGTAGCTTTTGTTCTTACTTTTAACTAAATATAGCTTTATGTGCACCTTAAGACTTCTATTTGTCTCTCGACAAGGCCCCCCTCTGTTACCACTCCCATTTACACACAGGTGTGCTCAGACCTTTTATTCCCTGGGCAGAAATAACTGGAAAATTGGTGTGCCCAGGCTGAACATGTTGCACACCAATACACATTGTTCAGCGTCAAGAATCTGCAGGATTTAGCAAAAATTATGAACAAGCTGAAGAATTACCTGAAGAATGGTGCACGCTGAGAACATAACTTGTGAATACCAGGGTTTTTAAATCTTTGGTTATTTTTAAATGGTGATGTCCACCGTTGACCCCCTGAGCAACCTCTGTTTATCTTTTATTTCTTCCAAGGAGACTGTCCTTATAATCAGTAAATGTAAGTTGCTCTGGAGAAGCGGATCTTTTGAATGTTGCATGTCATAATATTTAATGGATGTAGATAATATAGGCAATTCTAAACAGGGATGCATCAATCTGCTGTCAATACTGGTTCAGTATAGATTCAAACAGCTGCGTCAACTGACTGATTTTCCATTGAATTCAGTTTGTGGACGTGAGGGTACTTTATCACTGTTCTGTTGATTTTGGAGGTTTTTAGTCATTTGCTTGTGCTGAATTACTTAAATGCAAAGTTAGGAAATGATGTGGCCTTACACCTAAAAGCAAGATCACATCCTCTTCCTCACACCCCGTCAAGCAACTTATTTTATTATGGCCTTGTGTCAACTTAGTGCTCGTTATTGGTTCATACCAAAGCCCGTGTATCATAAAATTGACTGAAACATTTGTATCAATCCATCTCTGCTTTCGTTTAGATCCTAGTGTTCTCCATACCTGCTGAGCTCTGCCTCTTTTCACAAGTGACTCTAATTAGGGAAATAATTAGGGATGCACCGAAACGAAATGTTTGGCCAAAATCGGAAATGAACACTTGATCAAAACACAGAAAGAAATTATTATACAAATGTTCCATTGCTGTAATGGCTGGGACTGTGTGTGCTTACCTCACTAAAGTCAAGGCATTGCTATAGCACAAGTTAATATTCATGCTTCAAAGAATAAATCAATTTCAAAACTGTGAAAATATTTTTTTAGTACTGAATGCTGGCATTCCAACAATGCACAATATAAAATAAAATGTTTTACTTGGCCCCACTCCTGAATAGCCTACAAGCCTGAAAGATTGTAAAATTAAATATCTTCTCTCTTAAAACACAAAGTGCATTAAAGTCAAGTACATTTTGACATTGCACAACAAATGCAGTTATTAATTTAAAAAAAAAATGTTTTAGCTTCATGTAGTGCTGGAACTGTAGTTTTTATTATACAAAAACATTCTATGGCTACTGTGAAGAAAAATATGGTTAGTGCCAGGCAGAAATACATCTTTATTAATTTGGTATCAATCTAAGTACAGAATAAATTATTTGATAACAAAAAAGGATTTTTTTTCTATATTTATCTTTTGCTATTGGTTACTCTCTAACATTATAGAATGGGAAAAATATTTTCTGATCAATTTAAGATGAAGAAATCCTAAAGTCTTGAGCAACTATTAGCCAACTTTTGGCATATAAAATGAGCTGCTTTTGAGAAAACAATCCCCCGGTGTCGCATCAGAATGACTGTGCGCCTGAAATAAACAAGAACTGACTGAAGACCTGACTGAACTTGTACGCTCAAACTCACTTGCGCGTCTGTTTACACAGCCGACCGCCGAGCTGCACAATGAACATTCTAATAATAAAGCGATCGAAGAGGGCTATCCAAAATTTCTATACCTCTCCTACTAATAACATCACTTTGTAGGCAGTGAGTTCCAGCACGCAGTTCCATCGTTTCCGTCCAATGGACGGAAATTTGTCGTAGCAACCGAGAACTCTGCCTGTATTTTAGACACCTCTCTGCAACACGTTGCAGGTAGCGACAGGACATTTGAACATCCTGTTTCAGTCTTGTTTAAAAGTCTTTCGGCCGAAAACCGAAGATGCATTTTTGGCCATTTTCGGTGGCCAGATTTTCAGAGCATGCCTAGAAATAGTTTTTCTCTTTGTATTTTACCAAAATTGTACCATCCTGTAGGGAGTAGTACCTCATTAGTTATATCCTTTAATTTTTGCAGATTTCTAAAGAGTGTTTTAAAGAAATCCCTCCCAGTATCTGCAGTGTTTTTTATACTCCAGTTTATTTTACGTAACACTTTGAGACAAGAAGTCGCCAAAAAAAGCCATTAAATTAGCGTGCTCCTTAATCCATGAGTTTAATGCAAATATTTAATTTCACACGTGCCCTGTTCAAACAAATCTAGCACCGATAGGGCAGTAGGATCTAGTTCAGAAACCAATATGTAATATTTACAGGTCTAGTCTTATTACCTCACTACTCTCTCTGTCTTCTTATTTCTGGCTTGATGTTTAGTTAACAGTGGAAAAAATGTAAGCCTTTGAGCCTAAATTTATGCCATCAAAAGTAACCCCTAACTTTGCTTCTAAAGTCAACAGAAGCAACAGTCATGTCTTCTGTTTTGATTTTGCCAGTCTGGTGGTAAGTGTGGCATCTAACCCTTCAGTACCATGCTTTAAGAACAGAAAATTAGTTCTCTTTTTGTTGTACTGCTTTCAAGGTCAAAGTTGAAACATGTGTCACACGTTCCTGTGGTAAAATGATACTTATCTGTGGTGTCGCTGATTGTGAAAGTGGTTTGGCAGAACTGTAGTTCGCCGTCTTTTGTTAACATTTACATTTACAGCATTTAGCAGACGCTCTTATCCAGAGCGACTTACAACAGTGTTTTGTAGTCCACTGCTGTTCTTTGATCTGTAAAGCTATGTTTGAAATCAACAACTGTCATTAAACCAAGTTACCGCTGACTAAGTTTTATACTTTAACAAAAATGGGTTAGAGAGAATGAAAGTTCACAGACAAACGTACGTTAGTGGGGGTGGTTTTTTGAGGCGGAAGACAACGTAAACAGTAAGGGGTAAATTAGTCCCCTAGATACTCATTGAAGAGGTGTGTCTTCAGACGAGGTTTGAAGACAGCAAGGGACTCAGCAGTTCTTATGGCAAGAGAAAGTTCGTTCAACCATTGATGAGCTAGCCCTGCGAAGAGTCTTGACGCATATCTTCCTCTTTTTTTGAGTAGAGGTGGTTCCAGATGAGCAGTGCTTGATGCTCTGAGAGGATGAGAAGTGACATGTTATTTAATCAGGGCTAAAAAATGTGAATTTTACAAACTTCAGGCTCAGCTGAAACTCTACTCTCTCCCCTCCTCCTTCTCGGAGCTTCACGCTGTGGTCTTGTGTGGGTGTTGTGTGAGCGACAACAAGACTTCCGAGTTGATTGACTACTACTTGTGTGACATATAGCCAATCAGAGAATGTTGTGGGCGGGACTTTAAATGAAGCAGCGAGTCGAGAGCAAACACCACGGAGACAAGAGACGGCAGTGGAGCCACAGTAATTAAACACTGGTACCGATAACGGGAGAATGCCTTATATCGCACCCGATTATCGGTCGACCCTACGTTTAACGCACTTTACCATAACGAGTACCGAAATTTGGCTCCCAGGTTCTGGTGACTTAGAATGTCTAGGAGCATGCTGATTTTGTCCAATCATAGTGAGTGTTATAGCAGATGAACTGACCTCACGGCCAGAAATGTCAGACCTAATGAATGTATTCTAATACGTCGAGGTTGAAATGTAACAGCCGTTAAAAAAGGGAAGTGTATTATCTTTATTTAGATTTTATCTTTATAAGATAAATGTCTAATTCTTCCCAGTACCACGCCTAAAACTATGATTACAAATATATATGCTATTGGATGATAGGTTATTATTACTACGGTATTTATAATGGAAAACTATGCAGAGGTTTGCTGTGAACTATTATTATATTGAGTAAATGAGTAATTTGACGTCTTGTTTCTCTTCGTAGCACTCTTCCAGTATTTGCTCACTGACTCCAGAGAGTTTGCCGAAATTCTTACGACACTGACATCAAGCTACAAGGATCCTGCGTCATGCGCCAACTTCACTTACTCCAAACCTCGCCTGGTCCACAACGAATCTCTGGAGAAAGATGTAAGTGCCAAGTCCTGTTTACGTTTGTTTTTACATCTGCAAAGGAGATTTAAACTAACATCTAATCCCATCCCATGACCGAGACTAAATTTAGAGGTTAAACTTGTTTCCAATGTTCAATACAGTTTATGGAGAAGAGGAAAGAGCTAAAACAGGAGGGACGTACCGACAAAGAGCTTGCAGAGTCCTTTTGTTTCCTGCTTTGCGACTCCTATAAAGTAAGTAAATCGACTTATTCTGCAGTCTCCCAGGTTATTATCAGATTTTTATTCTACACTTTTTCTGACCGCTACTCCTCCTACAGTTTTTGTGCAAAAAAATATTGTTCCAACTATAAACGTGTGGCCTATAGCGGTGTGGGGTGTTGTAGATGACTTTTTGATACGTGCACTCGTTCTGTCCATTTTTCCGTCCGATAGGAATGAATGGGAACGATGATGTCATCCACTCTAGCTGTTAGCCACACACAAACGCACAAACGCACACACACAGAAACCCACACACAGAAACCCACACACAGAAACCCACACACAGAAACCCACACACAGAAACACACACACACACACAAACACACACACACACACACACACACACACACAAACACACACACACAGACAAACAAAAACACACACAGACACACACACAAACACACACAGAAACACACACACACAAACACACACACACAAACACACACAGAAACACACACACACAAACACACACAGAAACACACACACACAAACACACACAGAAACAAACACACACAACAGAAACACAGACACAAACAAAAACGCACAACAGAAACACAGACACAAACAAAAACACACACACACACACAAACACACACACAAGCAGAAACACAAACACACACACACAGATAGACTAAGGAGACCGTCTAGAAGTGAGCAAGCACACTTTTCTCTGCGGAAATACCTCTCTAGTTCCTTTTGTTCTGTCGTTTAGATTTTCTCATAGGAACCCATTTGTTTTCTTCCATTGAGAATACATGGGATTTGGGACTCAAAAGCTTTCCTTCACCTGTTTTCACACGGCAGTCCACACGGGTTACCTCAGGCCACATCACTTAACACGCATCTGTTTTGACCCGCACTCCTTTTTTTTCTTGCTTATATCATCCCTCGTTCTTTCCCCCATTCACGTCAGTGCATTTTAATTAAAATCTTTCGGCTCGGTCGGTTTTCATGTCACAGCTACAAAATTTGAGCAATATCGTGATTTATTTGTATATATCTTTTGAAAACAAAGATTTGTCTTTGGGTTTAAAATGAGGAAATGTTTAGATTCTTTGCTATATGTAAGCAAATGTTGAATAATATTTTAACTTCCTGACTTATGAAGTCGCACTAAAATGCTGTTTATTGTCTTTTTAATTGTATAAGATGAGAAAGCACACATTAATATTTAATAATGTTTTTCTTCGTGATTCTAGGTCCCTGTGATTTGTGAAAAGGGTTATTCAGTTGGCAGCAGCTGGATGAACATTTTAGGAAATTCTTCTAAGGGTAAAATAAAGTTTTGTCTCAATAGCGTGATCACATGGCAACTTAAATTGCTTGCATTTGACAGGTTCTCTTTTCGTCCTAGGCGTTTACCTGTGTCAGTTCTCAGACTTGCTTCAGGTCAGTTCTCATGAGCCCGGCTCCACTGGAGAGATAATCATTTTTAAAGTAATAAAGGTAACTATTCGCACAGATTTGCTTCCAAAATATACATCACAACCTTCCGAATTCCTTTTTCTTTATTTTGGTTTTAATGCCGTTTTCGAATCTCTCTTTAAGGGTAGAGTCAAGAGCATCCACGAAAACATGTGTCGAACTTTGGATCCCACGCCCAAATTCGACAGCCACTTCTCTAAGAACGCTAATCGGGTGACCTCGCTGCAGTCCTACAAAGCATTTGAGTACACTCAGGTATTGCTTTGATGCAGAAAATAAATAATACACATTTTTGAGTCTATGCACTGATTTATTCACTCTGTGGTTTTACTGCTTGTGTCTCCACAGCAATATTTTTATGAGTATGTGGATTATGAGCTCTCATCCAGGCCGAGGCACGTATGTCCGTATGCTGTAGTTTCTTTCCAGTTTAAAGGGAAAGAGACAACGTCCGCTGGCCCCAAGCCCCTGCCTCTGCGAAGGTATTTATACGTGGAACATTGAGTTCTATATCAAAATTGTGACCCTCCACGGCAAAACCACTCGCTTGTGTCGCAACGGAGGTTTCCGAGAAAAACGAGCGTTTATGTTGCGTGGGGTAAAATTTTGGATTTTTTGTTTTTAGTGTTTTGAAACAGTGGAAGGTCTATACTGTACTGTTGTGAATAAATTTGGCTGAAAAACTTACCCTTTCCATCCTAAAAACGTGACTTTCTTGAGGTGAGGAATTCAATTCCAGCAGAATGTTAAAAGTTTCTGTTTTGACCGCTCTACTTCAATATTTACGGTAAATCCACTGGTTGACTAGCGTGAAGATATTTCTCCGGAATCCATCTTCGTCTCCCGAGTTCAGTTAACCTAACGCAGGTAGGCTATCCGTGTGGCTGTGAATGCAGCGTAGGCTACCGTAAATACAAACGTAGCCGCGACCGCACCAAGCGTCTGTGAGTGCTACGACGATAGTCAACTTCAAAGGCAGACTTCTCCGTTTCTCACTTGGCGTGACAGGAGAAACCCGACTCCTTTGAATGCTGATATCTCAGTCATATGTCGTCCCATTCATTCGATATAGGTATGGTTTTGAAGCTTGATTTATGCCCTTTCATGAAAACATAACTCAATTTTGAAAATTTGCGACAAGCGACTGGTTTTGCCGTGGAGGGTCACAAATAAGAAACTCTGGCGAATGTCAAATTAAATGGGGAAAGAACATACACAATCTTACTATTAAACCAGTGCCTCTAGCATTCATAATGCGAAGCCCACATATGACATTTTTACATTGAACAATCCTGTGCTTTGTCTAACCTTGTTAGACCCCCCAACATAATTTTACGCTTTGTGTCCATCAGCGCTGAATAAGGCTTTGATGTTTATCATCTGATTTCTTTCAAAATCATTGAGTACCTCTTTTTCTTTCTGATGATGTGTGTCTTTTAAATACTCCTGCTGGAGGATTTCCCTTTCTCTGGCCAGCCTCTTCTCCTCCTCCTGCTCCGAGGCTTTGCGTGCTGCTTCTTCTCTTTCTTTCTTAGACCTCTGCTCTTCTAGTTGAGCCTCGATCGCTCGCTGATGGAAGCACAACCCAAAAAGGCAGAATTAACGCTATGGTTTGTATAAGTTTCCTAATATCATACTTATGGACGAGTTTCCTCACCTGATGTTCGAGCTGTTTGATCCGCCTCCTCTCCCTCTCCTCTAACTGGGCCGGATCCAGCAGGGCCGTCATGGAACGCAGGAAGCTGAACAGAGAAAAGAGAGCAAAACAGCTATATCTTTTTGTCTCAACTGCTTGCTGGTCTCAGCTATTTTGCCCCAACTAACCTGGCCTTTGGCGGATTGCCCTGAGTAATGTCTACGCTGGCTCTCCCCAAAGAGTCCACTCCAAAAGCGCTTGTGGCCTCCGAGACGGTGGACAAACCTCCAGAAGGCCAGGGATGATGGAAAAGGGAGCTGCCCCTGTCCTGATCCCTATCTGAGGCGAGAGCCGGCAGTGGCTGAGGAAGGAGACGCCTCTGAAATGAGTCGAAGTGCATGGCCCAGCGGTCGTGATCCTCTGCTTGTTGCTGAATCTCTTTCTCCACCTTCTTACGAAGTTTGGCTTCTTCTCGCTGTTGTTCCAGCTCCTGCAGCCAAAGCCTCTGCTGGTCCTTCTTCTCCTCGTCCAAGCCGTGCTCCGCTGCAGTGGCTTCCTGGAATTTTTCGGACACAGTAATGAATGACAATCCTTAATGGAGATGCCACCTTGTGGCCAAAATATAAATTAGAAATAAAGATTTTAAATCCGTCATTTTAGAGCACAGACCTGCTTTGCAAATACCTAATTCCAAGGAGAAACACAAACAAATGTTCTTTGCCTAAGTTTCTTTCTCACCACTTACCCAGGTTGTACAAATAAGTCATGAACTGTGGACAACAGTATAGTAGAGGTACAGACATACTGTAGACATGTTAGTTTGTAGCACTAAATACTAACCCTCCTAATGCTTAAGACCTAATGCTTAATTTCCTTCCTACCAACTGTATACTCAAGCTAGGGTATGCAAATCAAATCTATGCAACCTGGAGGTACAGGATAAGATATGAAAGTTACCCCAAGTGCAAACGTGGAGCGCATAGCAGAGGGAAGAGTCTTTGTGTTGCTGTGTGTTTGTGGAGCTGACGGCCTGCTGTTTTCCGTACTCCTAGATGGCTTCGCTGTCCCATCTTCTTGCACCTTTTGGGATGCACAATTAAAACTTAGTCTCAGTTTTAATCAGTTTACTCCATACTCATCAAACTAAATCTGTAAGAAAAAGACATGGACAGTTGTTTTGGTTTACCTCTGGCAGCTGGTCACCCCGTCTTGGTGCAACTGAAATACCTTGAGGCTTAACTTCTGCAATGACTTTATGTTGTTTTTTGATTGCCACCTGCTCATCTGTGGACAGAAAGCATGGCCACATTAATTTGAAAACAATCTCTCACCTTTTTTCTACGGAGCACTATGATTAAACTATATCTGCATTCAACATCATGACCGTTAAATGATGGTTTAATGGTGTTTAAAATGACTTGGTTGGATAAGTAATATTAACAGGATAATAAATGGTCTTTTTAATGTTTAAATGACAGAGACATCTGCATAATAAAGGAGGTTGTTGATAATTGATACCTAGCTCTTTCTTCCACTGTGCCTTTTTGGCCTCCAGGGCATCCCTCTCCCACTCTCTCTCTCCAAACTTGGCAAAAAAGCCGGATGGAGAAGGATCCAGTACATTCCTGCAGCATGAGAAAATGAATGGTGTTAAGTACCAGTCTACATGATTGATATCTTTGTAATCCAAGTTTGAGGGGAGTAAGATGTTGGGAAGTAAAGATTTCTAGTAAAGACCTTATAATCACAGGTCTTTGTGACGTTTACTAAGTAGTTGTGAAGTAATGAGATTGTCAAGCTGAGCACTTTGTGGTTTAACAATGTGAAGCTTAAAATGTACCATCTTTGCTAATAATGTGGTCCAAACTGACTTCAAAGTAATGCGTTCATTTGGGAATTTTGCATGAAATGCTGTTTGGAGAGAAACGCCATACTTCTCATCTTTCTTCTCTTGTGAGCTTGTGTGTCTTTGATTGTTCCTGTCAAATAGAAGCTCTGCAGATTCGATGGTCACATTCTCACTTGAAGCACCTTCCTCTTCTACACCTAATGAAGGTCTTTCTATCAGCAACAAACAAAGTACAGAACTGTAAAGATCTGAGAAGCGCTGGAGCAATATTACAAAAATACACAGGGAATAATAATAACAATAATAATGTTAATACTCACCATTCTCAATGTGGATTTTGACATCATTTTGTTCCTTCTTCCCCGAGACTTTTATGTTGTTGAGAATCTGCTGGAACTGCTCTTGTGTTAAGCACACCAAGTTCTCTTTTACAGTCTTCACGCCCACTTCTATGACTTTTGACGACTCGTCTGTATTTTTTAGCTTCCTCTGTGATTGTACTCTGACTACCCCAAAGGCTCCACTGTCGGCCGAGTTGCCCTTGACTTTGGTTTTCCTGCGGTTACCACGTTCAGAGTCCTGTTGAACATGATTCAAACCTGTAGTGTCTCTGCACTTTCTGTCTCTCTGAGGTCTTTCTGGTTCCTTAGAACACTGCTTCAAGTTGACTGGAGGTTTTGGCGTTCTGTTCCTGTGGAGGACCTGTTTACCACAAATGACATCATAACATCATTGCTTTGGTCTGGAGCCTAAACTCCTAAATACTTCAGAATGCGTATATATAAGTCACTGCTGTAAATGTATGAGATATCTCAGTAAGAGCTACACAGCACTCACCTGACCAAGTGCTGACTTAGTGTTCGCTTCTGACACACCTGAAAGGTTCCCAGCAATCAAAGCATTATTTTAGCATTTAATTAAGTACTTGCAAGACTACAATACATTTTGTGCATTTATGCGTAAATTAATGGCATCACAGTCAATAGACTTACCACAGTTGACTAACACAAGCTTGGGCTTCCCACTCACAAGCTCAAACATCAGACCATCACTGTAAAAAAGGTTCTTTAACATTTAACATTTTTGTGTAATCGTTATATTACACTAGTTAAATCCCGTAAACCTTTAGACAAAATGATAGACAGTTAAGGAATAAAAGTAATTGAATTTCACAAAGCTGTTCTATGGTTCTCAAAGTGTTCAGAATCATGTCTGGTCAAAAATATAGGTGCTCTAGGGGTTTACCCTCACCCGCATTGTATTTTATATAATCAAGAAATGCAACTTTTCATGGCATATAAACTAATACCTATGTAACAATCCGCCAACTTTAAAGACGCTGATGTGGAGTGACGTAAACTGCGTAAAAAAACGAACCTAGCAACGGAGAAAAGTAAACACGTCGTGTCCAAGCGCACTCGCGTAATCCCGACTAACGTTGCATTAATTCTAACCACATTTAATGCTAATTGTCCTCGTTGAGTATCTGAGGACAGTATAGGTCATCAAAAGGAGGTTATTGGGGGAGGCACTAGTCGCCAAATACAGTTAATGTTAGCTGCTAACAAGATTAACAGACAAAACGTCGAACTCACCCAAGATTCATTATTTAATATCCAATATCCCAAACGCGGAGAGTGTTCAAATGCGCAAGAATTTAACTAAAGCTTTGATAAGGCCGAGTGATGCTGTGTAAACACTAATGCGTACAAATTCTTCTTCTTCACCCTTTTTTTCTTCTTCTCCCCTCCTCTGTCCGACCCTTCAGAGCCGCACCGTGATCGCCATCATATGGCAGTTTAACGTTAGTGACGGAGAGGACAGTGATTTAATTCCAAACAAACGACTTTAAAAAAAAAAGTCATTTCTCAGCAAGTAACGTATTTTGTTAGGTTTCAAGGTGTTGTTTAAACAGATGACTTGCTTCTACTATTTAAATGTCTGCTTTTATTCTAGTATAAACAGGGTCGGATTGCATCCTAAATCCTTAAAGATCGTTTAATTCACATATACCTCATGCAATTCAACTATTTGAATGTGATCAGAAATAACAGAATAATAATTTATGTAATTAACCGTTAACAGCCCCGCTTACTCATATGCAACCAACTTTTGATATAGGACTCCACCTAATATTAAGGGAGAACTCAATACCATGGTTGAAAAGAAACACATCAAAATATGTCTTTAGTGTTAAACATTTGCATTTCTTGTGCTCTTGAAATTTGGTTAATAGTATCATCAGCATAATCCATCTTTAAATAAAACCCACATTTATGACAACATAATAGAAACACTAAAATAACAAACTGATTTGCCCATTACTTGGTTAAGTGATGTCAAGTAAAAAAATATATATGTACACACACACATTTCTAAATAAGTATGTGAATCCAATATCAATGCCTCGCTAAACATTAGACAGATATATAGGCATTGGGGGCGATGTGATGATGATGATGATGATGATATAATGGCTCATAAAGCAGTCAAGGTCTATTACATTAACCCACATTTCCGCCAAATTTGAAATTTGCCCCCAACTCGATAAATGCACCAGAGGGCAGCAAAGCTTCACGGTAACAAACGGTTCAGCGCATAAACTCGTCCGCCGTCACTCCGTTAGAACGAGCGTGGATGCGTCCCAAACCTCACACTACCGCACTACAGCAACACCAGACGCTATAAGATAGTATGCGAATTGAGACGTCGCCATCGTGCTTTAGGCAGCCCTCTTCACTGACGAGACTGTCCAGTACGCAAGTGTGCGGCTTTTGTTCTGTGGAGAGGGTCGCTTTAACCAGTCGCACCGAGAGCTGCTGTCGTTTTAGGGGTAGTTTTTGAGGGGCAGCGTTAGTGCTTAACAGTAATAGCTAGGGTTAGGTTTAGGCGAACGTGCAAAAGTTACTGTACGCGGGTAACAGAGGACGGCACGTTAAAGCGACATCCTAACGAGAGAGAGCTTTTCAATCTGAGGTTTATTTGCTGACGACTTTAGCCAGAACAAGACAGTATTTGAGGAAATACTCAAATTAGCCAGAGTTTAGTATTAATTATTAGCTTTAGATTTATTCGTGACCGGCACTTTTATTGCGCGTTAGCCGAATTCTCATTAGTTATAAGCTGCTGTTTTTAAACGCCCTTAGTGCTAAAAGTTAGGGCAGTGACATGTCATTGAGGAATAACGTCGGCCAACGCTGAGACTGTGTGGCCTTATCCTGTATTATAAATACTCACAGGTCTCGTTATCTCATCTTTAACCTTATACGGTCCCCATTTTTTCCCCCAATAATTAATAATAGTAGTAATCTCAGTGTGCTGCAGCCAGCAGCAAGTTGTGACAAGTCTTCCAGCGGAAGAGCTGCTTTGCATGAGCGCTAACAGTGTAGCCTCTGTAGTTAGCATGTTAGAACGATAGGTCACTCGACTGAACCTTTTGACGACCGATCTGGCTAAATTATCTTATGCCGGGCATTCTAACTATACACGACCTTACGCAAGGTCGTTATAATGATGCCTTTATTCTACTAATCCCGCGTAACATAATGTAAACTCTTAAGCTAACGTTAGCTACGCAAGATGCCACATTTCAGCCAACATTAGCAGGCTAATTTGTTAGCCCTGTTAGCAGAGCTCCACTGGATTCCGGACTACATTTGATTAAAAAACAAAATACTCGTTTGGACATCATTGCCTGACAGTATTCAAACCGGACGGAGTCTGGACCACAAGAAACGTACCGGGATCCTCAAGCCGGGAGAGGGAGGCGTTTATTTTAGCGAAAAGGGGTAATTATTTCTTTTTATCCTACTGTATCTAAGTTAACCAACGTTACGAGGTTTGCTGCTTATCTAAGCAACTTGGATAATTTCGTCAAATTTTCTTGGGACATTTGGCAGGCTGGGGTGTTTGAGAATGCATGAATTATTATTCCTTATTGTTATTGCCTCAATTTTCTTCTGGTAAAAGGGGTTCCTGACAGAAGTGCACTTTGGGCGCATCTCAAATGACTTTCTAGGGCTCCTACGTAGCGTGCTTTATTGAACAATTTGTGCTTTATTGAGTTTGGAAAATGAATTGTATTATTTCTACATGTCAAAACAGAGTCTTCCTGATTAAGACCATAACAATGTATGCACTAAACGCAGTAACGCTTGAGTTCTTGCTAAAGTATTCGACTAAAATTAAGGTCATAAAGGAGCGCATCTGATGTGCCTGTGTGTTCACTCTGCTGGATTTAATGTTTCATTAAACACTAATGATATTTCTAATAATGAGTCAAGCCATATTCAGCTTCTGCCTGAAAACATTAAGGCGCGTACCTAATGACTCTCCATGGCCCTAGTGTTTCTCACGACGTATTTAGCCTTAGTGCACTTTACCTATTTGACATGTGCACTAAGTAGGACGTAGGAAATGTGTTTGAGACGTGTAATTTAAAGTGCCCAATATAGGACACCACACTTGGACGTATACAAACGGTTGTAGCTCTTAGTTAGCTTGCCATTTTTCCTATAAAATGCTGTAACTTGGTTACTTTAACTAGTTGGTATATCTGCTATATTGTCCCAGACAAGTTCTCTCTACCTCATAAAATGTTGTTTCATTGAGTGTTTATAAGACATGATAAATTGACCTTTCTCTGTGGTTTGTTTCCTTGCATGACATGGCTAGAGCTAACGTGAGGCAGCGCAGATCGCTTCCGAAACAGTGACACTTGGAGTGTGTTATTGTAAAAATAAGACTCCGTCAATCCTGAGACGTTTAACATTTCTGCACAGGGTTATGAAACGATAGTACTACTATGTAGGACGACTGTTAAAGATATCTTGTGGTAAACAGCAGTAAGGGGAAGAATGTTTCGCTCCCGTCGCTGCGCATGGAGAACCTGCCAGATGTGAACATCCAGGGCTCATTATATAAGCCTCACCATAAAGAGAGAGATCTGTTCTCATCTCCTATGCATCGCCGATGCGCATTCTTTAGGTATGCATTTTAGAACTAATCCTTAAAAGCATTGTTTTTGCTCGATTTGACGCGCTGCTCTATTTCTACTAATATTTCTGCTGTACAGATGTAGATGCGGTTTTGCGTTCGCAAAGTAAGGTTTGCATGATCAGACTTTCTCATGCAATGATCATGTTAAACCGCTTTCCCAAAAGGTGATTTAGCTGTGTTTTTATTTGCACTGTGACCTGACATTCTCTTGTTGTGATTTAGCAGGGTTTTTTGCATTAAATGTGTCGGTGCTGTAGAATGTCAAGGACACATGAATGTGAGAGTGATTTGATAGCTTTTCTGTGATTTGTTTTCCATAAATGTGGGCGACTCAACCTAAACCTTGACCTTGGCATGGACAAGTAGAGATCCTTTGCAAAATGTTGCTTCCAAGTCAGCTGCAATAGTGACTTGAGTGTGTGATTTGTTTTTGTTTTTAATTACAATAAACAAGACCTCAATTGTTCCGAATGATTACTAGTATTTTCTTCTATGGCTGTCGTAATCCACAAGAGCAAATGTTCCTTATTGTTTTGATGTCAGCTCACTATGAATTTCGTGCCATATTATATCTCATTTTCAATCCAGTGGGTTTTAATCACTTAGGACAGTGACAAAACAAGCAGATTTACCCTTTCCTAGCATCCTCTATGTCCACTAATGACCTACTGACCTTTTTCGTACTGTACAATTTGTCTTGTCCTCCTATTTATGGGAAGACTGAAATCTTCAGTGTAGTTATGGAATGCAGTCTTCCTCGTGCTTTTGGTAATTCCGCACTGTGACTTCTGCACATTTTAAAAGAGCTTTTTATTTGCGTCACCTAGAGGAAAATGTTAACTGATTACCAAGTGTTATAAATATCTATTATGGTAATGTCTCACTAGCTCACTATCCAGTTCTTAGATTTTCAAATGTACATTAGCAAACACCTGAGCTACCTTCACTGATGTTAGATGTTCTTGTGGCATTTTTTTAAGTGCTTTTTGTGGGTTTATATTGTTTACTATATATTAAACTGCTGAATTCTTTATATTGAATTGATTCAGTTTAATTTTTCTCTTTTTAATCTAAAGGATAATAAAGATACATTTGTAATAGTTACTGGAACGTAATGGAATTTGCGTCAATGTAAGTGCATTGCAGGAGAACTCTTTCATTCAGTTGATTAGATTTTGACTGCCATAATGCGTTATTTATTGTTCCTAGAGTGGTGGTGTTTAAGCTGACAAGCAAATTTTTAATGAAGACATAGTAGAGACGTGTAAAAAATCGTAGCATTACATTGAAAGTATTTGCTTCAACAGTCCTGGTCCTTAGAACGGCCAGTGTCAGCACAGACTATATTCTGTGTGTTTTTCTTGTGCCGTTTCGTGATGAATTAATTGTGAGATAAGGCTTGTAATGATACAAATTGAGGAATCTTTTCATGATGAGTGTAGCCAAATCCCTTTGGAAGGAAAAATATCAGATTTCAATCCCTGCCTAACAGTTGTTTTCAAATATATAGGATTATTTGTCATTGTGAATACAACACAGCATACAGTGCACCACAACAAAATCTTACCTCTGCATAAGAGAACATTTGAGGCTTTGCCATGTGTATTAGGATGCTGACCTGGTCTCAACATAACTACTTTACAGTTGATTCCTATATCATGGACTGGTTTCTTGCTCATGGATCAAGCCTAGTCTTCGATTAAATTGTAGTATCAATGACCTAGACTCAAAGCTGGTCTAGGCTTAATCTTCGAGTGGGAAATTGGCCCCATATGTTTATTCATGCAGGTAGTGTGTAAAATAAATTGTACCCTGAATGCGTGATGGACTTAAGTCCTAAGTTGGCACAAGTGGCTAATATTTACATTCTAAAGGTTAAGAATATTATTACATGAAGTTCTCTTTATGTACAGTATACATGCATATTTATGTGATATAATAATGCAGCATTTATCTCTTATGCAGTGTTTTATTTGGAAAGAATGAATAATTCTGGAAAAATTGTAGTGATTTTCTATCAAAGTTTATCAGCATAAAATAAATGATAAAACTTTTTTAGATTAAGGTTCTGACCTTTTTTAGTGCAATTAATTTAGCCCTTACCCACGTTTGACGTGAAATTTGACACAAACTATTTTACAATGGCAAGGTGATTAGCATCACAAAGCCACTCTTGTGCTAGATATTCCAGCAATCAATATGACTCATGGGAGTGGGAGGAAAGTAGCCCCCGTCAATTACGGCTGGAGACATTTCCTTCAAGATCATTAAATTGTCTAAACGGCCTCCTTGTTTTAGCTTGTTTTCCTTCTCTCTTCATGGCGATCTTTGTGGTTGAAGAGTCCTGGCTCTGATCCCTCTCACTGTCATGCGTACAGGGTATCGCTTGATGGAGGCCATGTGTTGTTTGGGTCGTTCAGACTTGGCGTAGAGTTATTAGATTTGCCCCTTTAACTTGGAGTCTGCGTTTTGTAGCCCACCATTTCCACATTCCGGCTTCATTACGCCTTGTTCACTTTGACACGGTACAGAGATATGACATGGAAACATTTTCCTTCAGCTGTGATGAAGAACTGCAAATGTGTTCGGTTGTTGAGGTGAAATATCGGGGCGAGACATCTTCCGTGCCTTCGCTTCCTAAACATGGCGGCGTACCTCGGAATAGCTGAGAATTCAGACTAAATATTTGCTTCAAATAATGCAAAAAATGGTTGGAAGCCAGCACAGCTCAGAAGCGCAGCGTGGTTCGTGTTTGCATACCTGCCTAATCCTCTGTTCTCCTAAAACTAAGCGTTCAAGTGCTGTATTTAGAAGTAAAGGTGGTGAAAATTCTTCTGCAACAAGTCATTAACTATCTTCTCTACAGGTCCACGGGAAAGCTGACTTTGAGGTGATCGCTCGTTTGAGAGGACTGGGCTTAGGTGGAGGAAACTGGCATCTGGATCCGACCAAACTTGCAGTAAGTGTACAAACGATGAAAAATATTTTTATATTTTCTGTTCTTGTACGCAGTTTAAAAAACTTCCTTTAAAACATATTTGTCTGAAAATGTCCACATATATTTTTGCCTGGACCCGTGAAGCATCCACTCTCCAAAAGTGTTGCACACGTCCCTAGGAACGCTGGTTTTCATGTGATTGCTCATTTAGACTGCTATGAGGACTGAGGTTAGGTAATCGTTCCTTAATGTGCTGTCCAGCTTTTCTAAACCTTCCCAAAAATGCTGCGGTCGTGGACTCCACCGAGAAGCGGTTGGATTTTCGTGATGACGCAACGCGACTTGTTTTCTGCTCCTTTAAGTCTTCTTTGACATTAGAAAGACGCGTCGCCGGGGTGCTTCATCGGAAGATTGTTGAACAGTTTGATGGATGTTTATTAGGTTTAGTTCAGGCCGGAGGGCGCACACACACATGTGTCCGATGGCTTGGATCCCACAGGAGCGATTGTGCACTTAAGTATTTTTTGGTGCAGCCTCGATCCATTCTGTCCATACGGCTGTTAGTAGAGCCTTCACGTCCAATTAAGTGATGTTTATGGAGACTGATTTGTTTGCCGAGTTGCGGTGGAACCGTCCTTGACCCGACGTCTTGTTTGATTTTGTAGCATTGAAGAAAAAACAAAAGATTGTTTCATTTTCCTGTCCCGGCTCAGAATCTTAGAGTTCTCACTGGTTGAACATGGTGTGCTCGTTCCACGTTTTTTAGTTTAATTGTTTGAAATACATTTTTACAGGCTCTGTTACCTTTTTTTTAAAGTAATAATAGCCCAAATTTCATTGGTGGGTCAAATAAAAATAACAGATGTTCATGTGAAAGGTAGTTGGCAGCGACATTCATGACTATTGGAGGAACAGTAAAAAGGGGTGTGAGATGTGGTGGCAATAACATAAAATGTTGAACGCTGTGTGTAACAAACAAGCGTTAAGGTGTGTTTCCTCTCTAATGGTGGATGTGTCATAACTTACTACTCAACGCTCAACGTGCAAAGACTAGGACTGCGATATGAGCAACATCTCATATCCCGATAACAATATATCCCGATAACACTGTTAGGGCTGTTGGAAATGAATCACATAATCGATGCATGACGATGTAGACGTGGGCGATTCTGCATCGATGCAGTGGCAGACCATAATCGATTAAATCGGGGGTGTTCAACCGGGGGTCCGCTGTGGCATTGCAGGTGCTCCGTTATATGCCATCCAGTTTCACTACTTACACAACTCTTTAAAAATGATTACATTTTATTTATTTTTCAAAACATTTCCAGATGATTTGGGCGTCTTTATGAATAATGAATTTAATATACCAGTGCTTTTTACGCCGTTGAAAAATGACTATAAAAGGCGGCGCTTTTTAAGGCGCTCAAGTAAGGTGGCTTTAAGGTGAATTGTGGCACTTTTGGCGTTCCATAGACCTGAGCCCGAGGGCGCAGTGTTTCGAGCGAGCGTATAGGGTGTTGTGCGAGCACAGACACAGACGCTCAGACCCTGAGTGTAGGGCCCTACGATTTCCGCCACGCGGAAAACGCAGATGGAATCGTGGAATCTAGCAAATAAAATGAAATCCGTTGTAAAACGCGGAATGTCGTATAATTCGCGGATATCGGCGTGTGAGCAAAGCAATGGTTTCTAATACATTTTGGCCGCTGCAGCCCCCTGTAGGTGTTACCTGTTGATGTGGGCCTCAGCTTTCAACACACACAAACGCACAGACACAGATGGGAAAACGGCACCGGTCAGCTATGGCGAAAAGGCTCAAAAACACCGAAGTCCTCAAAAAAAATTGTGGAATTATGGAATGTCGGTGCTAAGTTTAGAGCAGAACAATACCCAAACGATTTGTATGAATCGGGAGAACAACTCTTTTGTACATTTTGCCAGCACACGATGGACTGGAGCCGCGAGAACACGTGACGACCACTTACAGTGAAAAGCTTGCATCAGAAACGCTTCGCTTCGCACGAAAAAAAATATTTTTTTGTTGTTGTTTACAGGTAAATGTTTTACCACAGCAGAAAATGTTCTGCTGTACCCCAGCACTTTGTTGAAGTTGAATAACAGTCATTAAATGTGAGATTTTTTCCCTATTGCATCGTTCTTTTTCCCCATCCACTCCATAATTAGACACTTTTTAGGTGAATAAATATGATCGTAACGTAAAACACGGAATTCAGAAGAATAAAAATGGAAAGAACGGAATTTAGGAGAAAACAAAACGGATTTCATAAGGCCCTATGAGTGCGCTCAGAATTAAAACACAAATATAACGCCATACTGTTCTCTGTGCCTACATCCACATGGCGCTGTGGTGACTACTGCAAACCCTCATCCAAACCATGAACAAATACTGCCATGAACAGTAGATTTTGCCACACCATGAAATAAAACGATAGTGTATATATGAAATGATAGATGTTTTAATCTGATGTATTTCATCACATCGCACAGCCCTTTTTTTTTTGCTGATCAACAACAACATCAAGCCGTTAATCAAAACCGTTCCCCTGTTCCACAATTTGCACTCCTGGTGGAGAGGGTCAGACGACTCTAAACACCCCCACAGTTTGTTGATCGCCCATCTTTGACAGCCTCCTGGATTCAACACTTTGGATCTCTCAGGATCTCCCCTTCCCCCACACTCTCCTCCCCAATGGACAGGGGCTAATTTTAGCTCGATAATGCTGCACGGCCAGCAGTCGTGGCGGAGATCTAAAGTGGCTGTTGTGCTGTAATCTACAGTCACCACAGGAAAGAGGCTTAGAGGGGTCACCTAACTGTCTCGCGCTTTCGTTCCGTCCTGTCCCGTCCCGCTCTCGGCTCTCTCCTTTCCCTTTCTCAGCCCCTCCTGTTCGTTTTGGTTCCCTCCCTCTACCGGGCTGAAACCCCTCCCACTGTTGTTTTGTCAAGATCAGTCTCCTCAGTGCAGGCCTGCACTCGACTGGCCACCACCGCTGCTGCTGCTGCTGCTTCAGTTTTTGGGGGAAAACTCAGCGGCGAACACTTAACTCTCTGTCTTTGGATACGTCGGCCTCCCGCAAGCCGTCAAACACACACACACACATACACACACACACACACACACTCGTTCACTTCAAAGAGTGCAGCGTATGGTATTCTCCCCTCCCACTTCAACTGCTTCGTCAAGAATCAAGCAGCCAGTGTCAACAAAGCACGCTGGACAGCGGAATACAGCGTTTTTCGCCATCCTCGGCTGAGCGCAGCTTCGGAGGAAACTGGCATCTGGATCTTACCTCCCGTGCAGTAAGTGCGGAAATCTTGGACAAAATATAATAATCTTATACTAGAAGCTTATTTCTCTGAGAAATTAGGTTTGGCTGTGCAGTAGCGGAGCAAAAGTTTTTGGGGAGAGTGAACGTGCGAGATGGGAGTGTAAAGTCAACAAAAGACGGTTTGAAGTTAGTTGAACTGAATCGTCACCGGTTTATTTCAGGTCGTAGAACGGTTTTTACATCTACTATCAGTTGTTTTTAATGAGCAAGTTCACCGTCTCGGCCGAGAGATTAGCGTTAAAGTCTGCCGCGCGTCTCCCTGCGTCTTCAGTTTGCAAATCGGACGGGTAACACGACCTGCCTGCTGTTCACCGTCCCCCGCTTTAGCTCATTAACATGCGCCACATTTCCAGCCGGTGATTTAGCTCCGTAATGTCCTCTTCAGATAGCCTACTGTCTGTGGTTTAGCTCATTATGGTGCCCCCTAATTACTGTCTGTGCTGTGATGGCCCATGCTTACTGTCCGGATATGGATACGGATGCGATTCCGAATTAGTGGTGCACTTCTCGTCTTCGTCGACTTGCTGCGACTTACAAGGACGCTTTGCTCTTCTTTGATTTTTGATTAGAACGCATGTACATGCGTGGTCTTCCTTCCGCACGAAACCCAGTTCAGCTTTTCTGACCTCTCTCGCGTCGAGCTCTTGAAATATGACTTTTGACAATGCTGAACCCGGTGTCCTGCACTCTTGGGAAACTTTTTTCCTAGAAGTGTCTGGCTCAACTTGGAACTCGGCAAAGAAACCCCCCCTCGCTGCCCTCTCCCCTCTTCTCTCCTCTGCCCTCTCCTCCAGGCTGACAGAAATAGCCGCTAATCTGATGGCAGCGCACTGTCACAGAAGCTAGGTGATGTAAGCGCTAGAGCCCCGTAAATCTTATTTGCGAGTGTACTAGCCACATTAAAAGCGTCTCGGAAAACCTTAAAGAGGGGCAGAGCAGATTAATGTTGTTTGCGTCACTTTTCCTTGCCCTGTAACGTTTGCAGATTTGTTGACGCTCGGCCTGGTCCCGTCTACCAATCGAGAGTAACAGTTGTCTGCGTAGAATCTGATGACGTGTTCTTGTTATACTATTAGCCAGGGATGCTCGATATGGGAATGAACGGCCAGTGCCAATATCCGATATTTTTCATGCTTAGATCCGCCAATGCCAACGCCAGTACCGATAAAGGCGGAAGCGGAGCACGTAAAGACCAGATTTTGCTCGCCGAACTTCCTCTGCACACAATTTAGCACAAAATGAACGCCACAGCGCTGACATTTCTAACGTAGCGCAGAGTCAAGGGACCGCGAAAGCCGAATGGAACACTTCAAGCGTAGTGCACAACATTTGAAGGAAAAGTCACTTCCCACCCTCTGCGGTGTACCAAGTCGAACAGAGCGCGTGTAACTCTCCATGTGCACTACCTAGTGCATAGAGAGCCGTTACGCTTCAACCCTGGCTATTTTCTGAGATGCTTACTACCACATAGAAAATATGATGACAGCGCCTTACCCGCCATGCTATTAAGTGCGGCAGTACGCGGCTCGGAACGCAGCCCATGTGCCGGCTCACATTCGCTAAGTGAGGCAAACATACCACTTAATTCGAGCGCACGCGCAGGCAGAGTTGAGCTCGTAAAGAGGAGAGAATTTGCTGTCAAAACACCGTCTATTTTAAGACAGAAGGCGCAGGCCGTATAAAATCCCACCTCGTCTTTGGACATGCCTGGCACAAGCGCTGCCTTTCCGGCGTCACCAAATATTGGCTGAAAATATCGGGCAAATCTAAGTTATTATCGGCCGATTCCGGTGTGTTTCCGATGTTATAAGTGCATCCTGACTATTAGCAGAGACGTTATAATATACAAGAGGATGGCAGAAAGTTGATATACGCTTTGCCGAAGTTACACCCAGTCTCTTTTGTTATGCATTGTGGAGTCCGACCGATAAATCGCGGTGCTGATTATCATGAGTTGATTACATGAGTTGATAAATTATGATGACTGTTGAATGACTGTTAAAAAAAATTGTCGCGTTAACCTGGAGAAGACTTGAAATGCAATTCTGGAGACGTTATGATATTGGTCGATATGTTTTATAGTTTTCAATATCCGTCCCAATTGGTCCGATATCGCCCTTATTAGTCTGGCTGAAAATGACTGATAGTTTGAGGTGGAAATTGTAGCCGTCACTGCTGCACGATTGAAACATTACTTTCCCGTTTGAGATACTCACTTTGCTGTTAATTTGATTTGGGCAATACTGTGAGGTTTAGACTCAGGATTACAGTCTATTTGTATGTTTAGTTTCCACCGGTTTGCATATCGAAAGTTATTTTACATGCCGAAGAAGTCCTTTGCGCTATCGTTGGACTGGGACACAAGGGCGTTTCTTCCTCTGAAGTTATTTCCCACAGTGTAAACAATCCTCGACGACCTTTATGCTTTCCCAGGCAAATTTGGTGCGAATGACGAATTTTATGGTCCGATGACTGCCATGTTTAAACCCAAATCAGATGTGGCCACGCTGCTATTTTAGTGCGAATGGCTCCCCAGACCCCTGGTGTTTACGGTGGACTGTGGGAACGGCATCTGTGGCCGGAGCTTGGCGGCCGACTCCTCGTGTTTCTCCTGTTCCACCACAGATACTCTCGCCCGTTTAACCGAGCCGCTCGGAAGGCCGGCACCTCGTTAGAAATCTAAAAGTAGGATTTTTTTTTTTTTAAATACACGTGCATCTCGTCTCGATTAGATTGCGGACCACCGTGCGCTCCTCTGGCGCGATGATAGCGAGGCCGTTTTGGTGAAGAGGTGCCGCGGTTGAGGCTGCATTAAGCTATGAAAGCGTCGCTGGTCATTTCGGTGTATAATCAAGTTTGCTGATTTAAAGCCTATCATATCGTTTCGATGATATTCACCGCTCGCTGATGTGGAAGCATGCGTTCGGCCCTCCTCTAGCCATTCCTGCACACCGCTGTGTCTGTGTGTGTGTGTGATGTAAGGACGATGAGTCACACTCGAGTGGGTGCTGTGTGAACAAATGGTAACCGCTCCTGCTCTTCTGCTTCACGCGGTGTCCATTCCTGCGCTCTCACGGTTCTCGGTTGCGGCGGTGTCATGACTTGTTTGTGTAATTGCTTTTGCTTTTTGTATATTGTTTAAAATGGCAAATTTCAGCTTAATCCTGTAACGGATCGCACTCGAATTGCTAGGACAGTGCTCAGACGTTGAAGATAAGTGTTGTGTGGGTGTTTTGATGAGTCAGACGTGACGGGAAATAAAAATACACATCAGGCTTTAACGATCACATCCAGATTTATTATATTACAAGACGTGGCTTCTCAAGACAAAGCCTCTCTTAAGTGTTCCTTATTATGAGGCTTCTCATAGTGCGCTGCCCCTTATTTGGCCCGGCGTCGACAGACTCCCCGCCGAAGGGTGACGCGTGCCATTTCCCGCCGCGGCTCCTGATGAAGACATCATCGGTGGAGGTGTTAACAGCCATGCAGAAACGAGGGCCCAGAGGAGGTGGGCGGAATCTCTGCCTCACCCTAATCCATCAGTCCATCACCCATCCTGCATCTCGGCACAAAGTTGAGAGCCGGGGTGAGAGTTTGCCACTGGAAAAGCTCGCCTCTCGCCTCCCGGCTCTGCAGAAAAACGTTAGCTTTTTAACCCCACAGCTTCAGAGCGCCGTCTTAGAAGGTCAAGGGCTCGCCAACCCTTTCTTCTTTTTTAGTTCTCCCACGACACTCAGTGGGACGCCGGCGTACCGGCAGGGCGCTGAACTCGCTGGAGGTTAGCCTTTGTCCTCCTTTTCATGCTCGACTGTTTGCCAGACTCGGCCTCCTGTCGCACGTCTCTTGTAACGAGACGCCTTTGCAGCTGGGGAAGAACGGCCGCTCCTTTTCCTCCTCCTCCTTGTCGCCACTTGGACAACACTGTTAAGTAACACGAGACGTTCGAGGAGATGAAGAGCGTGGCGTTTGCGGGCTTGTGTTTCTTGGGTGCATAAGAATTTCGTCAGGGCTGCCCCTAATGCCTATTGTTCTGTCGATTTCGGGCCTGTGTCCCCCAAAAGCGGTTTTGGCGCCGGCCGAGTCCTATGAGCTTCAGCATTCCATCTTTTGATTTCTACTGAAATCACTGTCTGCGTGTGTTTTATTGGCTTGCAGAGTTTTTATTATGCATTCTATGGCTTAACATTATATGCCAGAAACACTTCTTTATCCATTTGGTATCCATCAGAATATATAAAATATTATAAAGAATAATAACATTTTTTGGTAAGAAATCATTGTCATTTTGAACCAGTTTGGCCTATAAAATGGGCTGCTTTTGCCATTTCTGAGAGAGAACTATATTCCCCACAATCCCCCGCACGCCACTCAGAGCCGCGTCACAATAGAGCCATGGACCTGCGTTCTGGAATAAACACGGAAAATCTCAGTAAACGGATTGTGAGTAGAACGCTGGTTGTTGTGGTTAGTTATCAACTAAAATATGAGTTTTGTCTGTAATAAAGGAGAAGATTTGACTCAGCTGGAGCGTTTTAGCGACTAATGGCTCTCACACGCGTGCACACGAACACAGTGCGTGTGTTTACATTGCGGAAAATGTCATTTATGTGTTTTTATGCGTTTACTTCTGTTTTTGTGCGTCAGGAATCATCAGACCAGTGAACGTGTAGGCAGTTGCGTGCGCACCGACACCAGATTTTGCTTGTGAAGGTTCCGCTAAATTTGCAACAAATGTCAATTTGAATTGTGAGAATTTGGTCATACCGCGCTGTCCTACGTAGCAGGTAAACATCGTATGGCTTTGATTGAGTGTTTTTAGCAGCCACGAGGACTATAGATGGTAACTTAGGGTGGCTTTGCCATTATGGTGGTCTGTCCTCCTTTGTGTTTTCTCCTCAGTAGAAAAAAACACAAAATGTTGCCGCCTTCAAAACTTTGAAATGGTGAACAAAACACCTTTACTGTTTTCTGATCGTTTGATGTACTCCACTGCTTTGGGTCTTTGCCAAGCCGAGTCGAGTATGACTCTCTCATTTCTACTTCATCTCTCAGCCATTTTTTAACCCGTATCCCATATCGTAAGTGTTGTATGTGAGCCGTCAGTTTGATATTTGAGCAGCGATATCCCTTTCCATCCATCCATCCATCCGTCCGTTCCTCCGTCCATCCGTCCGTCTGTCTATAAAACACAATGCGGAATGTAGGTCAAGTTTGCCTAATACGACCGAGGGCGTTGTTCTTACTGCAGAACGTGATACCCCATCGAGCGGCGTCGCTTCTGGGTGGGCCTCTTTATAAGGAGGGGGAATGAAAGATTTATTTTCAGAAGTTTGGCCTTTATAGGTGTTGGGGCATCACTAAAGGAGCTGATGTTGTGGATATGCATCTGGGTTATGTAAGGGAAAAACCGACGGGCGCCAACATCAGACACAAACGCGTCACGTCTCTGTGCAGGGGTGTGTCGGGCGAGCAGCCAATAATGCTCTCCTGTGCTTTTCGAGCCCCTCCTGTCTGGCTGATAGCTGTGTGTGTGTGTGTGTGTGTGTGTGTGTGTGTGTGTGTGTGTGTGTGTGTGTGTAAAGGAAAGAAAGGGTGTTTTTAGGTGATTGTGAGGACCTGATTTAACGGAGTAACAGGAAAACCTGATCATCGTCAGGTTTTTGTGAGTTTTTCTGAGACTCATTAAAAGTGTTTAAAATTTCAGCTTTTGAGGACCTGATTGTTCCCAAAATAACAGGAAAACCAGAGAGGTTTCTGGCTGTGTGAGGACCCTTTTGTGTGTGAAGATCAGTTCTCATAAGAGGCTTTTATAGAAAAATTTACATTTTTATTCGGAAACACTTGAACACATAGTTGATGAAATCATTGAAATGCATGGTGGGAAATGGGGCTGTGCGTGTCCTGATGACGATATATATCACAATATAGTGCATGTTCTGTAAATTCAGTGGAACTGCGTGTGCTCGTATGGAGCGCCAAAGGTGCCACAATTTGCCTGTATTTTCATGCAGTTGACCGTAAATTTGCCTTTGTAAGTTGTATTTGTATGTATATATTTGCTCACTCTGTGGGCCTTATTTAGTCTTTGTTCCGTGGAAGCTGGCGCCATGTCGTCTTGTCTCTCTGTATACAGCAGAGATGACAACAAAGCTTGTCAAAACCCCTTTTTTATGCCGTTTTTTTTAAAAATTTGTTATAAACACCTGTTTTGTGGCGCTCTGGTGACTTGTGGATCAAACGCCACTTCTTACGCCATAAAATGTCCATAAAAGGCAGCGCTTTTTACAGCGCTCTAGTAAGGGGCCGTTAAGGCGAATTGTGGCACCTTTGGTGCTCCATAGATCTGCGCGTTGAGGGCAAGCAGCTCTGAGCGTGATGGTGCGGAGTGCACAGACCCCAGATTTTGTTGCGAAAGTTCCACTGCGTGCTCTGAATTAAGGCAAAAAATATAACACCATAGTATTCTCTGTACCTACAGCCACGTGGTGCCGCGTGACTACCGCAGACCCTCATCCAAACCATGAACACATTGCTCGAAACAGTGTATTTTGTGACACCGTGAAATGAACAAGTTTAATGTGGAATGAAAGAGTGAAAAGATCTGATTGGTGTTTCTGAGGTTAAGGGTTAGGTGTAGCTGTAGTGTTACTTACGTCAAATCATTGTGGAAGTTGAAGGAAGTACCTCGCCGTGATAGTAAAACTGTGTGTGTGTGTGTGTGTGTGTGTGTGTGTGTGTGGGCGTGTATTGGATCGAAATGGGCCACCGCTCCCCATTCAGACGCCGCAGGCCTCATGACACATTGTTCTACATTTCTATGAGTGCCTGCATTTCGTTATGAATATCAGCATTTCTAATTAGCGACTAATTAATAGGGGAACGTGGCTGACGGCCAAAGACAACATTGGATTCGGCACGCGGGCTGTCGTGCGCTTCGCTTTTCTAGTTGCGCTTTTAATGCGTTCGTCCACCGGACAATTGATTCTATTGAACTTTCCACCGCGTCCGCTTTTTTTAACGAACGTCGACTTGCCCCTTTTTCCCCAGGGCTTGTGGAATCGTGGTTGTGTCTCCGATTGATATTTGCATTCACATGGTGTGGCGTGTGTTTTGATCCAGGACGTACGGGGTTTAAGTTGAATACAGGGCTTTCAAACTGAATTATAATGGCCATTATCCTGACCAGATGTTTCTTTGTTGATAAGAGGTGTCGTTCGCCGCGTCTCTATTTAACACCGTGTGGCTTTTATGGGCCCTGTTCATGCTTGTATTTTTGTCACTTCTGCTAAAAGGTGCCGTAATTAGGGCCGCACTGATGAAACAAATGAAACAATTGTCCTTTTATTGACGTGATGCTCAGTATCTCTTAAAGCTAGGGATGCACGATCATATTGGAATCGTGTCGGAATCGGCCGTTATTTTATGAGATTCTAATTGTACGTTGGAAAGATAGCATTTCTGAGTGAGGTGGGATTTTACACACCCCATGCCTTCTGTCTTAAAATGTATGGCGTTATTTTGGGCCAAAATTCTGAGCACACAGTGGAACGTTCGTGAGCAAGATCTCTTGTCTTTACGCGCTCAACTCTGCCTGTTCCGAGCTGCGTACTGCCGCACTTAAAAGTATGGTAGGTAAGGCGCTCTTATCATACTTTTTTATGTGGTAGTATGCATCTCAGGAAATAGCCGGGGATGTAGCTTAACGGTGCTCTACGCACTAGGTAGTGCACATGGAGTGTCAACGCGCCCTATTTGACTTGGTACACCACATAGGATGGGAGTGGCTTTTTCTTTAAATGTTTTACACCACACTGGAAATGTTCCACCCTCACTCCACTCTGCTCTCCTGCTTGCTTGACTTGGCACAGTGTTAGAAATGTCAGAGTTACGGTGCTATTTTTGTGCTAAAATTCTGAGCCAGCAGTGGAACTTCGGCGAGCAAAATATCTTGTCTTTACGCGCTCGAATCTGCCTTCCTCCTTTGTCGACATCGGCAGATATAAGCACGAAAAATACTGAATATCTGCATTGGCCTTCAATTCCCTTATTGCATTGGTGTTTTGCAACTTTGCGTTTGTGAAATAATTCGAAATAGACCGACCTCTGCAGCGTAAAAGAGAATCCGTCCGCTTTCTTAGTACTTTTGTTCTAATGCTTTCTTTTTAAAGTGGAATTTGTAGAATTTAAACTGAAGACACAGCTGCTTTTTACAGTCATTCAGTCTGAACGTACTGTATATAATTCTGTCATTTACGTTTGGCCCTTATCTCGACAGACATTTTTCTTCGTTCATCTGATTTTTTTTAGGAATGTAGCTCAGCCTGATATAATGGAAATGAGGTATGGGATGGAAAGGTTTGTGCCCAGCAGATCATAAATCTCATTTGAGAAACGCTCCTGCATATGTCTGTTGCAAAAGTCTCAGCAGAGATGAGTCTTTTTCTTCGGAGAAATGTTTTATGTGGATTTGCGTTGTCTGTTTTCTCAGGTCCCTCTCCCAACCTGACTCCACGTTTATGAAATTAATAGAAACACATGCTGTTGTTTGATACAGGAAAGTGTCTTGAAATAGTTTCGGAAAGTAGGATGGAGCGTAGCCGGCCAAAAACCGCGTCCGACAGTTATCGCCTTCGCTCGAGCTCATGGAAAAAATTCTCTTTAGAAGAGTGCGAATGGAAACGAGAGTGACTGGAGCTTCATGTGAAACCCGGAGGTGACCTTGACCTTTTAACACCACCGACACTTTTAGGTTCTTTCCCCACAATCCCCAGGACACCAGTAGGGTTTGTCTACATATCGACCCAAGTATGGTCTCGCCTTTTCTAGTCGTGACGGGGGTTGTATCGCAGGGTTTTCCCACAAGGCTGCAAGGAATTGGAAGACGTTTCGTTGCTACATTTTTATTCTATGACATACTGCGAGTGGTGTAAATTTAATCTTTATAAAATGATTGGATTGAATTCGAAGGGGATTATATCATCTTAGAAAATACGTAATACATAATAACAAAAGCCTGTTTTGGACTAGGGATGCACCGATCCAACTTTTTTTAGTTCCGATACTAATCCAGATACTTGGGGTTTAGGTGTGGGCCGCTCTCGAGTACCGATCCGATACCAGTTTTAAGATAATAAGTGTATTTCTCTGTAAGGAGGAGACTGAGATTATTCTGTTATGCTTCCGGAAATACTTTCCTAAGTTAAACAATGTAATAATTACACACCCATATTTCTTGAATGCTCAATTATTCATTGTTAAAATAACATTATTCATTTAAACACAGGTCTGCAATCTTGTGATGGTCCCTAATCCTGCGACGCTAAAACCATCAGGAACACAGAGATTGCGAGCAAGAGCTGGTGTTGTTAAGGAAATGAAACAGTATAATTGCGTGATTTGCTTTTGGGATTGTAGTGTGTTGTGTTGCTTGTTCTGCTCATTGTCATATCAATATGTACGAATTACCGCAAACGGCGAAAAACAAACCAGCTTTACCGCAGTGTCACGGAAAAACATAAAAACCTACAATTTATTTGAACACTCCATAGTGTGTTACTTGGGCTCCATAGATCGGCACAGTGCCTCCGATACCCGGCTATTTGAGTCGTTATCGCACCGATATCCCATCCACGTGCATCCATCAGTGTATCCCTATCTTGGACTTGAACCCCTCAATCAAATGAAATTATATTTGATTTCTCCTGCCTGATTTCTTGGATTTCATTTGTTTTAAAGGTCCCATATTATCAGAAAATAGACCTACTTTTGGGTCTGCTCTGCCTCTACACACACTAAGTTTGATGGTGAATTGTGTTGGAATTCATTTCCGAATGTCAGAAATCGTGTGCTTAAACGAGCCATTTAGATTTCTCCCCTACTTCTACATCACAGAGGAGGACATTTGAATAACTCCACCCTCCTATCTGAGAACCTCCGCCCACCAGGTAGAACTGCTAGTGCTTCCTGATCCGCCATGTTTTCTTTCAGACGCTAGCGTAGGAGTCACAATGAAGAAGTTTACCGGTGGAGTGTAGTGTTGAACATGTTTGGCTGTATGGATGGTCTGTTAGCAGCAGCCATGTGGATTATTTTCACGTGAGGTAAACACTCGCCATGTTGTCTACACCCAGTTTCGGAGTGGGACGTGGGCAGCAGCGGCTCATTTGCATTCAGGAATACTAATGAGACACAGCCTGTTGTGAAAGGGACCGAAATAGAGGAGTAAAAAGCAGGTGAACATGTCTAATCTGAGAGGTATTTCTAGCAAACTACTTTAGAGACATGTTTAGTGGAGCTCACAGACCTATTTGAACTTGTTGCAAAAAATGTACAATATGAGACCTTTAACTGACATTGCAAGTGTTCAGCCCTAATTTCCCATTTCGTCTCATGACTTTATTTGGGAAGTGAGTCAGCCAGGTATGATAAGAGGTTGATGAAAATGATCGTGCTTGTGTAAAAAAGGAAAAACTTGATCCGGAAAAAACGACCCATCCCAGTATTTTAGCTACTCTTTCTTCAAGTCGCTGACGTCACGGCTGACATCCCTCAACAGTAGAACGAGTGACTCCCACAGAATGGCTGGACTGATGTCATAGTCATCGTTCTGTGATAAAACCTGCTGTGCCATTGAAGCGTGCTCACTCATTGCCCAGGTTGGCATTATCCCTCGAGCACTGACTGCATTGTGATCTAGAAGCCAGAATTTGTGATTACTTTCAAAATTGTGTTGTGCTCGTAAATGACTTCCAGCAAGGCTTTTGTGGCTCCTTGTGCCCAAATTGGACAGATTAGATTGCTGTAATGTAACACTTCATATGTGTAAACTCAACATTCTCCCACTCACTGACTGACCTCGTTATATGTATACAAGTGATGTAGGGATATTTAATAATTGCATGTGTGTGATGTTTGTAAAATCCTGCGATCAAGTTTGTGGCTGAACCGACTTTCCCCTTGGTGGTATCCGGTTTCCCGCGTGTGGAATTTCGATTAGATTGAGTCACCGTGCTCTTATTACGGCTCTTCGCTCCATTTTTTTTGGAGCACTATGCCAATTAGATCGCGTCGTACCATGTAACCCATGTAACCTTGGCAAGGTCTTAGGGGGCATGTGGCAGCACGAGCGGGACAAGTGGGGTTGTAAACTTCACGAGGCAGGATGGTGTTACCTTTGCACAGCTGCTGTTGGAGATCAACAGATGCCGTCTTCTATAAAGGATTAAATGAAATAAAAAAAATATGATTCACAGATACAGAAAATTGAATGTTCATTTCTTATGACGTGGTGCAGAACGTACTAGATGTCAGCGTCTAAATGCTTGAACGGTGCCTTTTTTTGTTCTTGTGAATTTTGAAGTTTATTAGTGATGCTGGGCGGATGATATTTGAGCTCCAGTTCACTAATTCAGCTCTAATGCTTAAGCGGTTCGCTTCATTTGCTGTAAGTGCGGGACATCAGTGCGCAGGAAGGCATGTTTACCAGCACTCAGTAAAATTAAGCGAGATTATTCAGGGCGGCTGGCCCGTAACAATACAAGGAAATCACTTCTGTTCTGTAAAATTGCGTCATTTGTGGAATGGATTCCAGACTGTTTGTACACAGTTGGGGTGTAGCGTTACTTCCTAGCATGTTGCAACGTTCAGCCTGGACCTGAATCCTGACAAACGGAATAGTTTTGACTGGTTTTTTTTCCCAAATACCTTCAGCCTTAAATCAGTCAAGTTTCTCACTTTTATTATTAAACCGAGCACTGACGGATTAAGCAGACAGGTGGGTCCTGGGGACTTTTGGTGTGTACCACACAACTTTTGGCATGCCTGGTGTCAAATTAAATGCAGGCTTTGCTGGCCATCTAATACCCAGGTCCGATGATTAATAGTTAATATGCAGCTGGTTGTCGAGTGTTTTGTTGCGCGTGTAAAGATCTGCACGTTTCCTTTGTCATAATGCAGAGCCTGTAAAATTTAAGCTGCAAGAAAAAGTCAGATCCTATGCGTTTAGAGTAGAAGTTGACCGATATTGGTTTTTCAGGGCAGATATCGATACCGATTATTGCTAGTTAACAGGGCCGATATTTGGAAGGGAAAAAAAATCGTAAAAATTTTGATTTTTACAAATATTAAGCTCAACTGAAACTCTCCTCTCTCGCCTCTCCTCGTCTTCTTCTTGGAGTTTCACGCTGCGCTCGTGTGAGTGCGGTCTGAGTGACAACAAGGCTTCAGTGTTGATTGACTACTACTTGTGTGACATAAAGCCAGTCAGAGACTGTTGTGGGCGGGACATTAAATGAAGCAGCGATTCAAGTGCAAACTGCACACAGAGAAGACGCAGCAGTGGAGCCACAGTAGCGCACCTTATAGACACTCAGTACCAGTGATTGTCAAAATTAAACAATGATACCGATAATCGACAAAATGACCAATATCGGCCTGGCCAATAATCGGTCAACAGTTAGAGCCACACAATTGGCATGAATGTGGATTGGATAATGAAAGTACAGTAGTTACTAACACACCCCTAGAATGTTGTTTGTTAGTTACCATGACAACTTGCAGGGTTTAGAGGTGTGAACCTTCACAGATCGATTCGATGTGATATGACGATGCATCCCATCCATTTTTCTACATTACTTCACATTGCACGCAGATTGAGCATGGATTGCAGATCAGGCAGCCATAGTTAATACCAGGACGTTCTTTTTAATGAACCTTTTTATGTGCAGCCAGAAAATGTCTATACAATATAGGCCTAATCGATTATGGTCTGCCACTGCATCGATGCAAAATCGTCCACGCCTGTATCGTGAGGCATCGATTATCTGATTAATTTCAACACCCCTAGCAGATTTTTGTCAATCGTTCTGCCCTGGTGTTACACCCTCCAGGCATGTGCATATATAGACCTGGTGATTACTGTGATAGTGACTTCTGTGTTGGCCCTTTCCTTGGTCCAGCTGCTGTTGCTGATCACCCAGCCTTAATTACAGGCACGAATATTACTGCCGGTGCGGGCGGTCGTGGCTCATCAAGGTCAGTAATGCAGTGTGTTTCTGACGCCTCCTGTCAAAGCTGGCACGGCTGGGGTGATTATTATCCGTGTCCATCACGCATTAACCTGTCTCAAGGAGCCCACTGAGCTCCTGCTGGGTTAAATCCATAGCTCTGATTAACTCGGGAGATTACTGCCAACCGTCACTCATTCCATTCACGCTGCCTCCGCCTCGCTAGCGAGTGTTGGGATCAGCAACGCCGGTTGTGGGGGGATTTTTAAAAAGCGAGACAGCCCTTTAACCGTCTGAAGTCCTTATACATTAAGCTGTTTTTCGTGGACGCCATTGTGTGGCGAATGCTGTAAGGAATAACGAAGGCAGGTGTGGGAGGCCCCGGTTCTCCCCAAGCAAGCCTCTGGGCATGAGAGAGAGGGCACTTTGAGCCCCGCCAGGCACAGGCTGACGCTGAGGCTTAATTGAAAATGCCTGGAACGCAGGCCCGCTCATGAACAGATCAGCACGGGTCAATTAAGGAGCTCTCACTGACATTGTGCACCAGTGAGTGATGTGGCCAGTTGCCGCAGCCTCTTACGGGCATCAGACGCCATCCCGTGCCCTACCGAGTCCACCGGGGGAAAGCCCTTTCGCTTTGGGGGCGTAGCATCTCCGGTCAATTTGTACCCCGAATTAAGACAAGTAGATCGTAGATTTGGAGCATCGTTAAGGCCGATTCCGGAACGGGATGTCAGACGTCGGGATCGACGTTCTTCCGGTGTTATTGAGCAGGGAGCAGGCTAACACCCTAATGGCTCTGGACTTCTCTGGAAGAGAGACTGGGGAACGTTACTCACAGCTGCTCTCCGTCTGCCAGAGCGACATGTTGGCATACGCGTGTGAGTCGAGTGCTGTGTTTGTGTAGACCGTCTCTTGTGTTTGCATAGCTGCTTGGGATTTGTTTGCTATGTCTTTTGGCCGTCTGTCGTTTTTTGTATTGCGCGTGTTGACCCCGGTCCGTCATGGTTACCCGCTCGTGTTTTGGCGAAAGCGTTTGTTTAACGTCGGCTGGGGTTTGTTTTCGTTTGAACTAACTTTCCCTCCCTCTCTCCCTTCTCTCACTCGCTCTCTCTCTTTTTTTCTCTCCCTCTCTCTCTCTCTCTCTCTCTCTCTCTCTTTCTCTCTTCTGTTCTTCAGGAGACAGGCGTAGGGGCGTGTCCCAGCGCTCCCCGGGCCGGTATCGGCTGGCTGGCGGGCGTGGCCGGCGGGCTGGCTCCTCCTCCTCCCGGCGGCAACGTGCGCTCCCAGCCGCCCCCCTGCGCCGCCCCCCGCTCGCCCGGCCTGCGCGCCCGAGCCCATGCCCCCAGTGCCACGCGGCCCCCCAGCGCCATGTGCGTCCCGCAAACCATGGAGGTGGCCAAGCACAGCTCGGGCCCGGGCCAGGGCGGCCGCGGCAGTGGCGGTGGCAGCAGCAACGGGGTGCCCCTGGAGCCCTTCGTCCACCAGGTGGGCGGCCACACCAGCATGATGCGCTACGACGACCACACCGTCTGCAAGCCACTCATCCCCCGCGAGCAACGCTTCTACGAGTCGCTGCCCCCGGAGATGAAGGAGTTCACGCCGGAATATAAAGGTGAGAGGGGCTTGTCACCAGACCGTTATAAATGAGTCTGGACGTCGACGCTCGCAGTGGCCGCTGCAAAAGGGCCAACAGATGTTGCCCCCGCGGGCGGAAATTAGGCGGTTAAACACGGGGCGTTTTTCTATATTGGCTGTTAAAACTGCGTCACCCCCGTCGAGCAAACAACAGTGAGAGACCCAGCTTCATTTCCTCTGCAGCTTCACCCACCTACTGTTTCCACTGCATACTACACATCTGCACTCGCCCCGTCTATGTAAAAAACCCACAAGGCATTAAGAGCTTCCTCCCGGACGGGATGTTAAAATACGAGAAGAGGGAGGTGGCACTGAGGAGGAGCAACAGACACTGACGTTAATTCAGCCTTCGGGACGTTATGATTTCGTTACGGCCCGATCTGCTCTGTTTTAGCAACCACGGTGGTTGGGGGTGCAGGGGGAGAAAAACAGATCACTGGGGGCCAGGTGCACAGCAGCGTGTTATGATGTCTGGCGACGTAGAGCGGCTTGACAATAAGCAGTGCCCCGTTGACTAATGACTTTAACCTGGACGGAATTTGGCTCCGTTAACCGCCGCGCTCCTCTTGGTGTCTTTTTCGCACAGAGAGAGTCTCGGCTCTGTCCAGGTGCAACGTGATTCTCGTTGTTAACCTGTCCTTCCATGCAGGGTCAGCGGCTTAATGCCGTCAATCACAGAGCCTAATAAAAGCTTTTGCACTTGCCGTTGCTCGTTCTGCAGTGGGGTTGTTGTCGATACGTGTTTCATACGTATGCCGCTACACGGTTTGCAAAATGCAACTGTTAGCTGTAAGAAATGCAATGTTACTGTTCATTTCAAAAGTGATTATACCAACCCTCCTTTATCAAAAAGCCGGTGCACGCAGTGAACTCTCCTAAATGCATTCAGTGCTGCCTGCATCCGATTTTCCTGTTTTGTTTATCAGCTGTAGCCTCACTTGCCCCTGACGTCGCCGAGAAAGCAGATCGCGTTTCAGATTCGCCGACATGCCGAAGTCGCCGGTCGAGCGTGTCCCCGGCGTGCATTCCAGTTTACGCCGATCCCACGACTGGCACGTTACCGTCTGCTCCTGGAGCGTTTCGGCCTGGAGCCCTAATGTGTGCCAATTGTTTGTCCTTAACACGGAATGTGTATGTGACCCTGATCAAAGGGTGTCCCTCTCGGTGCCCTGTTGTCCCTGCTCTGGATTCACGACGTGCCTTCCGTGTGAAGCAGCTTGCTGCTCGCCCTGTCGGTATAGTAAATAAATATCTACGTCTTAAACTCCTGACTCCTATTTTTAGGCGGCGCTTGAGTAATGCTGCAGGTCCACCTATTGGAATTTGTCCGTTGCAGCCGTTAAAAATAGGGATGCCCCCCACCCACGAGCTGCAGGCCTGTCATTGTTTGGTCATGATGGTGGGCTTGGAAGAATTGGTGGCGAACGTTTTAAGTATGTGCGCGATGGAGTAAAGAGCTATAAATAGAGCCACTTGCCATCGGACGAGGCACGTGGGACGGTTTACGTTGGAGTTACAACCCGGCCCGAAGACGATGGTAAACACGTGGAGTCTTCGGTTTGATCTTTTAAAGAGCGGACGTGCCATTTTGATCAGCGCTTCCCCACGTCTGAATTGTACATCCATGGAAATTTTGAATTCCGGAAAGGGCCGGTCTCGCTATGAGATTGCTTTTGCGGAGATGGTCTATGACGGCCGTCTTTTGATGGTATTTAATAGCGCCCACTTAGAATTTGGGGATGGGTGTCCCTTTTTATTTTTATAAAGCTTTCACTTTCGTTCGGGCGCAGCTGGTTTCCATTAGAAAACATCCTGGCACGCATCCCGGCCATGGCGTCAGCACTAGAGCGGGTCTGAAAGGCTCTTTTGCGTGTCTTTTGGCATGCCGGCGCAAGCGTTGTTATGGAAATGTGGTCGGGGAGAAAGGCGGATGTTTTATCTTCGTTTGGTCTTCTCTGGCCAGTCTGTGTGTTTGTGTGTGTGTGTTTGCACAAGTTGTCTACCCTTATTCCCATCTTAATCTGGGCGGCAGAAACGGATGAAAACGCTCCGGAGACTGATTCAGTCCGTGTACCTCCCGCTCATTGGTTTATTTTTATTGCGTACAAAGGCTTGCGACTTGGACGGACTCTCGTTGCTCTAAAAATAAACCGTGTGTGAATGGTATCTTCTCCATCTGGAGGCTAAAATCGGCAGCCATTGTTGTTCGTGGGGGACAACAAATGCAAGGGATCGGCTCGGAACGGAGCAGAGCCCTGCGTCTTTAAGGGCGTCTGCAAAACAAGCCTGATGCTTAATCCTTAATGCCCATTAAACTGAGCCCTTCCTGAATTAGCACAGCGTTACACTGGCTCATAAACAGACACTGAACGAAAAAGCACACACACACTCACACGCACAAACACAGGGTCCGATGTAGGCTGCTCGCCTCTGACATCAGCGCTGTCTCCATTCATTAGCTCCAGTAACCGCGCTGACATCACCGAGGAGGGATCACAGAGCTAAAAAAGACGGCCGGAGCTTCATGTCAGCAGGACGATGCACGATTATTTGCCCCCACTCCTTCCACCTTCTTGTGTTTCTCGCTCCCTCCCCGTCGCTGTCCGCACCCCGCCGTCTCTTTTTACCCAGCTCTGACGCGAAACCGTTTATCATGCCATCGGTCGGGCTGACGTCACGTAAACTCACCCATTCTGCCGGGAAACCGAGGCTCCCGCTAAAAAGCTGTTTGCGGTGGCTTGCTGTCTCCTAAATAATTCCAGTTTGCATTTTCGTCCCGACAGGCTGCGTTTTGGATTATTAATCTCTGCCTTCTATATTTGCTTTTGCTAAATGTTGCTGCAGTGTCTACAGTGGGTGGAAGATGCAGACAGATTTTTTTGAAACCAGACAGTGGTCTGTGGGCAGCTTGGCTAAGCTTTTTGCACAGGATGGTGTTAATACTGTATTTAAGCAATAATAGATGACAACCTATCATTCTTAGCTACATTTGCATCTCCCAAACTGAACGTTGACGCTCTTTTACCCTGTGCAGGGGTGGTCTTGGTTTGCTTTGAAGGCGACATGGACGGCTACATTAACCTGGTGGCGTACCCGTACGTGGAGAGCGAGGGCCTGGACCATGAGGACCCGCCCGAAAGGGACCAACCACGGCGGAAACACTCGCGCCGGAGCCTGCACCGCTCCAGCAGCGACCACAAGGAGGATCGGCCGGCCCACGAGAGCGACAGCAGTGAGAAGTGAGACCCCGACCTGGACAGCACAAGCTTTTACTACTTGTCATTCTTGCTAATTTAATGTCATTTGCCAATGAATGATCATTTTGTGGTATGATGCTTGCCTGGTGACCAAGAGGCCGTGGGTTCAAATGCAGCTCTATTCCAAAGGCCAGAGTTACTAGCGTTGAGCCGCTAGAGCGAGACCGCTGTTGCACTATACTGTCCCTGCAGTACTGAAATGGACGTTGCTCTAAAGCTAGTTTTTAGGCTTAAACGAACAAAACAAATAATCCAAACAATGCCTAGGCTAAATGTGGAATGGCCTCTCACGGTCTCATCCTACGCTCTCATCCAGAAGGTAGGTAAAGCGTCTTGTCGGGGCAGTTTTGGCTCTGTGATGTGTGTGGGCTGAACATAGCACCCCTGCTGTTTTATTGATTAGCACCGCTAAAGCGGGACAGACCAGACCAGACCTGCTCGAAAATAGTCCAAATCATTGCACCTTATGAACAGAATTTTGCCCCGTTTGCGTTGTGAAGATTAGTTTAGTAGCGAACGGAAAGTTACAGGTAAGTGTTGTATGATGTCACTTCTAGACTCACACTCGATATTTGTAGGGCAAGTGGTCAGAAAAATGATATTCCTCTGTGGCTGTGATGTAACCACACAAACCTCCAGCTTAGTGTGATATATTTGCCCCAAGCAGTTTGGGATCTATGTGTGGGACGGCACAATACAGCAATGCGACACCAGATCGTTATAGACGTCATGTCCACAGGAGCTTTTACTCTCATTTGTGAAGTCGTCACAGCATCACAGTCTTGCCTCGCTGTAGGACTGAAACAGTATTCATCGCTGTTCCTTAAGAGGGAACAAGAACTCTTTCAAAACTCAGAAATTTAGAAATGAGACGAATGAATGGAAGATCAATGCACCGTTGTGTTACGTGAATGCCTACAGTGCAAAGTCAAGCTTTGTGGTGTTTAGTGGACGCCGGATTCCATGGACGTGCTCAAATGCAGCTATTTGAAATGCCTAGGTGTAAAGTAGCTCTAATAGCCGACGTTACAGACTTGCAACAAACTTGTAGCACTTGCATCACATGCGAGACAATCAACAACATGTTGCTAATGAACTAAGTGCGGGGACACAATGTGGGATTAGCGGCAAGTAATTTGCCAGCTGGTCTTGTTTACATGCTCCAAAATTTGTCAGTGCATCTCAGAGTAAGAGAGCGCTTTTCACATCGAGTCTTTACATTTCAAAACCTACAGAACAGCTGGTGGCGTAACGGTTAGGGAGTTGGCCCCGTGATCGGAGGGTCGCCGGTTCAAGTCCCAGACCGGTAAAGGTACAACTGAGGTACTCGTGAGCAAGGTACGGTCCCCGAGTGCTGCCAAAAAAGCTGCCCACCCACTGCTGCTTCACGGATGAGGTCACATTTCCTTGTGATGCACTGTGTGCTGTGCTGTGTTCACAATGACAAATAATAGGGGTGTGCAAAAAGAATTGAATCGAATCACGATTCTTTCTCTGTCAGATTCAAAAACGATTCACGCATTCCGAAAAATGGATTCATATTTTTCCACTAATGTAATGGCACTAGTTTAGTTTTTTCCCGACACAAGTTCAGCTCACCAATCCTGTAGATGCTGCAATGTGGAAATCTGCCCAGATAGACCTCCTTCAGGTGAGCCTGAAGGAAATGCAGTCAGTATGCGTACATACGCATACCATTTAGTAAACCACATTTGATTCAGTGTGATTGTTGATCTGCCACACTCAAATGGGAAAAATATCTCAAAATAGCAATTTGGAAACAAACGAATTTTTTTATTGAATCTTAATGAATTGTGAATCGATTTTGAATCGAATCGTGAGCCCAAGAATCCGATTCGAATCAAATCGTGAGATTTTCTGATTTGTGCACCTCTAACAAATAATCACTCAAATACATTTAAGTTTCATCCAAATCAACTTGCATTTCCTAAATACAGGAAGCCTGGAACAATCAGGGACAGTTGGTAGCGTAACGGTTAGGGAGCCCGCCCGGTACAGGTACCACTGACGTACTCATGATCAAGGTACCATCCCCAAGCACTGCTCCCCATATCAGCTGCCCACTGCTCCTTCACGGACGGGTCAAATCCAGATGTCCCATTCATTGTGGTGCTCTGCTGCTCACTCACTTTGGGTTAATAGTGTTTCTCGGGGCCTAATCGTGGCGGGACAGAACTGGTTTGGAAACGACAACCTCTTTTGTACCATAGGCAAGCGGCATACCACGAGGTTTGTAATGCTGAAGCTAGAGAGAGGTGCAATTTAGGGGCAAAGGTTAGTGCTCCACTATGGCACGCAGTATATTCACACGACCTTGCTGAGTGCTTAATGCAATACTCCTGAATGGTTTTGGCCAATTTAAAATGAGAAATGCTTCCTCAGAACACTCAGAGAACACCATCTGTAACGACTGATCAATAAGACAGCGGTCATTAGTTTGAAGGCAGTATTGCAGACCTCAGAACTGAGTGAGCAGTGAACGCTTTATAACTCTCAGCCTTATTGGAAAGTCAGCATCATCTGTAGTGGCTTTGTAAACGGCAATCTTAACCAGCTTAGCTTCTCACTTTTGGTTTTTTCCAGTCTGCAAGAGCTGAAGAGCCCTCGCCTAGACCTGCAGATCCACTCGGACGTTCCCTTCCAGATGCTGGATGCCAACAGCGGTCTTAGCTCAGAGAAGATCAGCCACAACCCGTGGAGTCTGCGCTGCCACAAACAGCAACTCAGCCGCATGCGCTCCGAGTCCAAAGAGAGGAAGCTCTACAGTATCCTGCAGCATGTTCACTCTTGTACTTTAGCCTTAACGCTCTGGAGACGCAGTAGTCTTTAACTCTTTGGTCTGATGTTTTCGTTGTTGTGTTGTAGCGTCGAAACGGCCAGTAGTTGATTTTTTTTTTTTTTAAGTCATCGGCATCGGACCAGTGCTTAGATTTGCCCAATATCTCCAGCCGATATTTTATAATGGATTTAATGTACGTCGCAAAGGTAGTGCTTATGCCAGGCCAGTCCAAAGTCAGAGGTTGGAATTTATACGGCCCGCACCATCAGTCTAAAAATGTATGGCGTTGTTTTGTACCAAAATTCTGAGCACGCAGTGGAACGTTCACAAGCTAAATTTCTCTTCTTTGCATGCTCAACTCTGCCTGCACGCTCCCTCGAAGTAAACTGCGTGTTTGCTTTACTTAGCGAATGTGAACTCACACATGGACTGTGTCCCGAGCTGCATACTGCCGCACTTAATAGTATGGTAGGTGAGGCGCTCTTATCATACTGTTCTATGCGGTAGTACGCATGGAGAGTCACACGTGCTCTGTTTGACTTGGTACACCACATAGGGCGGGAAGTGGCTTTCTCTCAAAATGTTGTCCTCTTCACTTGAAGTGCTTTACCCTTGCTTGACGCTCGCTGTTAGAAATGTCAGAGTTATGCCGGTACTTTTGTGCCAAAATTCTGAGCATGCAGTGGAACTTCCGGGTGCAAAATATCTTGTCTTAACGTGCTCAACTCTGTCTGCGCTCACGCTCGACTCTGCCTTCCTCATTTATCGGTATTGGCAGATAAAAGCATGAAAAATGTCGGACATCCCTTGTCCCTTATTGTGCAACCCTAACTTAATCCTTTCATGTAAAAAAAGAAGACGTGTGAAAAGTGATGGGCACTAGTAACTCACTCCTCCCACATCTTTTGTAGCGCATTTCCCCAGATGACTAGCTTCATATTGGTTGAAAGCATCACAGATTAGATTGAATTAATTTCATTTCATCAGTATGCCCTTGAGCAGAAATCGGCATTAATAGACCAGCATTTTATAATTTGATCTTGTCTATAAATGAGAAGTATTTAGGCTACTGGTGTAGTGTGTTAGTAGTGATCGCTGCTGGAAGAATGTGTCGCATTTAGAATCAAGGCCAGATTCCCCCCCGAGATGCCTCCTCTGTTCTGTTTCTGAAGCACAGATTTGAGTGATCTACATTTCAAAGCTAGACACCGGTGCTGTGTTTGAAAGATCACAGGCCACTCCAGCAAACATGTTCTGTCAGTTTAGTGTTCCGTATTTGTTCTGGTTAAGTGGTAATTCAGACAATCTCACGATTCAATTCTGATTCTTGGGCTCACAATTCGATTCAAAATCAATTCACGATTCATAAATGATTCACGTTTCAATACATAGATGAATTTGTTTCCAGAAAAAAAAAATTATCACCCTAATTTAAGTGTAGTATGGGGTTAGGGTTATGAATCTGTTTTTTCGGAATGCGTGAATCGATTTTAAATCGACAGAAAGAATCGCGATTCGATTGGATTGCTTTGCACACTGCTGTTAAGTTGTGGGTTTAAGTCGAGCGTTCCTTAACCCGGCACCTCCTTAGAATTCCTGCTTCTTGAGAACGTGGTGCACAACTTTAGCTACCCCTGCATCCTGGACCTGAAGATGGGCACGCGGCAGCACGGCGACGACGCGTCCGAGGAGAAGGCCGCGCGTCAGATGAAGAAGTGCGAACAGAGCACCTCCGCGACGCTCGGGGTGCGAGTGTGTGGGATGCAGGTGAGGATGGTTATGTGTGGGTGTGTGGTTACGATTTCTCTGTTCTGTCAGGGAAAACCACTACTGCAGGTGCAACGCTGGGCAGGGTAAGCATATGTCCTCAACAGGAAGCCCTACATCTGGCATCGTCTTATCTGGCAGAGCTCCCTGCAGAGCTACATATGCATAAGCGTTTCTACAGCTTGTTTGGCTGCTTCCATTCTTTTTCACCTAAAGATCCTGAGTGGACGAGAGACAGAAATGGGCAGAGAATGTGCGCTGATAAAACGTCATGTCAGTGCAGACCTCCATTGTTAGATTTCTGTCTAATGGTAATTTCCACAAGCCCTTAATGCCGCAGTATAACATTGCAACTCCCAGCCGTCCGCCATCGGAAATTGGTTCTTCTGAGTGTATTAGTGGAAATTATATTGTTGGGCTTTGTTGTCCTGCTGCCATAGCATGATATTTGGCCTTTCCTCAGACGTGTCAGGAAGTGAAAGCATTGATAGACTTTTTTGGCAGCAACTGTGTGTTCTGTCCTCTTGGGATTAGCAGTGTTAGTGACCCCAGGTAATTTGAAGCTGCTGACCCTCTCAACGCTGTCTCTCTCCTCCTCTTTCCTGTAGACCAGGGCATGGAGTGCACCCTGGCTTGTGAAGACCATCTCTGTAAGCCATTTCGTTGTTGTTTATTCTAGCAACGTCGGAGTCGTCGACAGATTTTACGGTGTCATGTGATGAAGAATAGACCAGCAGGGGGCTCAGAACGTGGCCCTGAGGAATGCTCTCAGGGTGGAGAAGGAGGAGGTGGTCTCTCTGACGTTTTTATTGTCCAGTTGGGACACAGTGTGTGACTCAAAAAAGGTCTTCCAAAAAAAGGCATGTGACGCCAGCAGGGTTCTTGTTGCTGAAGGTGGCTCTAGATCTTTCCTGTTTACCAATTCTAAAGCCTTGACAATTGCTGTGCAGTGAGTCATGAGGTGGTCCCGTTATCGTTGCGAACTTCTGTCAGCCTGTGCTAACTGTTGTGTGGTCCTTACGTCACAGTCCTTAACCCCACATTGCTCCCAGGAAAACTGTCACTGTCATTCGAAACCACTAGTGCGAGATAGATCTGGATCTGCTAAATGCCATGAAAATAAATCCCCCCAAACCTAATCTATCGCTTTTCTCTTCCCTTTCTTCCTTCAGGTGTATCAGATGGACACGGGGCACTACCTGTGCCGTAACAAGTACTACGGCCGTGGACTCTCCATCGAGGGCTTCCGCCATGCGCTCTACCAGTTCATGCACAACGGCGCCCAGTTGCGCAGAGACCTTTTCGAGCCCATCCTGAGCAAACTGCGCACCCTCAAGGCCGTTTTGGAGCGCCAGGCCTCGTACCGCTTCTACTCCAGCTCCCTGCTCATCATCTATGAGGGAAAGGAGCCTGAGGTGCCCGAGCCCCCGGCGGAGCCTCGTCCGGTGGCTCCGGTTCCCGCTTCGGCGGACCCGTCCTGTCTGAACCACATGCAGGGTGACCGGCCCCGACCTACGGTGCTGCAAGAAACCGCTCCTCCTCCTCCTATTCCTTCTCCCCCTCTTCCTCCCGCTCCTTCTTTGGACCCTCACTGCCCAAAGCGACCGGCAGCCAACGTGGACGTGCGCATGATAGACTTTGCCCACAGCACCTTCAAGGGTTTCCGCGATGACCAGACGGTGCACGACGGGCCCGACCGCGGCTACGTGTTCGGACTGGAAAGCCTCATCAACATCCTGGAGAGGATACGGGAGGAAGAGAAGCAGTAGCCAAAAAGCCACGCCCATGCACATTCTTTGTCTCCACCTACTTCCCCCGTAGACCCCGCCCAAGTCATCCTCGAAATTACCGTACTGTTGATGCGATCGCGGAGAAGAACTGAGTGTCTGCGAAAGCGTCAACGTGTGGTACTACGTAGACGTTAGCCATCAGACTATGAAGGTTTTAATTGCAAATAAATAAAACCTGGCCGTCATCGTCGTTGTGTCGGGGGAGGGAAATAAAGGTGACCTCTGGCGGGATCTGATTTCAGACCCCTCCGTTTGGGAACTGAAATGCCAGGAGTGGTCCTCTGAGAGAGAGAGAGGCCAGGGGGTGGGGGGTGTTTTGGGTGTCCTGTGGATTTGTCGCCACCATGTGGCCAACCGATGTGTTGCAGTCCAAGACGGTTTTTAAACAGGCAGCCACAGCTCAGGGCATGTCCAGGGTCAGGTCCTATTTACAAGTTTGGGATTGATGCAGGGTGTGTGTGTGTGTGTGTGTGTGTTTGTTTGTAAATGTGTGTGTGTGTTTGGATTGCAGAACTGCATTGTGATGGCGATTGGGGAATAAACGTGGTAAGCAGTATTCCTACAGGAGCTTTAAAAAAGGGAGCAGCTGTGCTCGTCGTTTGCGAAAGCTTTACTGTAAAACGGGGAGTGGAAGGGTTGCTGGACCCCCGTCTGCTCCTTAACAAAAACAAAAGGTGAACCCCCCCTCACCTTTTCGCCATTGGTTTCCGTTCACAGTCTAGCTGTGTGAGCATCCAGTTTTGAGGTTACATGCTTTTTGATTTTGCTTTTTATTGTAATATTGGGGGTTTTTTTGGCCACTCGTGTATCCATACTGTCCAGTTTGTTTAGAACTGCCATTTCTATTCCTTTTATTTCGCTTTGTCATTTTGTATTTAAAGTCCTCGGCTCGTGGTAGACTGTAGACATGTCTGCGGGACGTTGTTGTATACCTGTAGTCCTACGTCGGCCCTCGTGCTTTTTCTCGGAGCCTCTTGTCTGTCAAATTTTGCTTATGCCTGAAAGAAACAAGAAGACCTTCACAATCCTTTGCACTGTCAGCATGGTTCTTTGGTTCCTCCACACCCCCTTGCCTCCACGTCTTTCCTTCTCCCTACATTTTTGGGACTGTTAATATATTATTTACGCCAACCCACAGTGAACCGTTGTCCACCATCAGCACATGTAGCAGCGGAGTTCTGAGAAAGAGCGTCGAGGAGAAAAACAGAAGAAAGAAAATAAAAACACCCGAAGAAACCACCTCTCCACAACTTTTTTGCCCGTTGTGACCCTTCTACTTTTGCATCCAAGTGTTCAGACTGTTTAATTTTTTTGTAGGTTAGAAGAGTTGGACTTTAGCCATTGACTTCTGGTGGCAAGTGGATTCTTTACCCTCTCTGGCACACCACAGGCCCAACTTCAGCTTAAAGCTTCCTTTTATAATGAAAGGCAACATAGGCACATGCGTCCCGTGTTAATTTTAATTTTCATGCTGTTATATCGTGACTCCCTCGAGCTTCGGCCGGAGGTGCTGCTTCGAAAAATCATTCCTTTTTAAAATGAATGATATAAAGTGGAACGTAGCCATAATGGTTGTGTGCTAGACCTTTCTTTCCACTAGCCTTTCAGGGGGTGAGATTTCTGAACGGAAACGGTTACTGTATTTCCTCTCTCCCAGCTCATGTTTTACGACTAGAATCATAAAATAGACACAAATGGTAACGACAAAAGGAATATTTCCAAATGAAAAGCATCGACATTGTCGTGACGTGTTTATCCTCACTGAGTAAATGACCGTTTTGCTGTGTATATTCTTATGGGTGTTCATTGAATTAATTGTTTTTACAAATCGGGCCTATTTAGTCTGTCACTAATCCAAGATGAGGATTCTATGCCTTTTGGGATTAAGAATGGAGAAACAGAGTCTCTTGATCCACACTCCTAATTCTGTAAATATTGACCCAGACTCCATGCTTTGTTTCAAACCTTGCAGTTCTGATCATAAGACGGAAAACTGTTATTAAGTTGCAACTTAATACCTCTGTGACTTTTTTAGACTATTGCTCTGATAGCTTTTATTCCTCGTCTGTTCTGTGTGTCTGCAAATCTGTTCTGTGCCAGAGCAGGAGAAGGGAATGCACACGGCTGGCGAAAAGGGAATTTTGGGGCTCTGTGGAAGGGTTTGGGATACGTTTTCTTTTTTTTTGTCCTTTTTTTTTTTAAAGGCCTCCTCTGTGGTGGATGTTCTTGGTCTTTCCATAGATGTGAGATTGTACCTGTAGAGAAATATCTATTATCCCCAAAATGATCTTTATCCCTCTTTATTGTTGTTGCATGGATGGATATTTTTTTAAGAAAAAAAAAATGACATCTTTGAATGTGTTATAAATCATTTATTTAAGAAAACTGCTGCTCTTGTCATTTCTCTCATTTTGTGGATTGTGATTGCGTAGTAGTCAAACAGGAAAAACAGTAGAGCTAGAAATAGGCTAATTGCAACATCACTATAAGTATTTATTGGGTATTAAACGTTTGTTAAACGCTTTGATGGATGCGTTGGCGTGGGGTGTGGATTCTCATTGTAATGGTAGACAAGGAAATATGTCAGGGCTGTCAGTGTGAGCTTTTTCCGTGAGCATGACACTCCATAATTATTGAAGACTAAAAAGTCCTTAAATTTGAAATCTGGATGAGACTGAACATGCATGAAAGACCCCCAAAATCATGTCAGAATGTGTTATAGTTCAATTAAAATATCTATTAAAAAAAAAAAATGAAGATCATGCGAGACATGTCGATTTATAGAAGAACCGAAATAAATACTGTATATAAGCTAAAAAATCCCCGAAATGTGAACTACAAATAAACGACTAGGGCTTTTATTTGTGTAGCCGATGTGGACCGACAGCGTTGTAGCTTCACTTCCTGGACACGTTGTTCTGCGATGATTGGCCAAGAGCAGGAACAAAGGGGCGCGGCCAAATCAGGACCGTGGATTATACCATTATTGGGGGGAGATCAAACAAGACGAGAAGAATAAAAACTTCTCAAGATTCTTTATCACATACAGGTACAAGAAGCAGTGAAATGTATCCTGAACCGCTTTTTCTTTAGACTGTGCAATATAACAAAGAAAGTTAAAAAAAATAATAATAACTTTGAGTTATACTACAGATAAATGTATTTACAGAGTGAGAAGATGAATATGAAATAAGACAAGCCTTTATTAGTCCCACAGGTGGGAAATTTGCATGTAACAGCTGCAAAGAAGACAGAACTGAATATAGCAATAAAAAGATGAAAAGTAAGATTGTGTGTATATATACACGGAGTAAAGTAAAAAACTAAAAGGGGCAAAAGAATAAATAGTAAATATTTGTGAAGATTATAGGATGTGATTTAAGAATGCAAAAGTACAGCAGTAGAAGATGAACTGTAAACAGTAGTTGCATAGTCTAACAATGACCGCAATTGTAAAGTGTAAAGTGACATAGGCATTAGCAGCATTGGACAATATTGCACACATTGCGTGGTTAAATATTAATGTCTATTACTATAATTAGAATTAAATTAATTAAATTAAATTAAATTAAATTAAATTAAATTAATTAAATTAAATATACAATACAATACAATACAATACAATACAATATGATTTGCATTGATTTACAGATTACAGTTTACAGATAGAATATGAAAAAACAACAACGACCTTGAATTAAAATACAATTTAAATAGATTTACAGACTTGCAAATACAAAGGTATAAGTTAGTTTAAGTGCGTTGTGCAACGTCTGCACGACAGTGTAAAGCCATGTAACACAGAAGTAGCATGAACAGTGCATGTAATAAGTGCTGGAGACAATATGAATTGTGACTTTCCACACAATCGTAATATTGGTAGGTCAGAAGGGCTTCTGTTGTCTTAAAACAAAAGTTTTTAGGCTGCTAAATAAAATTTACAAATGAAACATTTGTTCAACGCAACACCTGATCTGAATTCGTTTTTAATCTGTTGCAGTTCAGACAGTATTGTATCAGAAAGAATAAATTAAAACTATAAAAAGACATTTGAGTGTCAAAGTGTGTACTTTTGTTCTGCATATTTTATCTATATGGGTGTTTCTGATCACCTTTGTAATGAATTTGATACCTTCTTTATAATTACGTGTTACTTTTTCGTCTTCCACTATAATTCCCCTGGTTACCTTAGGCTTTGTTCCAAACATTGTTTCATTATTTGCTAACTACACTACATCAGTCTGTTTTGCTTCCATTGTAAATTGTTTAACGCATTAATGAACCCTAATTAACTACAAAACTTTTAAAGAAAAAATAGAACTCAGTTCTACGCCATGTCAACCAATTATGACAGGAAAAAGTCTTTACAAAATTTGCCTAATTAAGTATGACTATGCATATGTGGTACACAACTACATTTTTAGTCAAAGAAAGTCTAGTTTAGTCTGCAGATTTTGTAGCAGTTGCGAGAGAAGGTTACTTTTTCAAGTGAGTCAGTAGAAAAATGCATAGTATAACAGCAGCACACTAGTTTTACAGTTTGGGCGAGTCATAATTTCACGACTTGAATCGTAGAAAGTAGCTAGTGTAGTTTAATTTACTTAATGCCAAAATAAAACCAGAAGTCAGTAAATATAAACTCTCCACAATCATTTGCAAATGTATTGTAGTTTATCCCAGTTTCAACAAGCGCGTTTTGAGGGTTAGGCGCTCCCCCCGCTTAACCACGAGTGGTACGCTCCATGACCCGGGGCTTCTACGTATGATCTACCGATCCGCCCACTACTCTGGATCCTGGCTTTCACAGGAGAAACTCAGCACAAATTCACAGAATAAAACCACTTATGGATTATTTTAACTCATTTTAATCATCAGCCGCTTCTCACCTCACAACCTCTATCATCTGCGGGACTCCACACAAGTGTCTTATGATCTGCTTTGTCTTGGAACTAACAAGCAACCGGATCTACAAGTTTAGCAAGCGATCTGTTCACTGGTGAGATTCATTTATTACAAATTCTATAACGGTTAGCTGCATTTTTTAAACCTGTAACTAGTGTGTGATTGTTGCGTTTGTAGTGAACGACACTGAAAAAAAAAAAATATATATTCCGCTTAAATTGTGTTTTGTTGGCTAAAGTTAACTTTACGCCGCCGAATTAGCATTGTAACGTTGTGAACGTGTGAGGGGGATTCGGACTCGTTACGTTCGTTACGACTCGTTATAAATTCATTCATTCATTCATTCATTCATTCATTTGTTTGTTGATTCCCTGACTAAGACTTTTTTTTTTAAAGCTTTAATTTGTAAGACATCAGGCAACAAAAACAAAATCAACCATTTCTGTCGTACCAGTGCGAGTCATGACACAAACTTACAACTTGGATCACCTGTGACATTTATTCCCGATGTTTTAGGGAATTTTCTTTGATCAGTGACATTCTACTCTTACTGTGTTTAAATCAATTTTTTTACTTAAAGCCAAAGAGAAGAACACTGTAAGATTCATTGGTAGCTGAGGATCCGCTCTCACAGTTAGGAAAGAAATCTGGTCTAGTTAGTTTTCTATCCCAACCCTGTGAGTGAATGAATGACATTTTACTACTGCCTGACATAGTTAGTTACTAGTTACATTTTATAAAAATGTCATCGGCAATATAATCCCAGTTTCTCAAAATAATCGTAATTCATCGCATTTAGTTACTTTTGCCTAAAGCAGACTATATCATGTTATGTTGTTGTTTTTATATTTCATGCCTTACTTTTTGATTATTTCCATGCAAATTAATATACATCAAGACAATAGTAAATCATCTAGTGGTGCCAGATGCTGAACTGATGATTGTCTGCACTGTTTGAGCATGATACTTTTACTTGGTGTTTTTCCCGATGCAGTATATTCGATACCAGTGTTTCATCAGTAAGCTGTATGTCTCTCATGTAGTAAAATCAATACATTTAAAGGAATAAAACCACTATATTACCGACACCAGATCCATCTATTTGAGTCTGTATCATACCAGTATTAACATCCTTGTTTCTCCTCTGTAGGTTCTTGCTAGGGCTGTCATTTGCTAGTCCTAGTAGTGCAGAAGTGTCTCCTCAAGCGCCGCCGTGATGAAGGCGCTGATCCTCGTCGGCGGTTATGGCACCAGACTGCGGCCGCTGACCCTCAGCGTGCCGAAACCCCTGGTGGAGTTCTGCAACAAACCCATCCTGCTCCATCAGGTGGAGGCCCTAGTGAAGGTCAGTCAGAAGAGTGTCATGATTGATGTACAAATGGAACATTGTTTTTAAAGGTACAAGATATTGTTAGTTGGTGGTTTTTGGTCTTAAGTGCTCAGAAATACAGGTGTAGGTAATTAAAGTGGACCATGAGCTCTTTAGATTTAACCTTTGCAAACTTTCTTTAGTCCTGACAGTTTATTTTACTTCACTGGAGGTAACGCAAACTCTGTTCAATAATATGAGCCCCATTTACTGCCAGCTATGGGCAGGTATAGAGTAATCTGATAGTTAAACATCAAGCACAAAGACGTGACCGTGTTGGAGGGAGGGAGGGAGGGAGGGAGGGAAGGGAGGTTTGTGCAGAGGATGTGTACACTGCAGTGTTTCATCAGCATCCTCTGTTAGGTTGATGCCCCCCCCCCTTTTTTTTTTAAGCTGTAGGCCGAAATCACTCATATTAACCCATTCTTGCTATAACACTTCCTGTGGACAGGCTGGAGTACGTCATGTGATTCTGGCCGTGAGCTACATGTCCGAACTTCTGGAGAGAGAGATGAGAGCACAGGAGCAAAGAGTAAGAACACGCACACACACACTGTCATGTTTTGTTGTCCTTGAGAGGTCCTGTTATTGACATTGATAATTATTAGGGTTAATTAACTTTGATCTCATTAACATTTATTTTGCAAATAACTGGTGGAGAGAGAGAGAGAGAGAGAGAGAGAGGTTCCACCAGTTATTTGGAAAATAAATGTTAATGAGATCAAAGTTAATATTTTACTAGGGATGCACAATAATATCGGAATCCCATCGGAATTGGCAGATAATTGCTTACTTTTTAAGTCATCAGCATCTGACCAATGCTTAGATTTGCTCGATTATTTTCAGCCGATATTTGATGATACTTTTATTGCACGTGTTAAAGGTTGTGCTTATGCCAGGCATGTCCAAAGTCCGAGGTGGGATTTTATAGGGGCCACACCTTCTGTCTTAAAATGTTATTTTGTGCCAAATTCTGAGCATCCAGTTGAACATTCGTGAGCAAAATGTCTTTACGAGCTCAACTCTGCCTGAATGTGTGGTTTGTTTGTTTTTTTAACTAAATTGTGTGTTCGCCTCACTTAACGAATGCGAGCTCACACATGGGCTGTGTCTCAAAACACATACTAGCACACTCAGAAAATAGCCAGGGTTGTAGCTTAACGGCTCTCTACGCACTAGATAGTGCACATGGCGTGTCACATGCACCCTATTCGACTTGGTACGCCGTATAGGGCGGGAAGTGACTTTTTCTTAAAATGTTATGCACTACGCTTGAAATGTTCCGCCTGGGCTCCATTCTGCTTTCACATTCGCTTGACTTGATGCTGTGATAGAAATTCAAAACTGTGGCGTTATTTTTGTGCCAGAATTCTCACCGTGCAGTGGAACTGCGAGCAAAATATCTTTTTTTCTTTACACGCTCAAGCTCGACTCTGCCTTCCTCATTTATCGGCATCGGCAGATATACGCATGAAAACATCCGGGATCGGCATATCGTGTATCCCTAATTTTTACATAATTGCACTCCAACAAGCAAGTATCATTAACGGTCATATGCCTAAAGAAGAAGAATGTGTTAAAATGGTAAAGCCATCATGTCTAAGGAGGTTTTGACCTTTAAAAATGTAAGTTTAAAGTGTGCTTTTATAGAAGTATTCTTCAGGAAAAGGCAAAAACACAAATTGCAACTTGTGAAACTATTTTCAGATCTGTCCACACAGATTTTGGGATGAGTAACAGTATGTCTTGTCCTCCGCAGCTTGGAATAAAAATCTCCCTGTCGCACGAGAAGGAGCCCTTAGGCACAGGTGGGGGGATTTATGGCGATTCAGCCTAGAAATGGACCTTCTACTATTTCTGCATTTTTGAATTCTCTGAGATGTGTTAAGATTCTTATGATTTTGTTGAAATCAACTTCTAGCTGGACCCCTCGCCCTAGCCAGGGATCTGCTGACCGACAGCGAGGAGCCGTTTTTTGTGCTCAACAGCGACGTGATCTGTGACTTCCCCTTTGAGGACATGCTTAAGTTTCACAAGAACCACAAGAAAGAGGGCACCATTGTTGTGAGTTGGGTTGTTTGGATATGTCTTGAATATTCATATGTCAAAAAATCTCTCTAAAATGTCATCTGATCACTACGATTTTTTTTTATTTATTTATTTTTTTTACAGGTGACTAAAGTGGAGGAGCCGTCCAAGTACGGCGTGGTGGTGTACGAGGGAGAGACTGGATGCATTCACCGCTTTGTCGAGAAGCCGCAGGTCTTTGTCTCCAACAAAATCAACGCTGGGATGTACATCTTCAACCCCGACATGCTGAGGAGGATCCAGGTGAGGCAGACGTCTTATTTGAAGTCTTTTCTGGCTGTGTAGGCCAGTTTTACATGGATCTTTTTGGCTCAAAGTCCAAGTAAATTTCAGCAGCCAGGTGAAAAACCAAAATACATTTATACTGAAATGTAGTTCCATATATATTTAGCATATGATGTGCTGCAGTAAGTGTGAATTTGCGTGAGTAACTATTTGTCATTATGAGCACACCACTACACAGCACACAGTGCACTAGGGCTGCAACTAACGACTATTTTGAGAGTCGACTAGTCATCGACTATTAAAACGATTAGTCGACTAATCGGATTATAAATTGCATAATTATAAAATGGCTACGATTTAGCTACCAGCTTTTACATTTAGTATGAGGTTATTTAAATTTTGTGGTAAATGATAAAGACAAGAAAGATAGTTCACTCAAAAGCATATTTTAATAAATAAGTTTCTTCTTTGCCTTATCTAGCCTTACGATGGCTCCTGGTTTTGTGATGGTACTGAGAAAATGGTAACATACCATTATAACATTTATGAGCGAGTGACAAAGGCGTTGGTTACTTTACCGTTTTGCGTGCTTATTAAACGTGTAAGACCTAACTATTAAATTATAATTATAAAGTCGATAAACTATAACTTGCGTTTAACCGACCCGTCGCCGTTCCTCTTCCTCCGACATCTTTGGTTCTTCTGTAGGAACTTTCTTAAGCCAATCACAAAGCCAGGAGCCATCGGCCAATAGGATTCGCAGCCAGAAACTGCCAAAACCCCGCCCCCAAACTGTCCAAACCCGCCCCTTTCAAACCACATGCGTAGAAATCTCACTCGAGCTAAAAAGCCGCTTGTCGGTAATCGACTTTGTGCGCGAGGACATTTAACACATCGAGAGCAAAAAGACATTTGAGAGAGGAAAAATACAGTTTGCGCGCAATATTATCATAACCGCGCACTCGATTCTTAATTTTGTGCTCTCGAGTGTCACATTTGCGCTCGCGACTTTGACATTTACGCCTGCAAAGTTTTTGCAGCAAGCCATTTTCCGCGCTCTAGTTGTGGCGTTGATGTGATGCCACCGGGCCATTCTTCTACCCGTCACTGAATGCTATGGCGCAAGAGCGAATCTCATCAGAGTGTGGTGTATTGGTTCACTCTATTGGAAAGCGGTAGTTCTGCACAGGTAGAAAGGAAGGAAAACGTTTCACTCCGTTTAAAAATATGTCTGGTGACAATTATCGACTTATCGACAATCAAATTCGTCGGCGACTATTTTTATTGTCGACTTTTGTCGACAACGTCGAATAATCGTTGCACCCCTACAGTGCACTGCAGCAAAATGTGACCTCTGCATTTGACCCATCCGTTCCCTGAAAGAGCAGTGGGCAGCTGACATGGGCAGCGTCCAGGGAGCAGTACTCGAGGACAGTACCTTGCTCATGAGTACCTCAGTGGTATCTTTACTAGTCTGAGATTCAAACCGCCGACCTTCCGATCGCATGGTAAACGCCGTAACCGTTACACTACCAACTATAGACAAACTATAATAATACAAGACAGTATGTATGTAAATTTAACGGGGGATTTGTTAGAGGCAGGATTTGTTATTTATTGGGCTTTTTTTTGTGCTTCCCCCATTAGTTGCGACCCACTTCCATTGAGAAGGAGATTTTCCCGGTCATGGCTGAGGAGGGACACCTTTATGCCATGGAGCTTCAAGGTAGAGCAAGCGTCCGACTTGGAAAAAAATTATGTTAATTGGCTAACGAATTGAGTCATAGAGTTGTATTTGGAGCAGGGATGTGGTTAAAATGACAGAAACCCATGTATAATTTACCAACTGGTTTGTGTAAAATTGTGTTAAAATTAGGGGTTAAGCGATTATCGGGGGCTGATAGTAGGCATTTTACCGCTTATCGGTATCAATGTTTACTTTTGACCATCACTGATATCAAGTAATTACGAGGTGCGCTACTGCGGCTCCACTGCCGTCTGTTTTCTCTGTGCCGTTTGCTCTCGACTCGCTGCTTCGTTTAATGTCCCGCCCACAACACTCTCTGATTGGCGAGATCTAGGTTAAGTGGAGAGCACGCTGAGCAGCTTTGCTTTCTTCGTCACAACCTGCTGCTGCTTAATCTGGAATACTAAGATGTTTCCGTTTAAAATTTAAGTTTCACGGTTTTAATGTTTATTTAATATTACTTCAAGTTAAGAATTTATAAACGATAAAGTTATTTCAATATCGGCCCTGAAAAACCAATATCGGTTGACCTCTAGTTAAAGCTCGTCTAAGGTTAACTCCCGCAACCACAGTTAAAGACTGTCCCTGTAATTAGGAAACGGAAGTCGCTCTAGACGAGAGCGTCTGTTAATGCTGTAAATGTAACGTAATACATATGCATCAGCACATGTACATCCTCTCTTGTATGACCATAGGCTTCTGGATGGACATCGGACAGCCTAAAGACTTCCTGACCGGCATGTGCATGTACCTGCAGTCTGTCAGACAACACGCCCCCGAGAGACTCCGCACCGGCCCCGGCTTCCTCGGAAATGTGCTAGTGGTGAGAGATTCTCACGATGTAGACACATGGAGCCAGTTTGTCAGTCTGGGATTAAGCCTAAGCCTAGACTATCTTTGAATTTCAGTGGTGAATCTCCATTGTATCTGCAATTTAGTCCAAGACTAGGCTTAATCCATGTTCGGGAATCCGGCCCATGATGTTGCATTTTTGATGGAAGCTTGTAGTTTTCGTGCTTCACCACTAGATGGCAGCACAAGATCATAACACTGAACGGGCCTCATTCACCAATACTTAAGTGTTTATATTCTTAAATGTGTAAAGACATGCAACTTTTCTAGCGTTTTCAGTAGCGGATTAGGTGTGGGTGAGCTTATAAATGATCAGAAACCTGGATAATCGTGTACGAATCCACTCTTTTTTGGGTTGCTTCTGATTACAATCAGGCTGCATTTTCAGTTCTGAGAAGCTCTGTGCTCTGTCCCATCCAGGACCCCACGGCTGTGATTGGGGAGAACTGTACGATCGGGCCCAATGTCAGCATCGGGGCGGGCGTGGTGCTGGAGGACGGCGTGAGGGTGAAGCGCTGCACCATCTTGAAGGGCGCTCGGGTCCACTCACACTCCTGGCTGGAGTCCTGCATCGTGGGCTGGAGCTCCTCAGTGGGACAGTGGGTGAGGTTTCCAGCTCCTCGTCACACGACAAACATTTCATCACACAACACATTTTTATGAGCGATAATGTAACTTATGTGCATTAGTAACAGTAATGTTTGGTTGTGTTTGTGGTGAGAAAAACAGCACCTGACGGTCATAAATTCAGTTTATTATATTTGCCTCATGTACAGCACCTGTCGCTGGTATTTACTGTTATTGGTCTGACATTGTAGTTGTCATTATAAGCCACAGTCTATTTTTAAAGCTGTTGTGGATTAAATCATGTGACATCATGGATAGGAAAAGTATGTGCAAGTTGACCTTTAGCCCTTCTGTAAGAGCTGCAGTTAGAGCCAAGTTTCGATTCATTAATTTCACTCAAACATACCATATACGTGGAAGTGCAGAGAATCTTTTCACCTACAAGTGTCTCTCAACCTGCTTCAGGCACTTCGCAAGCAAGTTCTCACTGATTGTTTTCACTGATCGTACACAGTGAAACATTTTATAAAGTGAAATTTGAGACCAATTGTCTTATTTCTTCGGTGGCTTGAGCCATGATCTGAATAGTTGGTTCAGCTGACATGAATTTTCCTCTTTACCTTATCATGTAATGTTTTCATATTCCAGGAGGTAAAATTATATAAACTAGACATTCATTTCAACAAGAAAATGCCAGTGTGACTGCTCATGTTTTGTAGCTAACATGAAAACTGACTTTGATTATAATGCATTGAAGTCAATGGCAAAAGAACGAGGGACGATAAAAGCAAGAAAAAGACGAGTGCGGGTCGAAACAGATTGAGATGTGTGTTCAGTGAGGTGGCCTGAGGTGAACCGTGTTGACTGTCGAGTGAAAACAGGCGAAGGAAAGATTTCGAGTCTCAAATCCCATGTATTCTTAATGGGAAAAAACAAATGGGGAAATATAAACAATAGAAAAAAAGGATGAAAAAGATGGGTCAGTTACAGATATGCAAAGAGGCCCATGGGCCTTCAAATCACGTCAAATTTGGTGGCTTTGTGAAGAACGGCGGCCGTGCAGTAAAGTGTCGAAATTTAAGCTTCATGTTAGTCTATGGGGAAAAAAACGGATGAAAAATGGACGAACAAGTGTGAGTATCAAAACCGTGTTTATAAGCACCCAACACTGTAGACCACATGTTGGAAAACGAGTTACAGTTAGCACAAAAACTGTAGTAGTCCCGTAACTATTTTCCCGGTGTATCTGGTTTTAAAATTGCCGATATCGATAATCATAAAACTATCGGCACCAGTAATCGGTCCGATCTTGGTATGGACAAGTATTCAAAATTCACTTCTACACCAGTTTGCCATGATTTTAACGCTCTTCTCTCTTGTGTTCAGGTCCGGATGGAGAACGTGACGGTGCTGGGGGAGGATGTGATCGTCAACGACGAGCTCTACATCAACGGCGCCAACGTTCTTCCCCACAAGTCCATTACAGACTCTGTGCCTGAGCCGCGAATCATCATGTAGAACACACACGTCTCCCTAAGTGCCCTGGTGTGTGTATTTTGATGGCACTAGCAGTTTTTTAAGAGTGGGGGAGCTTCCCTCAATGTGGGCGAGGGCGGTGAGCGGGAAGCAGCTATTCATCCCAGATATCTATTTTGGATTGGGGTAAAGAAAGGACAATAATGTATGCAATTTGATAGCACATTTCCGTGTTATCCGTCATGTTTAGCTCTATCTAGGTGAAGGTTTGTCTAGGTTTGTTTTTTCTTCCTGTTCGGTCCTGTGCATTTGTTACAAAATCTACCTGAGTACTGTTGTCAGATTCGCTTTCGGCGCTGGAAGCGTTTGCAGCATTGGCTGGACGCAATGTCACATTGCCTTAACCACAAACAAGGGAAAATATGTCCTTTATGCAGCTTTTTCCACCTTCATTTTCACCTCTTTTTGTCATTTTCTTGCTTCTGTTGAATTCTGATGATTGTGGTAGAAAATCTTAGGCAATGTTTGTGTATGCAAGTTAGGGCTGGGTGGCATAGCATATTGCTAACACGCAAACCTCCATTGTTAAGTTGTTAGTTTCTTTTAGCTAATGTCAGTTTCCTCTAGGGCTTGATACTATGATGACATCACAATCTCAATATGGTTTCTAGTTGGAAATTAATATGATGTAGTTCAAATGTGCTAATCCCCTCAGCCCCAAGTTATATTTACGTAGTATTTACGTAGCCTTTACCAGCACCATCCCACCATTCTATGCCTGTAATCTTAACATTTACATTTATGCCATTTAGCAGATTTTCTTATCCAGAGCAACTTACATTTTCTAATTACCGTTCCACTCTCCCTGGAGCATCTTGGGATTAAAAGTCTTGCTCAGAGGCTTGACGGTAGTAGAACTGAAGCTCAAATAGAGGCAGACTCAAAACCCACAGCGTCTTGGTCCATAGCCGAGTGTCTTACCACAAGACCCCCATCCTCCATCACTTCCCCGTACCGGTGCCGTATTGCCTGTAAAACACAGTAAGATTAAACCTAAAAGCCATGCTTGAATGTCCAAAGCCCTTAAATAGCTTCTTCAACACACTACTTGTCTTGAGCTGAGTGAGATCTTTATTTGCAAGACGACCACTCAGTGCCACCGAACAAATACAGGAATGCCGTGTGTATTAACTGTGGGATAAAAATCATGAAGTGACTAAGAAGTGTTTGAATGGTACCACTGACCTGAGTGTTAAACGCTTTTAATGAAGACATTTTTTTTTTTTTTAATCAGAATTAATATAAACCATGTCAGCAAAGTGTTGGGCTGATTTTGCTGTTTTCTTTTAGTAATGGAACTTAAATGGGAATTCCCCACATCCACACCACTGTGGCTGGTAGTGAATAGAAGTCTATCAGCTTTCATCCACTAAGTTAAATTAAGATTTAACTGGAGGTTCACAAACAGCAACCTCATCGCTTCATCACCTTTAACACTTGAATATTAATCTATCAATTAATTCCTCCGTACTTCATTTGCCTCATATTTGTTTATGTATAACAGCCTGAATATCTATCATGAGCCAAAATCTAGAATCCTCAGCTGTGTGTTAAGCAGCAAATATGAGGCAAATGATTTCTCATTTTCTTCCCAAACGAGTCTGACCTCTTCTACAGTGTTCAGAATATCACCCAAATATAAACAGAGAAGAAAAACAACCAGGGGCTGTCTGGCACTTTTCAAAGAGTAAACAGTGACAAGCCAAAAGTGAATTGCACTGTTGGAATTTGGCCCTAGTTGAGAGCAGTTGGCCTTTAAACCTACTCTGACCGGGTCAGAAACTTCAGGCAGCTTTCCATTCATCTTAATGTGGCTTGCCTGAAAATTTCAGATTCCCAAAATAAATTCTGCAGGCCCCCCTTTTGGCTCTTTTATTCGAGCTTAATGCATTCCGCGTCTCCGCTTCCATAAAAAGGCAAAAACAAAGTGTTGAGTCAGAACACAGGAAGCGTCCTCCCTTAATCAGGGAGGTGTAACTGATGACCAAAAAATGTGAGTCGTACATTCTTCCAAGCTTATATCCTACCGTGGTGACGTCATGTCTAGTTCCGGGTGGATGGGTTTTCCTAATTTGTAGCATTGTAGAGGGTTTATGCAATATTGGTCCTTAATCTCTATGTAGTGCCCTGCATCCAAGGGCGCAAATTAGAGTTGAATCTTCAGTTAATTAGGGTTGAACATTATGGGGAAGTAAGCTTGTTTTTAACATTATAATACCATGCAAGGGTGTAAATTGGAATTGAACACCGAGGGGTTGAAGCCTTCTCTCAATTAGGGCTGAACATTTGGGAACTTAAGGTCTTCCCTCAAATAAAGAGATCCGGTGGCATCTTTTTACTAAGGAACGGGATTTTCAAAATAGCTCTTCCAGAACGAATGCCCTGGAAAATGGCTTTTTGTGACTGGTCATTTAGGAAGCTATTTTACAATTAACCTATAATTTTATTAACTAATTTTCCCTTCCCTCAAATGAATGTCGAGTTGTCTTAAGGTAAAAGCAGGGGCTAAAAACACTGAAATATTCATTTATTTCGCTTTTCAATTTGCTGTTGTATAAAGATAAATCACTAAAGTGATCATATTGTTAATTAGTTATTAGTCTCCAGGTTTTAATTTTTTTTTCTTTTCAATTTTTAAAATTCTTTATCGCAAATGAATCTAAATCTACCATCACTTGATGGTACACAAACTGACTAATGATTATTGCACATGCCTGGTTTTTAAGGACTCCATATCTACTTCGAATCACACTACAAAGGGGAAAGCCGAAACCATTTGAGTCGCGTTCGCAGTCAAAACGCCGTTTACCCTGAGAATATGCGAGCGTTTGATTGGCTGGACGGCGTCGGCGGACGTAATTAGTGGGCGTGGCTCGCGCTGGGATTCCCAGCAGACTGCGTTCGGTTGAAAAGCGGCTGAGGCGCGCGTGCCGACTCACTACGGTCAGGAGCGCGAGCTCAGGTTCAGCGTTTAAGTAGCGTTTAAATGTAGGAAATCTTGGGGTTAATTCGTATCTGGGAAAATGGACATGATTTCGGGAATGCAGAAGGTGAGAAGAAAAAATTTGAAGTGGTGAGCTTTTCTTTTCAGCTTTCCTTCACAGAAATTGGGAGAATGGAGAAGAATGAAGCACTTTATTGTTGTAACTCAGGTTATGTTTGAAACGCCATTAAAATACGTTCTTGCTTCACGTCAAATTCAGGTTATTTCTTTAAAAACAGATTTAAGGGGCTGCACATTGTTGCATATAAGTCTTTAATGCAGATTACAACAAAAGTTAGGTCACGAAAATAAATACATTTATTGATGTTTCTCGTTTGCGAAGGGGGCTTGTGTATATATATTATATATATATATATATATATATATATATATATATATATATATATATATATATATATATATATATATTCATATATTGATATAACTTATTACTTTGAAATATTAGTTTGGCCCACAATTATTTTATCTCCAGACATTGTTATGAAATCTTTTTATGCATTGCTTTAGTCACTAGTAAAATCTGAAGCTCAATTCATTTGTAGCCAGTTCATTTGCTACGATAAACGTCAAAGAAACATGCTAAATGTATGGCAACAGAGTCCGTTTTAGGCTCCGTGATTTCCTTGCCAGAGAATGTGAAATTGTGCCATTTAATGTGAATACAGTCAAAAATGCAACATAACGCCATGGTATATTTTTGTGACTCTCCACACAAAATCGTGTGTAACAGTAATACCGACCGGTCGGGGGCTCTGCGTAGAGCTGCTGCCCACTTAGACTTCTTCTCCTGCCCTTCGTGCCGTTTGACAGACCCATTAAAATAGTTTCCTGCAGTTCAGCACAACACCAGCCACCTTTGTGGTTTTCGTTTTATTCTGTCTGTGAGGCGATGAGGAGAAAAGAGACGCTCTCTGACCGCTGCGGGTCTCCGGCTTCTGTCTGGAGACGCTTTTCAACTGAGAAAAATGTTGAGGCTTCAGGATTCACAGACGCATTTCCACATCCTTGAGTACATTTAAGGCTGTGGGGAGAGTGAACAATGAAGAATCTGTGTGTCTTGAAGCATTTGAGCTTCTTCTGAATAAAATCTAGGATCATACTTTTGCTCTGATTATGGGTTTATCTACATTTGACATTCAGTTTCCACACTTTACTGTGATGTGCTAGTGTAGGTAGCTAACGATGGGTTTGACTTGAGTGGTTTGGTGCAAGGTCTATATTACCTTATTTGTATATTCGTAAGGTTTGGCAAGTTTTAAAATAGGGGATCTGGACAGAAATACAAATTGAAATGCAGTGTAATGTTATAAATTCTACTTTGGTCAATTAATTAAGTGTAAAGTGTATTGAAACTAGAAACTGAAATGTAGAACCTTTAGCTGAGTTAATTTTGCTTGTGTTAGATCAGTAAAACAGCTTTCCAAAATGTGTACCCATTACTAACTACTGCTTGGGGTCAGTTATGTCCTCCTTCGTCCAAAATTGAAAAAAAGAATGAATAAAGCAAAACTCGAATCTCAGTTCCAATGTAAGGCTTAATATGCAGTTTCACTACTTAGATTCCGTGCTTTTCAAAGAGGGAAAAATCAGTGGGTAAACATTAAGGAAAATATAAAACTAAAGTAGCTTTGGGTCTTGGTAGATGAAATTTGGTGTAATTCTTTTGTCTACAGACGCTTATTTTGTTCTCAGGCCAATCCTGAGATGCTTCTCCTGCAGTGTCTGGTGTTCAGTTTCTGTCCCCTTCTGCAGCCAGGCGTGTGGAATCGTATGTTTTTTTGTTTTTTTTTAGCTCTCTAGGCTGTGGCATGAATTTTGTTGAATTAATGGCTCCATAGAAACATCAGCCTCCTGATTCATACTTCCTCCCTGCGTCGTGTTTATTTTTCTGCTCTGGGGAACAGGATTGGTGTGTTTGCACAGCGTTTACCGAGTGCTTGCTGCGCCATCAAGAGGTTTGATGACAATATATATCTGTGTGGTATTTGAGAAAAAAAATTACAGTGATGAAAAAATTATGGCATATGGTGCATAAAATATTTAGGACGTTATGAATGTGATATTTCATCTATCTTTGAGTTCGGATTTATGACGCCAAGGTCACAGGACCGTTATTTAAAATTGTGTTCTTCAAGTATGTGATTGTGGGTGATGAATAGCCACTTGACCTCTGTACTTTTCTGGAAACTTGAGCCACTTAAACTGAGCAGAAAAGCTATTCAGGACTTCTCCTGGTCATTCATTAGTGGATGTCAGGGTCCGAAGTGTGTTGAGGCGTTCAGGGAGAGTCAATAACACTACCCTGCGAAATATTTACTCCTCCATGAGGTTTCTGTCTTACTTTATCTCCACAGGCAAGCATGAGGTCATGAGGTCAACACATCTGCCTTGTTGAGAAGCTTATAAAAATACTTTGGTGTCATGGTAGTGTGTGTTTGTTGTTTTTACTTGCCCTCTATTTACAATGTTATTTTTCACTCTGACCCTTCAACACTGGGCTTAAGCATCGGCCTTTGCAGCATGACGGACTTGCTTTGGCTGAGTTCTCGGCTCTTGTCTGATGGCTGTGAGGGTTTTGCAGGTGATAATGGAACGTCCAATCGACAAACACTCTCCAGGCTATGTCATCTCTCATACCTTAATTCCAACAGTTTAGTTTTGGGCAAAGGTCGTTATTTGAATCTAAAAGGTTCAAAAGCCATTCTTCCATTCTCGCCAAGGTGGATTTCATCCTCCGACTCATCTCACAGCTGCCAAGAGCACACTGTGAGGCAATGAGTGTGTGCCCAGCTTTGACGTTAGCCTACCGGATGCCACTTCTACACCAATCTGAAACACCTGGTAGCTGAAAAATGCCCTTCTTCGTAACTAGAGAAAAGCTGGGACATTTTAAAGTAGCTTTGACTACTAAAAAATAGTAGTAACATTAGTAGCGTTTTTACTTGGCTACTACCTAACACTTTCAGTTTGTATTTCCCCAAAGTATTCCATTGTCGGGGCCGTAACTCTAACTGTGTTTCTACAAGGCCTTGGCCTCGGTCCCATGTGAAAACAAACAGCTCTGAGGGCTCTTTTTCTGTAATTGCGTGTGGACACACTGATGAGTGTTTGTTATTTAGGCATCAAGAAAAACATGGAGTGTCCTGAGGCTTGGCCCGAGGCCTCAAGCAAAGCTAAAGCACAAAGACAAGAGCTGTAGATCATGTCATCATCACCTTAAAGGCCAAACGGGCAAGTAGGTGCTTGTGCAGAGCAGATGAATGGTTACTTAGGCTTTTTGAGGCGTCTGGGTGGATGTAGGACGGCGTCTGAAAGGCGTCTGCATTATTGAGTGAAACGAACAGGTCTGGAGGTGACATCATGGCAGTCACGGGAAACATAGAGAATTGTTCGTGAGACGACTTTGTTTCCAGGTGTTGACATGCGCCCTTGAGTGTGTCAGCACGTCTCGTATTCGTGACACGCTCTTTGTTGCGACCCGTCTGTTTGCGTTTCACCAGAAGTACCAATTCTACTTTTCATTGTTGATGTTCTCAATGTGCTCGTCACGTTTGCCAACTTCATTAGATCAAGGTTACGCCGCACATCTGGATTCTTCATCCGAAGTTCGTTTCAACTCTTCTGACTTGCCTAACTATTAATATAACTTGTGTCTCAGCTGTCAAAATAGATTTCTTGCAGTGATATGAATATGAAAGATGGTTTATTAAACAGAATCCAAACTGAAAGTGAAGTGCCGTCTCAAATGTGACGTGGAGGGAGGTCTGAAAAAGCAATTTAGAGGATCAAGGTCCACATATTGTCAAGGTGAAAACTGACCAACAGTCTAATTGCATGAAAGTAATATAAAAGGTATATTTTGTTCGCTAAGTCATATGTTAAACGTGCTTTTAAAATGAGCATCACCTTATTTAAACCTTTTGTTCATTGAGAGCGGTCTTGGCCTACAGGTAAAAGGTCATAAGACATTTCTCTTTGTTGCCATTCTCTGAATAATGATTCTGTTTTTTTTGTCTGGCTTCTTTTCCCTTCCAGATGTCGGTGGGGCAGCCGCCAGCGGGAAGGGGCGCGCCGTGTCTGACATGTGAAGGGATCTGCTCTGGATTCCAGCCACATTCCTGGAGGTGATTTATTCTCTCTGCTAAAAAACGTAAAGAAAATGCGGAAGCGGTCCTCCCGCCCCTTTCCCCATGCGCTCTTCTCCCTCGGCGTTTGTGGAATGTAGTCCCTTGATTTGCCGAGAGCCACTGTGGACCCGGCTGTTTAGATTTCCGCAAAGCAATGAAAAGCTTTTCAGAAGTACTGATACACGCCGAGTTCCGGACTTTGCTGTGAGCTGATGACAACTAAAACTTTGTTGGGTGGGACAAGCTGTGACACGGGAGAAGTGATGATAAGAAGTTACCATGTGAGAAGCCATATCTCATCAGGGTTTTCCGCTACTGTCAAACTGAGGCAAATAAGTAGCACTCCAGTGTGTCGCTAGCAAGAATCATCCATGCGTACAGTCTTATTTCTGCATGACATTGAGGTATTTGACTGCTGATTTCAAGTTTTGGGTGAATTCAAGATTCAGGATTCAAACCAAAAATCAAATCAAGTCATCACTCAAGTTAAGAGTTATATTTCAGGCACTTACACTTTGAAAATGTTACACAAATGACATTGATTTCATGCAAAATTAAGAGTTATTATTCAGTTTACATCAGGGGTCTCAAACCTGTCCAGAAAGGGCCGCTGTGGGTGCAGGTTTTCATTCCAACCAAGAAGAAGCCACATCCCTGAGTAACTGAAAACCAAGACCAACTGATTACAGAGATGGAATCAGGTGTGCCTCCTGCTTGGTGGGAATGAAAACCTGCACCCACAGCGGCCCTTTCTGGACAGGTTTGAGACCCATGGTTTACATAAATAATACTTGCAGTTTGGATGCATGTATCAGCTGACTTTCTAGTTCTTAAATATGAAAAGAATTCAATGGAAAACTTTGCAAAAATGATTTTACATAAGAACATAAATCGAATACAGTTTTGCTCGGATGAAGTTCAGTCGCCATTTGCATCCATTACTGAAGATTTCCGCATTTGTGCCGTACCAGGAAAGCCTGCTCGCAGTGCCACTGCAGCCAGGAAGACCACGCGCCCAGCTCGGATGCCGAGGACGACCGCAAGATGGGCCAGCTGTTGGCCGACTCCAAGTACGCCCACTTGACAGCCAAAGTGAAAGGTGGAGATGGGATGAGGGTCTATAAACGCAACCGCATGATCATCACCAACCCTGTGGTATCCCGAAAAGACCCCACTTTCAACACCATAACCTACGACTGGGCCCCGCCGGGCCTCACCCAGAAACTGGTAAGAGGAACCATACCAGAAATCATCTTGTTCTCTTCATTGTTAATTCTTCGTCCCACTTTTTGTTCCTTCATCAGCTCATGGAGGAGGCCAGGATTATTGCGTTCTTGTGAATATCTCGACTTCAACCCCTTTTTTTCCCCCCTTTTTTTTATAGGTCAAAACAATTTTGGTTTCCCATTTTGGCCACGAGGGGGTGCCACCCTTAAGGTTGTCATTGCCTGTATTGGCCACAAGGGGGCGTCTCCAAAAGGCCGTTCCCTGATTTGAGCTTAACAAGTTTTCAACAGCTGGTCCTTAAACAGGGATGCTATAATCAACAGAACAGTCTTGTTAGCATTTTTCCGTTTAGTTTTCCCCTTTAGTTCCTTTCTGCTTTTTAGCGTCCTAAAAAGTTGTACAAACGCATTGTATTGCACTTTCTTGAAGACAGAGTCAATGTTTCTGCACCTCAGCCAACCACAGTTTGAAGAACCCCCCTGATAAAGCTCCAGCAGCTGTTCTACACCAATACACTCACCTCACAATAAGCAAGGTACAGAGGAGCTGGACAGACTTCAGAGACAGGATGATTAGGAGACCAGATTTCAAAGGGTCATAAAGTTCCACCTTCTTGACTCTGTAGAAATCTGTAGAAAGATGCCCTGGGATCTTTTATGAGCTCAGAGAGTCAGGACTTTGATTTCAGGCCAGTGCCATTTTTACAGGACAGTGTCTCTGTGGTGGAGCGTTGGATGGCATTTCCTAACAGCAACAGCCTAGCATTCCTAGTTGGAAAAAGATCTTAGAATGACGCCCAAGGATCTTTTATGAGCTCAGAGAGTGAGGACTTGGATTTCAGTGTCTCCGTAGAGGGGCATTGGATGGCATCTCTTTTTGGACCCACCAGTTCCTCTTAACAGCAGCAGCCCGGCTTTCCTAGTTGGTCTCCCATCCAAGTACTAACCCACCCCAGGTCTGCTTGGCTTTAGAAGGATCCTCAAGTCTGAACTGCAGGTGTTTGTGAAAGTTGGGAGTTATGTCTTAGTTTCAATGAACGTTTCTCAGTCAACGGCCAGACTGTGTGCTACCTTTGTGGCAGGGGATTAAACTGATGTTACTGTTACATAACCAACCAGACGGCTAGCCTTTGTTTCATTGTCAAGGAAACCCCATGTGGCAACTCTGGGTGAAAAGTATCCCTCCCTCCCTCTCGGTGCCTGCTCTAATTGATTGCATTGAATGATAGACAGCCAAGCTGCTCACACCTCCGCCTCTGTTTATTGGAAAAACAGATTTGACACTTAAACTCTCTAATGAACGCACATGGTAGAAGTGGACGTTTGCTCATGGGATACGAAACCAGAATGTCAGCAGCTGGCTCGGGTCCCGGAACCGAATTGTTCTCTTTGTCATAGGAATGCTATGATGCCCCTATCTGTTATCTGGGGAATGAGTTTGACCTTTTCCTTATCGCAAAGTCCTCCTGTCACTGCCTCTATTGTTATACAGAGTTCTGATTTAGCCTGGCCTCTGCACCGGCAGTTGGGGGGTTGGGGCGGAGTGGTGTGGGGCGATGATTGGTCCTGACCGTGGCACCGGCATCCACTAAAGTCTTCTGCTTTACTGTTCCACTCTCGGTTGCCAGGAAGTGTGTCCGGTATGTGCCGCCTTCTTCTCTCGTGGGGATTTTTGGGGCGAATGGCCCCCTGTCTCTTCCTGAAGGCCTGCGAGGTGGAAAGCTTTGTTCTCTATAGCTGCTCTGGCAGGTTGACTGAATGGGAATTGTGGTTATGCTTGAGGTCTTTAGGCAACTGGGTTAGCATAAACCAGCAGTGTTAAATAGAAGCGGAAAAAAATGACACTGTAAAGACTTTACTGTAGCTTCTCTCTTGTCTAACTTAAGTTTTAGTTGTTAAAGTGATTATAATTATGTCCCCACAAGTTGGTAATAACTGACTCCAGAAGAAACTCCACACAGGATTTAACAGGATCTTTGCATAGTTGTGGTTGCTTTAAAGAATGTTTATGAGGTTTATGAACACTAGACAACATAGAGGACGATTGTGGCACAGCTGAAGGCCCAGGACTTGCAGCCAGCTTTACCAGGAACTTAGCATAAAACGAGGATAATAACATAGGTCTAGCGGTAAGCGCCCTAAATCGCCACCTACTGTGAATGCGTTTATTTAGAAACCAGACTCCTACGTGACTGCGTCCAACTTTTACGAAGGAATGTTCACGATCCATTTATTTTGGGCCAAGTGCTAAATTTCACAGCGATGTGGGACGGACGTCTCTCTCTGAGTCTACTGTGGCTAACATGTTCAAATTCCTTCTAAATAGTGCTGAGAGAGCTCATCGTTTTGATTCACATACTTTTTGAAGTCCACACAAATGACATGTCTGCGAAAGAAAGTTTGGAACCAGCATTAACCCAGATGTTTACTGTATTTAGCCCTTTTTTGTCTACTATATTACAGACGCTCTGCAGAATCCCGTGTTACGTAATGCTAAAGTTACGTTTTTTAAACAGGCTCAAGTTACAGAAACTCACTCCTGCAACATGTTATGCAATATGATTGTGAGAAAATAACATTTCATAATTTCAGAGCATATCAAAATATATTCCAATATACTGACAGATCATGTTTCAATATAGTGTTAAATTGCTGAATTAAAATAAACTTAAGCATGACAACCTGGGAAAATAAACTTAAGCATGACAACCTGGGAAAATACAGTATTCATGTATTAATATATGATATAGATTTTTAAAATCTTTATTCTTTGATAATTAATAAATTTTAACATTTGGAATATTTGCAGCAATAATGCTTGTTTAATAAACATAATTTAAATCTAATGCTTTAATGCTTAGATTTGGACATTTTCATTGTTTATGATTACGCATATTATGACAGTTATTTTTGGAATATTTGACTTGATAGTGTTTTAATATGTATATCTTAATAATTTATTATTTATTAAATTTACCATTTGGAATGTTTGACCTGATATATACAGTATATACATATAGTAATTGTACATTTGTTTTACTTGTTTTATGAATATATTTTTCAGATTTTTAGCTCTAGTCAGTGATATTTTATACACAATTTTGTGTTTGTGTGATTTCTCTTCAGTCTGTACTCAAATTGCAGAACGTTATTGACAGAACGAAAAGGAACCGAGGACTGGAACGTTGTCCGGTTCTCTATCCCACAGGGAGCCAATTTTATATTTGTCATTTAACGACTGCTAAATGCCTGTTAAATTTGATATTAAAGTGGACGCGAGTTTAACAATGAGGCAGTGTGGCTGGGCACCTGGGCGGATTAGAGAGCGAGAAAGAGGAACAGGAGGAAAAGTCTGTCAAAACTCCCCAGGGTCTTCGCTATGAATGAACAGCCTGTCTCATTTTTTCAGGCGTTGGTCAAAGAGGGGGATTTGCCTCTCTAGATCAGGGTGCTTTGTGTGAAAGGTTCTCCTGTAGGAATTTAGGACAGACGTCGTGGGCTTCGTGTTGGGGCCAGCCTGGTCTTAACCGGGTTCACCGGGGATTCCCGTTTTGTTTTGTGCGGCTTACGTAAATCCCAAAGCCAAATGTGCAGCAGATTTATTTATAATACAATGACGAGAGGGATTTTCTTAATACAGTCAGTGAAGAAAGCTGGGTTTTCGCCTCATGCTTTGGGAGATTTGAGGAGATTAATGATGTAGCTGGAACTTTTACCTTAAAATAGGGTTTTTTTTTTGAGGTAGTTGGAACAGTTTTAGCAGATTACAGAAAGCGAAATTCTGAATTGCATGCAGGCAGCTAAAAAGAGTTGAAAAACTAGGGATGCACGATAAGAATTTTGGGCCGATGCTGATATCCGAAGTTTTTCATGCTTATATCTGCCAATGCCGATAAATGAGGAAGGCAGAGTCGAGGGCGAGCGCAGGCAGAGTTGAGCATGTAAAGACAAGACATTTTACTCACTCAAGTTTCATTGCATGCTCAGATTTTTGGCACAAAATAACTCCATACATTTTTAGACGCAGGACGTACAGTATAAAAGCCTAGCTCGGACTTCGGACATGCCTGGCATAAGCGCTGCCTTTCCGGCGTAGAATAAAGCAAAATTTCAGGCAAAACTAAGCATCGGTCCGATTCCGATAAAAATTTCGATATCATCGTGCAAACCCACAACTAAAAGGTTTTAAGGAGCGTAGCTACTTTTAAAAAGCTGCGGTTGCACAAAAAGATGGCTACTTTTATCTACCAAATGTTTCTGATTGGTGTTGAATTTGCAGAAGTGGCATCTGATAGGCTACCGAACTCATTGCATCACAGCATGCTCTTGGCAGCTGCGAGGTAGAGTTGGAGGATCTAGTCTGTGGCTGTAAGACAGTAGCCTGACTGTAGCTTCAAGAACACTTCTTGTAGGAAATGAAATAACTGTTGTTCTTTCTTGTCCATGCATGCTTGCTTTGCACCAGGCCATGCAGTACATGGAGCTTCTCCCCGAAGAGAGGCGGCCGGTGGCCGGTACGGAGGGAGCTTTTTATCGCCGCAGGCAGCTGATGAGGCAGCTCCCCGTCTACGATCAGGACCCCTCACGATGCCACAGCCTGTCTGACGCCGAAGTCAAAGCTATGGCGCAGTTTGTCAGGAGCTACAAGGAGGAGGCGCTGGGCGTGGGAGAGGTGGCGCTGCCCGGTGAGGGAGGAGGAGGAGGAGGAGAAGGAGGAGCAGGAGGAACTGCCAAGCAGAAGGACACCAAAAATGCTCAGGAGGCCAAAGCGGAACCTGCCGTCAACGGCACAGTGGAGGAGAGCGGCAAGAAGAGCCAATATGTAAGTTAGAAAGTGGTGAAGACACACCCTTGCGGTATTCACCCCGGTGAGCTTTTTAGACTATCAAATAAATGCTAGGTTTTTTCTTAAAGAGATGAGTTCTTGTATACAAACGTACTCACAAAGCTACAAAAATAGTTTTAAAAAAAATCATTTTTCTCTCCCTCTCTGTCCTTCTCTCATTCTCTCTGGGTCTCTCTCTCACTTTATGTCTCTCTGTTTTTGTCGCCTTCACTCTCACTTTTGCCTGCCTCTCTTGCTTTCTCACTCACTGGTTTGTCTGTCTATTCTGCTTTCCCTCTTTCTCTCTCTCCAGCTGTCTATCTTCCATCACTCTCTGTTCCACCCTTCCAGTCCCTCCCCTCCCTCTCTCTTTCCCTCTCATAATTACTCATCATTCTTCGGGCAGAGTACAGGAATGCAAAATCCTTTATTTAGAAAAGGCTGAAAAACTCTTAATTGGTTCATGCTCGTACATGGTTAGTGCTTTGTGTGAAACGCCTCTCTCTCTCTCTCTCTCTCTCTCATTCTCTTCGTCAATCTTTCTCTTTCACTACCACAAAAAAGTTTAAATACACCCCTTGTCTCTCTCTGTCTCCCTCTCTCAGCTGGGCGATTTATCCTCTTTATGAATACCATTTTTCTGCAGTGTCCTGGGAAACGGAACACACAGCAAAACCAGACGTTTGCTGCCTCAAATGTGAAAAGTTGTGAATATTACGCGTAAGAGAAGAGCAGACGTGAATGCAATTACACCCCAAAAGTTGCATTCTGAATTAGAAACGGCCCGCAGAAGCCAGTAAAATTGCAGATCCTGTGAGGAACACCGAGCCCAGCCCCCTCCGTTTACGGCCCGAAAGTTGTTCAGACATGCCGACTCAGACCTGGTGCGCTGACCTGTAATTTGCTGATTATCCACATGCGCTTATCAGGCCTGAAGTTGGAGTAAAAATCTGCAGCTGCTTTGCCGCTCATATTTGAGTTTAAAGCGAAAGGCTCTTGTCTAGATTTTGGCAGCTTTAGACAAGTTAAGAATTAGCTGAGGTTGATAGGTGACTGGATGAAAGATGGAAGCGATGGAGGCATAGAAATCATGCGTGATAAAAGTGGAAAAGGGCCCAGAATGCACCTTAAAAATATTCTAGAATCAACAATGTAATCAAATTTAGGAACTCTGAATGCCTGAAGAGAACTAGTGCATTCTAGTCAATTTTGGGAAACTGTTGGAGCAAAAACTGAACGAAAGCTAATCTACAGGCAGCAAACGCTCAGCTCCAGGCGTCCGTGGTTTCCTTTTTTTTTTTTTTTAAACAAATATCCCGTTTGTTGGCCGAGTGGGGGCGTGTGTATGTGTGTGTGTTGAGTCTCTTCACCCCAATTTGTCCTTGCTCCATCTCTTGTGGCGTTAGAGGGCTTTCTCTCTCTCTCTTTCTCTCTTTCTGGTAAAGCGCTCCGCTCTACTCGTATTTCCAGAATCTGGCAAGCGGCAGTGATTCTTGTTTTTTCGGGAACTCTGGCTTTGAGACCAGAGATATCAAAAGCCAGCGCCACCCCTACGCCCCGAAACACGTAGCGAGCAAGAGCTTGTGCAAAGACCCCGCGGAGATGATTGATGCGATTCTGCGGTTGGGGTTCGAAACGTTCCTATTGCTATATTTGCGTCGGCCTCCGAGTTGGCAACTTGAATGTGTTGGCTGGGTCAGAGGCACAGACATCGGGATTTGTTTTGTCATGTCACTGAAAATATATGAAAGTGATTGATTGTCATTGTGAACACAACACAGCACACAGTGCACCCCGACCAAATGTGACCTCTGCATTTGACCCATCCGTGAAGGAGCAGTGGGCAGCTAACGGGGTGCAGTGCTTGCGGACAGTACCTTTATCGGTCAGGGTAAACGTCTCAATATATCCACGCGTGCATCATGACTGCCACGCGTTCCCAGCGCGTCCTTCACACATCCTTTGAGCGCGTTGTCAGAAATGAACGCGCCGCATGCGCGAGTTATGGTACCGGCAAAAATCGGGGTGGCAGTTTGTTCAAGTTTTGGTACGTGACGTCAGCATCACTGCTTTCTTCTTTTTCTTCTGTCACTTTACGGCAGACTGGGCGCTTTAACTGTGTATCACTGCCATGTGTCGAAATCCTCAAGATTAATTAAAAGTATGCGCACCAGTATAGTCAGTACACTGCTTGCGTAGCCTGTACGATTCGCGTAGCATCAAGTATATCACGGCCCAAACGTGGCCAATCCTCCTTATGTTCATGGTTGTTCCTCAACACCAATGCAATGAACCAGACGTCCCGGCTGCACACCTCTGTCCAAATACCTGGGCAGTTGGTAGCACAATGTTAGGGATTGGGTTGGTCCAGTAATCAGAAGGTCATCAGTTCAGGTCCCAGGCCAGTAAAAGGTACCTCTGAGGTACTTGTGAACAAGGTACCATCCCCCAGCACCGCTCCCCTGGGTGCTGCCAAAAAAGCTACCCACTGCTTCTTCACGGTTGGGTCAAATGCAGAGGTCACATTTGATTGTGTCCATTATTCAACACTTTTCACCCCAAAACTGGCCCCAAAACCCCAGAGTCCAGAACATCATCATCATTCAATTAGGTAATTCTGACAAAAACACTTCCACTGCAGCCCTTTAAAATTTCCTCCCAGAAAAATGTCTAAAAAAGGAATTCCACTGTTTACAAGGATGTTGGACGGAATGATGAAGTAAACAACAAGGAGAAAACAAAGATGAGGCACCTGGTTTACCTCAGCCTTTTTGAAGCCGTTTTCCTGTACGTTCTGCTCGGGCTTGGCTTTGGGGAAGAAGCTGGCTGCAATCTGAAAATAATTAAAGTTGGACCAACATCTGCGCTTGATTTTTGTTTTATCATAACAGGAATGCTCAGTTTGGGGCCTGTGTGCTTTTTTGGGGGGTCATGACAATGTGGCTTTGATTATGTCCTGGGAGGAAAATTCGAATTGAACTTCTTAAACGTGCAGTTTAGCGGGTCTTGGACTGAGCCGGTTCGAACAAATGCTGAAATTAACCCATTTGCCATTGGCAGGAAATGTTACCCGAAAACGTTTGGAACGAAACTGGACTTCGTTCTGGATCACATTGATGGTGGTTTTTGAAGCCGTGACCTTACGGTTCACTCTTTATTCCGTTACCTTCAGACTCTTCCTGATTCATAACCAATCACAGTACCATTTAAGAAGAACAGTTAGTTTGTTGAAATGTTGAAGTAAAAAGCAATGCCGAGCTCTCCCTGACTTGTCTTTTTCCCCCCACCCCACAGCACTGCAGCGGTTGTGGCGAGCTGACCGCGCCCGACGCTCCCGTGGTGTATGCCGAGAGAGCCGGGTACGACAAGCTGTGGCACCCGACCTGTTTCGCTTGTGCTGAGTGCAAAGAGGCGCTGGTGGACCTGGTGTACTTCTGGAGGAAGGGGAGCTTGCTGTGCGGACGTCACTACTGTCAGAGCCTGAGGCCTCGCTGTGGGGGCTGTGATGAGGTGAGGACGACCCCTGCCTTTATACAGATGAAGATTATAACCCTTTAACCCTCAATGATTGAAGTTGTGGCGTGGAATTATTTGATGTGCCTCAAGACAGTAGTCTCTTCTCCTCAAGACTTAGATGGTGGTCAAATGAGATGTTTTACAGATACATGACCAATGATATAATTCCAAAATATGCTCTACTGTTAAAAACCTTACAAAATTACAACAAATTCTTCTTGATAAATTTTAACCGACTTTTTCTACATTGACACATTGACTCAAAATGCTGCTATATTCAAAAATCTGCTACTACGTTCCTCAAGGAATCATCTGAATGAGTTACAAGAAGAATCTTCGCATGTAAATTTGGGGTTTTGTACACATTTCCCATCTGGAAGCAATCTGACAGCAATTTTTCGTAGTTGTTGAACCTCTCTCTGGCTAATGCAGATATTGCTGGATTAAATGATGAATATTTCGGTTGGTAAATTATTGGATTGGAGAATAAAACGTCTAGGTAGATCAGAAATCCAAATTTCTAGGAAGTGGTAGTTTAGTGATAGAATACTTGCCTACCAACTTGGAAATTGTAGGGTTCAAATTCTACTGGGTCCCAGAGCAAGACCCTTAACCCCGAAGTTGCTGCAGGGAAAACTAAACTCTAACCAACTTTTCTCTTCTCGACTTCTTCCCCGACGCTCTCTTGTAGCTGATCTTCTCTGAGATGTTCCACAAGGATGAGAGTGGTCAGCTCTGGCATAAGGAGCACTACTGCTGCTGGCAATGTGGCCAGAGCCTCAACGTCCAGTGTGGCTGCAGCAGCCGTCGCTCGTCCAAACCTGTCTAAAAGCCTCGAGAAGCAAACCCTCCCACCCGAAAATGAATGGACTGCTCGTTGGAAGTTCAAAAATGTATCTTTCTGCCAAATTCCAAGACCGGGCTTGAGGTGAAACCCTTCCCTTTTCCTCCAGAACGTTCCTGAAGAAAAGTGACCGTCATTTCCTTGACCACAGTAAAACAGAAGTTAGAAAGAGTGTCTAGGCAAATTGTGACCTTTTTAATTAGCGGATGAACTAAACGTCCTAAAAGCTTTTCCAGGCTTTTCTAACGTTGCTTGTGTTGTCCTCTTTAGGACATTGCGAAGCTTCGTTAACAGAGTGGCCCCACGCCCGGTTGTTTAGGGAAAAATCATACCTCACCAATGCGTCACACCATGATATAATGCTCTCATGGGCTTAGCTTGGCTCAGCTTGACCGGGAAGGAGGGGTGTTGGGGTGCGTAGGGTGGACCGTTCGCGCCGGTCTACAGGGACGTTCTGGGACATTGCAGTGCTTTGTTTCTGGTTAGAGTAGAAAAAAGGAAAAGCCTGTAGAGAGTTAATAGATAAATGGGGTTGGTCTGAAACCATCCTGCCTGGTTTGGTTACGTAGGTTCTAAACCCGAACTGTGTTTTTGGTAGGTGGAGGTGTATTGGTAGGATTCTCACCTATGGAGCAAGAGATTGTGGGTTCAAATCCAGCTCTATCCTACGTCCAGAACTCCCAACACTGACCGCCTAAACCTAAATCCCAGTAACCCCAAATTGCTCCGGGGAGACAGTTCGGAAGTAGGAAATGGAAAAGCAGCAGAAACGTTTACAAAGAAATGGAGTTTCTTTGACAGTTCGGCAGAAGCGGAAGTGCGAGAGAAAAACCAGTTAGCTGTTTTAAAGACGGCTGGTGACAGATCAGAGACGCTCCATGTTGAAAATACGTTTCCCCCCCAGATTTCTTTTTCAAGTATTTATTTACCGACTCGGCCAGATAAGATCCTCTCTAGCATTAGTATGTAGGCAAGAGGTCACAAAGCCGAGCCTGAACCAAGCCCATCCATGTGGGGGTGTTTGCGAAATGTTTGACTTCTGGCTTTGGCTGGATTTTCTCCTGAAATTCTAGTACTATTTTGTGCTGGGTCTGACGTGCCTGAGCTCATAATTAGTTGCATCGTGACAGACGACGGTGGATCAGTTGCTCTATTGATTGCAGTGTTTCTTCCTTCCCTCCCTGTCATTGTACGAATGATGTTGATTATAATCTGTTTGAGTTATAATCGTAATCACTCATATTGGCGAGGGGTTATGTAACGGCACCACAAATGGCTGCGCTTGTACTCCTTGGAACAAGGTCTGAGACCCGGGCTGTTTGGATTGCTGGCAGTAATATAATCCTGTATCATTTCAGCGTTGTTTTAAATGTTTATACAGATGTTTCGGTCGAATATTACAGAGAAAATAAACGTGCCTGGGTTTTTTTTTTAATATGTGAAAACAGGCCAGTTATGTGAAGTTCCAGTAAATGTACTTCTTTTATGGCTATTGAATTACATGCATTCAAGTGATATGTTTGAAGGCAGAGTCAAAGCGAGGTTCTGAAGAAGGGAAACTGTGCTAAAAACGGTTTGGTTTTCTTTGCAGTGATCTAACAAGTTCATATTCGTTAACGATGTGTGAAAAAAAAAAAATCGAAACCTGTGCGTTGATTTTGGTTTATTATTGTGTCAAACAATAGAATATTTATGATGTTATTGCTAAAGCACCCGTGGATGTGTAACATATTTAACGGAACTGGAACCTCCTCGTTGTTAATGCTGAACGTTAGTAGAGTCTAGGCTGTTGACGTTATTCCCAAAGCGATGAAGGTCAAGCTGCCTTTTGTGAAAGCACTGGTGTGGTGAAACGATGAGAACTACAGGGTTTATGTTGAGTAAAGCTGGTTTGAAGTGAACCAACTGGAATGCTGAACCTTTCGAATGCAACGCTAAATTATAAGACTGAATAAGTTGGTACATTTTGTCTGTGACTGTCAAATCTGTTTGGTTGGGTCCTTTTTGTCTGTTTATCTGTAATTAAATAAATGTGTTCAAAACAAATTGCCAGCACGCCCGCTTGTGTAAAACGGGGGACGGTGGCACCAGTTTAATTGTTCATTCTCTGATTTAGGTTTTACACAACGTGTCGTGTCGGTCCACCGCTGCGTTATCTGGCGTGCTCTGTGTTGGACGTCTGAATAAAAGAGAAGATTTCAGTTGTTTTTGGGGCATCGTGACCACATTATTTTTGCCCGTTTTCAATCAAAAGGATGATTTACACGCCTCCGTATCTTTAATACCAGCGGATGTGCTGACAATTTGTTTTGGTATGTATACAAAACGACATATAGAAACCACAGAATTATAACTGAAAAAATGTATTGTGTTGTTTGTTTTAAAACGGCATTAGTACAGGTGTGGCTTTCAAAGTACAACATGACTTCTGCCTTTTTCGAGTAGAAAAAAAACGATTTGTTCGACGGCAGTAGAAGTTTGAAATAAAAACATGGTTGTCGATGTTCTCCATTCTTTCACTTTTCAGTTGTACTGTATTTTCTTGACTTATTGAATAAATTCCATAAGTATACGTGTTGCTTCATTGTTTATGAGAAGGAGTGGTCATCTTTATTCTTTATCTTAGCCATAAAAGTAATCAATTACATACAAAAATACTTTTAATCTTCACTTCACTTCCTCCATGAAGGTGTGAAAAGTCCAAAGTTAAATGACCTCACTTTCAGAATGGCTTGTTATTTTGTTCATGACCTCATCTTAAACGAGGTCTGACTCGCTTTCTGCTCGCCTCCTGCCAAACGTTCTTCCTGATTGCTAATTGTTTTTAATAAGATAAACAGTGAACCTCGCGTCTTTAGGATCGTGTTCGGCTGCTTGCTTGGACGTGTTTGTACTCCAGATGTCTTCAGGGTCTATTCACTCGGTTAAAAGAGGCTGAGGTCTGGTGCATGTGAAATGGACACACCCAAGGATTTCTGCCCTTTCATTAGCAAACTCCTCAATGCCACCGCTACAGGCCTGAGATCGGCGCTGGTGGTTTGTGGAGGTTAAACTGCCAATCAAGATTCTAACCTAATTCACAAATAAACACATCTATTCAGTTTTGAGACATCAAACTACAACAGCTTAACAAAAGGTTCTACTGCCTGACAGACCTGATTTTCGTTTATGAAATGACAACGGGAAGGTAAGCGATTAACCTGTTGGAGGCATATGAAGCCATGACTTAGTTACTTTGTGATAAAATGCCAACAAAGTAGTTTAAGTTTAGAACTAAAATAGGACGTCACACAAATCTCCCTCCCTCAATGGTACACGTTCAGTTTAGGTTGTACTAAATAGTAATTTAGACTCAACCAGTTAAACACTTTCCTTTTGTGAATCCATCAATCTAAATCTTTTAATAGTAGTAAATCAATACTGCATTAGCAGTCTCTGGGTCTGCTTTTTAATGTTTGATGTGAAATGGAAATAAATATCAATCAAGGAAATGGTTGGGTATCATTTTTGGTAAAATGACACCATATTTAGTTAAGTTTGGATGTAGACATTTCCCTTGTCTACATCAATATGTAGAAAGTAGGTACAGATCCTGTTCTGTGTACATAATGAGTATATTACATAAACTTTAAACTATGTCTGTATGTGTGTGTGTGTGTGTGTGTGTGTGTGTGTGTGTTCGTGTGTGTGTCTATGCATGGCTGAATGTTACTCTTTTACTAGTCCTGCATAAAGATGGAGGAATTAGTGATTTCACTGCAGCGGGGTGGAGGCGGTGGGCAGGCAGCAGGCCTCAGTGCCTCGTCGAGCACACACACTTCTATTTGAGGAAAAGCCGAATAACTGCAGCGTGTTTACATAAGGCCTGCAAATATGCCAGCTATTTCATATATTACATTCCCTGACCATGGCATCATCTGTAATTACAGCAAGTGTTTGGGAGGAAAATGATAATGAGGAACGACTGAAACAGGTTATTTTAAGCAGAGGACATAGTGCACAGAGAACGCACGTAATCCCTTCTAATAACCTCATGAACTCTGTGGATTTTTTGGTAGAATATGACAAACGCTGATAAAAATGTCAGGAACGGAGACCTCGACTACGGGCTTAAGCGTCATTGACAGAGGATGAGGAGAAAAACAATCTTATTTTTTGTTACCTTGGAGCCAAGGCAATATTACGGAAGCCCATTTCCGCCAGTAGAAGAAAATTAACTGAGTAAAACAAAATAGTTAGAAATGATTAGAAAGCAAGTCAAAATTATGAGATAAAAAGACAAAATTGTGAGATACTTTCACAACCAGTCAAAGCTCGTTTGGCTTACGTTCTGTTAACAGACAACAGTGAGCAATAAAATAACTACATTAAACAACAATGATCTATTTTTGCAATTACAATAGAATGTTCAAAACGTCTCCTTTTTGTACAGACACAAACGCCACACATCACTGGTTGAACACGTCGTAATTGATGACTTTTGAGAACAGATATTTTACCCTGTTTGAGCCAGCAATGCGTCATTTGAGGGATTTGTACTATAAGCAATATTTCACTTGACTATATATATACAGTGAAAACAATGTCATTTTTTACTCCAGTTTTTATTGATGATGGTAAATACTAAAGTTTTACACCCATAACTTCATAAATCCTCATGAATTTTGGAATTAACAGCATTTAAGAATCAACATCATGTAAAGTTTTTTTTTTGGCTTGGAGTCAAATATTTCTTGTAATTACTAACCTTTACTAATACCAGAAAAATCCATTAAATACTTAAGTCTAGTTAATATCAAATACAGTACTAATTTTAAATCTAATTCATGACTTTTAGCTTTTACTGAAGCCTTTTTCTTTGTATGAAATCTTGACTTTCTCTTAGATATGGGTTTCAGGTTCTCTATACACCACTGTGCAACTTTGCAATTCCTGTTAGTCCTAACAGGTGAAGCCAACATGACACAGACCCGGAGAGATGGAGGCCAACATCAACACGCCTGTATACAGGCCACCTTTGTCTCCAGTGGTAGTTGAAGCACTTCGGGGTTCGGGGTCCAGACGTGATCGCTACTCCAGCTGGGGGAATTGGCCCTGGACTGTTGTGTTTTGTATAGTGAAAGCTCTGTAGTCCATGCAGTGCAGGCCGTGTTATCATAGGCCCACAATCAAAACCCCCGAGCAGCAACATTTGGAATGGAACTTTTTGCTGCTTGCCTTGATTAATAGAGCAGTCTGCTATATTTCAAGAATGCAGACGGATATAAAGGCGAAGAGACGAGCCTAAAAATGGCTGCCCTGATGCTGTCACAAACGTTTTTGTGTAGGAATTTATGACTGGAACTTAAAAAAAAAATATTATATAATCAGCTACAACTCTTTATCAGAAGTGCATTTCTCTTAATCTGGCAGTTTAGGGATGAGTGGCCAACGATGACGTCTGTTTTTTTATGATGTTACATTTGGACAGGATGCTATTTGAACATGTGACTTTTTAAAGTGAAATTAAGTGATCATTTGTCATTGTGAACACACTACAGCACGGCACACAGTGCACCACAATCGGTGTTGGGGAGTAACGGAACACATGTATTTAGAATACAAAATATGAGTAACTGTATTCAGTTACAGTTACCGTTTAAGTAGGTGATAATTAGAATACAGTTACTTTGTTGAAATAAATAGAATACACGGCGGTCTTTTCCTGTTTCATATGTTAGGCTATCCCCTCTCTATCCCCTCTCTAATTTTGGTAATTCTACGCAATAAGAGGCTCTAATGTAAGTGTCCTGTTAATGTTGGTGGCGTCAGTTACACAATGGACCTGGAGCCAGCACAACAGAGCCAGCAGTGCCCGGGCAGGAATGCATTTCTTACTCCGAAATTTCGTGTTTGCTCCTTTAGAGTAAATATATTGTCTATTCAGGGAGATTTGGGCTTAACAGCCAATTGGTAGTGAAAAACAAACAAGAATTTGCAGGATGTGATTGCTACATTCATGTAGGTGTAAAAAGCATGACAATATATTAAGTAATCCAAAGTATTCAGAATACGTTACTCACATTGAGTAACTTAACGGAATACGTTACAAACTACATTTTGGGGCATGTATTCTGTAATCTGTATTGGAATACATTTTAAAAGTAACCTTCCCAACACTGACCACAATTAAACGTGATCTCTGCATTTGACATATGCATGAAGGAGTAGCGGGCAGCTGATGGGTAGCAGTGCTTGGGGAAGGCACCCTGCTCATGTGTACCTAAGTGGTACCTTTATCGGTTCGGGATTCAAACTGGCGACCTTCCAATCACAGGCCAGCTCCCTAACTGTTACTCTACCAACTGCCCCAGTGTGATCTAATATGATGTCTGGCAACCTGCTGATTTATAAGTTTATCCTGTGTTCCCACTTTGCTGGTAGGTTGACCTGAAATCAGGGAGCATGTCAAGCACACAAGCTTGACATGAAGCAAAGCAACACAAGCAAAATCTATAGGACTATTTATAAGTCAAATAAGTCATATTGAAAGGTTAATTTCCTACTCAATTGGATATGATTAGATTTTTTAAAAATGACTTCAATAGACAGGTGAGAAATTCTTTCACAATGAAAATTTATTGTTGAACCAAGAGATTAAAAAAAACACCCTCACTAATCAAAGTAAATCTTTAGAGATGAATATTAAATAATTTGCTGTGGTATAATTAATTTGATTCTGAGATCTCCCTAAACAGTAATGCACATTTATATAACAATATATATATTTTTATGAAAAATAACATTTGATCTCAACTTTATATTTGGTCCAGTGACTAATCTGACCCAATATACAGTCACTTAAACCTTTAGATATTTAGATATTCGTTAAAATAATCGATAATGTTCGATTGTACAGATTCAATGTGAGATGATTACATTGTTTACATTTATTTAGTTTCATTTTGTATTTGTTCATTCTCGCAAAGATAAATTCAAATACGAGAGAGTTAAATTTAACTTATTGGACGGTATTTGTCTCCATCTAGCGGTTAAAATCCGTCGTTGACGAATATATTTATTAAAAAATAAATAGTTTTATTTTATTTTAATTAAAACAAGGTCAAGAATAAATAATAAAATAATAATAATAATAATAATAATAATAATAATAATAATAATAAATAATAATAATAAATAATGGAATAATGCACTGATAGAATATTTTAATATTGCATCAAAGAATCTTTTATTTCTGACCAAGTTTTATGTTATTTTATCTGACGTGTCCCAAACCAGAGCCACCTGTGTAGATTGGGACACGGTCCTGCTTTCCCGCCAAAATATCGGGTTCTCATAGAAACGGATCAGCAACGACACAGAAACCGCCTCTAGTTCTCGGAAACTGCCATGACAAAAGCCTCTACGATTAGTGTGTTACAATAAAACATACTACAAAAATGACTATTTTTTCCAACAATGCACATTGTGTTTAATATGGTATAACGGCGTGGTAAGTAGTGTACGTCATATCACAAACCAGAAAGTCTCACCTGACTTTTATTATCTAGATAAAGCCGACGTATGGTGATTGCTGAGTGCTTCACACATTGCTGCAGAGTTGCTACGGAAAATAAACAAAGGCGTGTTGATTAAAAATAATAATATTTTAGATTTGTTTTTTCTGCTTCCTGACAGTAAGTTATTGAATTTCTATTTATTGGAAAATATGTCTTAATTATTAAGGATATATATGTATTAACACTAATAAAAACTTAGCTAGCTTCGTTTAGCATGTGTGATAAAGTAAAGACAGAATTGATATTATTAAAAGCAACCAATGTTCTCATGTATTTACTTAGAGATGTTTACTGAGGTGAAAAATAAATATGGATAATAAGTTTATAAAATAATAACTTTACAGATATCAGTTTAGGCCATAATAATCATAAATCATGTTTTTTTCCTCGCTGCTGTTTATATTTCATGATTTTATAAATCAAAATAGGTTTTTTTATTCGAATCGACTGTGCTCTAGTCTGTGTCGTATCTTATTAATAATTCTGGGGAAAAAATGAATGGTACCATTTATTTTCTAAATTAACTGTTGTACTGTATATGCTCTCGATATATTTTTAACATAATATATGCTGTTATATAACATTATTATTAAAAAAAACCGTTAATCTCATTTACCTATCTAGTTATTTAGGCCCTATTTATATTGAAAGAGGTACAATGTCACTTTGTAACAGTTTACAGAGCTGAAACTCAGACTTACTTTTTCCAGGTCTATAATTCCAAATAATAAATGGCAACTACTTCCCGAGAACCTTCAGATGATTGTCCTGTTTGTTTAGGTGTATTTGTAGAGAAAGAGAGAAACCATTCCCCATGATCCGGGAATTTCTTAGGCTGCCAACATTTGTTATGTTGTTTACACTGTTACACAGCACATTGCAACCAAAGGAACGACAGGGTAGTTGGCCCCGCGGATCAGACAGTTGCTGGGATCCAGTACCAATGAGTAAGGTAATGACCCCAGTCACGCCAGTTGCCCACTGCCTCTTCCATGGATGGGTCAATGTAGAGGCCATATTTCGTGTGGTAAACTGTGTACTGTGCTGGCTGAACTGTTTATCTGATGAAGTGCTGAAACTCAATCTGCCATTTTCAGGTTCAAAATTCCTACCACATGGCAACGCGAAAGCAGAACACCCAGATGCGTCCCCTGTTTGTTCCTAAACGCCAAGCAGAAACCGCATGCGCTTAAGACAAGCGTCTGGTCCACCCAAAATGCAGCTCCAACCTCTTAATCAGTGGCGAGGAGGGCGCCCCTGTGCTTAATCAGGTCGCCAGCCATGTTGCTGGCTTCCACCCCGGGACCTGAAGGCTGTTTGGAAGACGCGGGCTATTTCATTTCACCAGGCGCGTATCAGGGACTGTGTTTTGAGAATCATCAGCTTGACATGAGAGCTACACCAGCAACCATAAGCAATGCCAGACGAGGACCACCCGAGACAGAGAGGGAACGGGCGTATGGGTTACTCGCCGGAAGACGACGCGGCTATTTTAGATTTCATCGGCAAACGACATCACGAGGCTAAGGGCAACCGTGTCTGGCAGCAGATGGAGCGGAAGGGCATCACCGGACACAGCTGGCAGTCGATGAAGGACCGCTTTCTAAAACACTTGCAGTGCAAACTATCAGAAAAGCCCTCTTCGTCTGATGAAGTTGGTACGCCAAACAGCGGCGAAAAGAAAGCACGCAGATAGTTTATTCTTCTGATTCAGATGCTCCACAGATTCCTGCAGAAGATCTTTGTCAGCCTGAAAGTAGCCCTAAGGACAGGCCAAACCCTGACCTGTCAACTGAGGAATGCAGTTCTGCTCAAACTCCTGATTCAGAAAAGTAACAGACGCCATTAATACCTCTAAATATAAAGCTGGCCAGACAGAAGTTGCCAGTGATGACCTGGTCCAGGAAGAGCAAAACCACAAAGCAAATTCAAGAGAATGAACAATTCTGGGCCTTTCATTAAAAAAAGCCAGAGGACAAGGATGTAACTGATGAGGACGGATACAAATAAAATAAATATGTTTTTTATTTTAATTTTATTTTATATATATGCTACAATTTCAGGGTTTTCACATTAAATCATATGAGGTGAATTTTAGACTTTTTAAATAATATGTACATTATTTATTTTGCAAATCAACTTAAGCCCCACTATAAAATATAAACTTAGAACTAGAGATAGAAAAATAAAATGTGCAATTTTAGTCACATGCAAAAACAGACAATCTATTAAATAATTTTTAAATAATTTAATTTACGCTAACTGCAAATATGCTACTTAATGTGCAATGTCAGTCTAATAAAAAATCGAATTTCGAGCAACCATATGAACCCTGAATGTAATGTTATAAAATTTTGAAAAATGGCCTCAAGAATTTTGTTTAGTTTTAAATTATATTAATTAAACCAACCTAGCTAAAATTACTCAAGATTTTAAACTGTTGAACACTCACTTCACATACAGTAATTTATGTGCTCAGTAAACATTGTCCTTTTTGTTTATCGTTGTCTATGTACATTTTGCCGTTTTATGTACAGGACAAAACAACCAGAAGATGTCTGACAGCAGACCAGACAAAGTGCTTTAAGAAGTTCATCACAGGAAGCTACATTCTGAGAGAGCTACAGAGAATTTGAAGATTCTTGCAGTAAGTGTTCCATCATTTAGCCTCAGGAAAATGATTAAAATGCTGAGATGCTCAGTCACTTTAATTAACCTTGTCAAATGTATGGTGTACATTTTAGACGCCTTTTAGTCTCAAGGTTAGTGGAATAGTCGATTAACTCACTTCTCGGCGCGCTTAGTTTCACTTCACTCTCATTCTTTCATCCTCAATTCCTCACTTTCTATTTCAGTTTCACTTCACTTGCGAATTTGTTGTTGCCAGAATCAAAATATTTTTACCAATTCTCCAGCAAAACACAATCGAAGCATTAGTGATTAAACGAATATTACGTATCGTATACTGAAGTTTCTTTCCACATTTGTTTGCATATATGCTTTATACCATACATTTTCCTGCTTTTTTTTTTGCTGTTAGATTTTATGGTTGAACTGAGCAGCAATTTTTATAGAAACTCCAATCTGGCTACCTGAAGAGCATCCATATTAACTCAGGACGTTTTTAAAGTATCACATAGAGCTTTTAAAAAGCTCAAGCAATGTAACATACATTCATTGGTGTGCTATGTGTTTTGATATTGAGAATAAGCAAAAAAGTCAGATTTGGCAACAAGAGTGAGAATGAATACTGAAGAAGAATGCGGAGCGAAACTGAAGCAGCAAACTGAGGAGTGAGGATGAATAATGACTAGGTGATCTGGATGCTTTTTAGATTGATGTTGTTTTTAGTCTGAGACATAGGACTAAAGCCTGAGATCAAAGGATGTCCTAAAATGCACAGCCACACACAACAGACATTATAATTTTATCTTTTGTTGTCTTTTCTTCTATACAGCTTGACAATCTAGCCAAGAAGACCGGCCTCCAAGTAGGGCATCATCCAATAATTCCTCTGATGCGGACGAGACTCAGATTATGGCAGCGCGAGAAATAGCTGTAAGGGAACAGGAGGCGAACACGGACTCAATGTGAGGCAGAAGACGCGATACCCAGAATGACAGAGGTGCCGTGAGCTACAGATGAGGTTCCAGGTCCCAGCAGCGCCGCTTTGCCCATAACCTCCAACGCCCACATGTTCCTTTTCGATTCTGAGTCCCAAGAGGACCCGAGCCAACCCTCCCAGAGTGAAACTCCTTCCCAGAACCTGGAGAAAACAGCTCATACTGAACCCACAGGCGTGGATCTGAAAGAAGCAGTTAAAGGCCAGGTTTTGGTGCTAAGTGCATGTGATTTTAAGACGGTCATATTTGCTTGTCTGCCACTGGCCTCCCTATAGGAACACGTCACAGGAGCAGGAAGCATTAAGTTCTTCTTGTCAAATGATTCTTCTGGACAAAAAGCAACTTCTTTGACAAATATGGGCAAGGGCTTAGGAGAAGAGATTTCTAAAGGCAGAATGAAAGCCACCGGTAGATCCATAACTTCACATAGTAATTAAATATTTTAATATTTTTCTTTTTTCACTTTTGCCCTTTCTGTTTAATTGTTTTTGGTTTTATGTGTTGGCATTCTATAGCTAAGTGACCTCAGTCTGGAGGACTTATAATGAAAATTATTATTATTATTATTGTTATTATTATTATTATTGTTTTTTTTAAAGACAATATGGGCATCTTTAACTGTAAAAATGTTGTTTAATTTTGTAAGATATCAAAACAAAATGAGCAGAAAGTGCCGTTTCCGTCGCCTTCGAAAAACGCGTTGTCTCCGAAGCCTTTTGTCCTTCGCCCTTACTCCGTACTTTCAGGTCGTTTGTCCAAAAAGAGCCAGCCAACAAGCGACAACACTGTAAAGGAGGGAGTCCCCGCCACAGAACAGGCAGGTACCAGTCAACGGATGCCACGCAAACCAGCCCGAGGGTTCTGCTTCATCCGCGGCGGGGCGCCGCTTAACCAAGCCCGGCCGGGTTCACTCGGTTCGGCCTTGTTCGAGCCGTCCTGGCTCGGCTGGTCGTATGGCGTGAGGAGGAAGCAGCGGCGGTGCCTGTGACGCATGCTGTTGATCGCGCCGGATGTAGTAACCACTTCGTGCTTCCACCACGGGCTCGTGGCCGCAACTGGCAGATGCTAATTACCACGAAACGCGTACATGTTGCTTACCACGCTACCAGCTTTTATTATGGATAAGGGTAGCTACCAACGAGCGCGCACTGAAGTCTGGGCAGAAGGATCAGAGAGGAGGAAGCCGCATATGAAGCGTTATTGTAGCCGTAGACGCCCCCCAGATTTACAGAACAATGACCTTATGGAAGCCTGTAGGTGACGGACTTGCTGTAGCATCAAAAGACCAGCTGCGAAGAGCAATTGTGGGGAAAAACGCCTTAAGGTGAGTGCTATATTTACGATAGTACTTTCACCCCGTGCGGGCTATTGTCTGGAGGTGGCCAGTGTGCTAATACGTCCGGTGTGCGAGCTGGCAGTGCCACAAAGTGCTGAAGCCTGGGATGAGAAGAATTACTGCTGCACTGAAGCCTGGAAAGTGAGCCAACATATTTAGCATTGGTAAGCATGTATGTTGGGACAGCATTAATGTAGCCTTACTGTTAAAATATTTATCTGCAAAACTTAAATGTTAGTCATACTTTTACTGCTTTATTAAAAGACTGATATAGAATTTTCATATTGAAACTGTATCTAACCTCCTGCACATTCAGTGTGAAAGTCAACTTCCACTTTGTAGCTTATACTGCATTCAAACTGTCTTCCTTCTATCTCTGTTTCTAGTTCCTAGTTTAAAGTTTTTTATTATTTAATATTCCATTCTATTTTTAAAAATGCATATTTTGTATTCTATTTATATATTGTGTATTCTAAAAAGCCACTGTGACAGTAAGTATAGTGCTGAAGCTTTGAGGGACAATGTTATTTTGTTATTGAAGCTGGAGGTGGACAGGTTACTTTTGTTATTAAAGCTTTTGAGGTGACAGTGTTACATAGTGCTGGTGCTTGGAGGTGGACAATGTTATTTTGTTATTACAGCTTGAGTATTAAAGTGTTATATATGCTGAAGCTTGGAGGTGACAGTGTTGCTATAGTGCTGAAGTTTTCGGAGGATGTAAATGTTATTTTGTTGGCTGAAGTTTGGAGGTGACAGTGTTGCTTTTGTTATTGTGCTTGAGGTGACAATGCCATTTTATTATTGAAGCTTGAGGTGACAATGTTACTTTTGTTATTGAAGCTGGAGGGGCAGTGCTTACATAGTACGAAGTTTGGAGGTGGACAACGCTATTTTTATTATTAAAGCTTGAGGTGACAGTGTTATATAGTACTGAAGCTTGGAGATAACAGTATTATAGTACTGATGTTTGAGGGTGACAGTAGTGTTGGTATAGCAGTTGAAGTTTGGAGGTGACAATGTTACTTTTGTTATTGAAGCTTGGAGGTGATGTACATTTTGTTAATAGCTTGGAGGTGACAGTGTTTAGTAGTGCTGAAGCTTTGAGGTAAATACACATTTGTTATTGAAGCTTGAGGTGACAGTGTTGCTTTGTTATTAAGCTTGGGAGGTGACAGTGTTACTTTGTTATTGAAGCTTGAGGTGGACAGTGTTACTTTGTTATTGAAGCTTGAGGTGGATACAGGTTACTTTGTTATTGAAGCTTGGAGGATAAAGTTGTTTTATTATTAGGCTTGGAGGTGGACAATGTTACTTTGTTATTGAAGCTTTGGGAGGGAGTTTGTTGGTAGATGCAGCTTATGTTGCCTTGTGTGGGCAGGGCTAAGTGGCTGAATTAGTGTCAGAAAGCTGAAATCTGAAGGTACAGTGTTCCCGTACCTCTCAAACTTGGACATTAAAGGGTGCAATACCAGTACATAATCCTCTAATTGGCCAGTATAAGAAGCTTGGCTACCTTCTAGTTATTGGAGCTGTAATACTAACGCTAAAAGTCAGAGGGTGTTAAATGGCCTCTAATTTTGAAGACCTTTAGGAGCTCTTAAAAGTGACGAGTTTGTTGCTAGCCATACCACTGCTTAGAAATTGTTATTTGTCACTAAATTCAGTAAGTATATATATAGATAATCTTGGCAGGAAAGAGATTAATCTTACTCGACAACTGAATTAGCTACACATTAAATCTATTGATTACGATCATTACCTCCTTAAAAAGATGTGTTATAATTAGTCTTTCCGTGCCTCAGTAATTTAATTACTCTAATTATAAGGATTATAGTAGTGTGATAGGCTCTATGACAAAAACCATTTGGCACAGTGCTTGATTTTCCATGATTGTTGAGCATTATTGTCTTAGAGTTTGACTCATGTTGATATTTATATCTAAAGGCATCAAACCTATCCTGAGTTTTGTGTCTAACTTGAGAATGTTGTGTTTTTAGACCAGGCCCAAGCTACAAGGTATGAGTCTGCAAGCAAGTGTACGTCTCTGACTCAGAAACTACTGTTTGTCCTCTGACACAGACAAGCACACAAGAAGGACTCAGCAGGTCTTTGGGATTCTCTAAGCTGTGTGTATATATTATATAAAGTATTATTCTCTAATATCCAACAGTATCATCAGATTATAACTGTTGTCACAGCAAAAAAAAATATACAGTTATTTTCTTTAAATATTTAGGCATGATATTACTTAATATTATTACTTGCAATACCATGCTTGGTTATTAAGATGATAAAGCCGAGGAGGTGAGAAAAGATGGATAAAGGATTTTAGGGTGCAGCCAGAATCAAATTGGAATCACCATTCTTTGTCGATTCGAAGAATTGACGATGCATTCCAAAAAAATCGACAATATTTTTCAACTATTGTACGGCACTAGTTTACTTTTTCCCTGACACCATCCTGTAGATATAATAATGAACTGGCATTCTGTCGGGGCAAATTCAGTATATTACATTTAGTAAACCACATTTGATTCAGTGTGATTTTGTTGTTGATCTGCCACAGTCAAATGAAGAGTATTGAAAACAGCAATTCCAATTCATCTATGTATTGAATCGTAATCGCTTTGTGATTCGCTATGAACTGGCGTGTATTGATTTTGAGTAGGAATCGGTATTCAACCGGAATCGTGGGCTCCAGATTTTCTGAATTCTTGCACCCCCTATTGGATTTTCAAGAACAAGGATATTTTTTTTTATGACAGACTTTCATACAAGTGATTCACCTAAATGTACCCTAAAAAAGTACAGACTAACAATACTTGATTTTGCATATTTTCAGGGGTATCACAACGCAGAAGTTGTTAGTGACTACTTGCACTGCGGCCCCCAGCTTCCAGTAAGCACGGCCCTGCACTGGGCAGCCTACAGGTTGGCTTTTTAAAACGCTTTCTCCTGGTATTTTCTCTTCTCTAGTAAGGAGTTTGAAATCATCGATGATTTCATCACTCTGTTATTCCTTGTTGCTTATTTGCCTGCCCTTCAGTCTTCCGGGCACTTAAAGCACATGAGGGTAAACTGAAGCTGTTCCAGATTGCTATTTTGCCGTAGTGGTAAGTGCCCAGATGATTCACACCATCTGTCAGCTTTGTTTTGAAGAGCTCAGTGACTCCACAATATACAAATATTGTGATGTATGGTGCTTGATGTTGAATTTCTTCAGCTGTAGATCACTGGCCAAATTTGAATAAGTGAGACCGGGCTGTACATCATATGTATGAGAGAGTTATAGAGTGTTAGTACAGGACCCAGTTTGGGGGTGTCTTGTGTCCCAGCAAATATTGGTATTAGGGCAACACCTCTGTCCACACACAGGCTCAAGTTACTCTTGCAGCTCTATAGATAGAGCATGATGGGAGAATGGAGAAAACTGACCCCTGCCACAATTCATCTATCATTTTATGCAATTGACAGAACAACACCAATTTTTAACACTGTTTTATTCGTCAAAAACAGTTTTTTTGCAGCACTATACTATACAGGTTCTGGGAATTGAACTGGCGACTTTCCCATCACGGGACCATTACGCTACCAACTGACGTTGATGATTACGACTTAAATTTGAAGTAGAGTTGGTTCGCGTCCTATCATGCCAGTAGGTGTAAGGTTGCAAGGTTGTAAACATTGTCACTTATTACGCATCCTCATGGAGAGGTTATTGTTAGGCATGTTGATTATTTAAAACTTGGGTACAATTTTATATGCATAGCATTTGCTACTGATTGATTAAATATAGATATAGCTATATTGTGATAAATAGTAAGATAAATCAATATGGAAAAAAAAAAAAAAAAAAATATATATATATATATATAGTATATATATATATATATATATATATATATATATATATATATATAGAAACACGTAGATTAAATATCGATATTATGAAGTTGCTTGACCATAATGTTCAGGAACCAATACTCTGAATGTATTTTTTATATGGGTTAAAGGGTTTTAAGATGGCTTAACTGTTGCCTAAATTTATTTATCCAACTATCCAAAAGCTATTCTAGCCAAGATGAGGGCTTGGTTGGTACTGGTTAGGGAGTTTGCACCGTAAAAGGAACGTTGCTGATTCAAATGCCGGACCGGTAAAAGGTAACACTGAGGTACTCATGATCAAGGTACCTTACCTAAAGCACTGCTTCCCGAGCACAGCCAAAAAAGCAGGCCACTGCTCCTTCACGGATGTCAAATGCAGAGGTCACATTTTCCTGTGTTGCACTATGTTCTGTGCTGTGTTCACAATGACGAATAATCACTCACTTTCAAATGGAATGGTCAGTAGCCTTAACATACTGAAGTCATACTTATGCCTATATGTTTAGGATTAAGCGGGTTGAATGTGAATCAAAGTGTGTTGGCACTTTTACACCCTTTTAAGATTCTATTTATATTAGGATAATTTATATGTACAGTACTGTGCAAAAAAGCTTTGTGTGTTGTGAAAATGTTGCAAACAAAGAATATCAAAAATGAAGAACGTTTATTTTCATCAGAATCAACAAAATGCAGTGAATGAACAAAGAGAAATCTAAATCAAATCAATATTTTGTGACCACCCTTGCCTTCAAACAGCATCAATTCTAGGTAATACTCCTGCACACAGTTTTATGAACTCGGCTGGTAGGTTGTTCCAAACATCTCGAGAACTAACCATGATCTATAATCCTGTAATCCCACAAACAATAATGACCATAATCCGCAAAATCCCAAAAATCCTGTGCAAGTGTACTCATTTCGTATAAGAATTGATGTTTAATTGAAGCCAAAAGGTAGTAAGACCAAATATTGATTTGATTTTTCTTTTGTTTGCTCACTTTGCATTTTGTAAATTGATAAAAATAAACAATCGTTATTTATATTTCTGAAAGCATTCTTTGTTTACAGCATTTTTTTACACCTGCCTAAAACTTTTGCGCAGTACTGTATATATAAACTATTTTTTAATCTTCTTTAGTTTTTTTTTATCTGCAAGAGTCAGACCTGAGTGCAAATGTTAATTTTCAGATTTGCTGCAGGACGCCTCGACACCCAACATAAATCCTGTTAGAATTTCAACAGCGTGATTGTGTGTGTGTGTGTATGTATTCTGGGCTGTAAACACTGACGGAAACCTCCTTCAGTTTAGAAACCATCTTCACTCAAAAGCAGGTGCTGGACAGCAGCTTGTAAACACCTCCTCTGCATGCTTCACTTGCTTCACCTCCAACCGCTGATGTTTTGATGTCTGATGAAGCTGATAGATTTCTTTTCTCCGTTTTGCAGAAAAATGTTGACTTTCCAGGACCTCGGGGCCCACCTGGAGAGGCTGCTGTCTGAGGACGAGCCGGCTGAAGACAGCACGGGCATGAGACGCTTTTCCATAATATTACGACATTGTGTATTGATGTTCTCCGGAGAGATTTTTAGATTACGCGGTGTAAGAACAAACTAAGCAAAGTCAGAGATGGGGAATTTTGCCCAGACCCATATCACTAAGCTGCATTTTAACATTGTTGTTCATTCAGTAGATCATGGACGGATTTGACCGGACCCTCCACGTGTGGTTTTAGGACCATACCAGTGGATTTGAAGGCCTTTATTTTATAGATGACACTTTTAGGAGTAAGAGCAGTTTCTTATTTTCGGGAGGGTTGTGCTCTGTGGGTGTAATCCTATACATTTTTTTTGTTATTGTAAAGTGAAACCTGATAAACCTTTGACTGCTCTCCCACTTTGTGTTTAAAAGGTTATTGGTCACAGCAATTTCAGCTCAATAAGGGCTACAACCTGTGTATTCAAAGGTAAATATATTTTTTAAATTTGACTTTACATGTTTGAATCTACATAATTTGAATTTACATGTTCTCCAACAGATATTTTATGACATAATTTGTTTAATACATTTTCATTCACAGGGAAATGGGTTTACGAGGTGCTCATCTCATCTCAAGGCTTAATGCAGATCGGCTGGTGCACGCTGAACTGTAGATTCAACCAGGAGGTAAGAAGGGCGTTGCGTATGATGCGGTCGGAGGGATATTCAGAGTAGAGGCTGCATCAGAGCCAAAGTGGCACATTTTTTTTAATCAATTTATTTTATCAGCGAATTGGTTTAAGCAGTGACTGTTACTGACATTGATAATCGGCCCACTTCTTTTTACTGTAGTCATTTAAGTGAAGCGTATAAAACATTTGGATGTCTTTGCACCTCCTTGTTTATTAGTCACTATTTGTTACTTGGAAGAAGAGTATGCTTAATTTCTTTTCAGAGAAGCCAGACACTCCAGTACCTGCACGCCCACGATGCAGGGAAGCCACAGAGTCCGAAAGTGGAACGTGACGACCACCAACTACGGCAAGGTGAGAACACACGCAGTTTTTACATTTATTAATCTTGTATAAAATATATACAGTATATTTGCTTTATGAAATTATGATTATACAGGTCGGTTTTGATGCTTGAGTTGTATTCTATACAGGTTTTCACTTAAATGTTTTTCTCTGCAGTCGTGGGCCGCAGGAGACATTGTAAGCTGTATGATAGACTTTATGAGGGATACCATTTTTTGTCTGTAAGTAAGCTTGCTCTAATTACTTATGGATTTTTCTTTCATGATTCTTTCTCTGTCGATTCCGAATTGATGAATTCATTCCAAAAAATCAGTTCATAACCTTAACCCTAAGCCTGAAATAAATTTGATTCAGTGTGGTTTCTTGTTGATCGGCCGCAGTCAAATGGGAAAAGTAACTCAAAACAGCAATCTGGGAACAAATTGATCGTTTTGAATCAGGAATCATTTATGAATGGTGAATCGATTTTAAATTGAATCGTACGCCCAAGAATCAAATCGTGAGATTTTCTGAATTCTGCACCCCTATATATAAATACTGCTAATAACAATAACAATATTATTTATTTATTTTTTTAGCTCCTATCATGCATAGAAATGCAGCCCAAAGTGCTTTACATTAAGTATCGAATCAATCAAAATTATGGAACAGCGCACATAGAGAATTACAAATGGAATTTAAATAATTAAATAACAAATAAGTACATAAAAGAAAAAAGACATAAAAATAAGTAAATAAACAATGTAGAAGAAAAGTACAAAGAAAGAGATGTAAACAAATGGATAAAAAGCAACAAAAAAAACACATTAATTTCGACCAACTGAACACAGAAAAAACAACATGTTAACACATTCTATATAAATATATATCCCACCTTCTTAGGAATGTATATATGCAGATTTTTATTTGGGATCAACATCGTATTAGATTTACAGTTACTGCAGATTTATTTATTTATTTTACTCACAATCGGAACCAAGAATAAGGTAATAAAAAGCAAAGGGAAAAACAGACTTATTAAAAATATTATTATTGACTGGCAAACAGTTGAGATGATTAATCCATAAAGTGGACTTCACATGAATCCTAATTTCTGTAACTCTTCTCTTTTTTACTCCCAGGAACGGACAGTCTCTTGGAACTGCCTTTAGCAATATAAAGATGGGCCCGGGTATAGCTTACTTCCCTGCTATCAGCCTCTCTTTCAAAGAGTCTGTGGCCTTCAACTTCGGAAGTCAGCCCCTTCCAGATATCCTCTTCGTTTCTTCTCTTTTTTTTTTGATGTTGATCTTCTGACTTGTAGACTAGACGATATTTTCAAGTGGAGAAAGATTAGCCGAGGTGTAAAGCCTGTCCAGGAACGCATTAGAAGAATTTTGACACAGTTTTATGCTCCTTAACTCGGCTAACCACGCATTCTGTACAAGGTTATTTTCCTTCAGATCCACCAACCATGACTCAACAAAAGCCAACAGGCTGTTGGCCACATTAAGACCAAAGGTCCACAGGATAGACACACAGTACACTCATGAACCCCTGGCTTTCTCCCTAATTTCATTTTTACTACAATGCAAAATAGTGATACTGCAAAATTTTGACAGTATCATCTGCTGTGATCATCGGGATGCAACTGTTAGAGAATTTAAGACTTTGGGGTTTTCATAGGTTCAGGATTTAAAATCTGATAAACATATATCAATAAGCAAATACAGTATGTCAATTTTTATATCTTCTTAAAATCATGAATGGATTGTCCTTAAAATGTATGACTGTATAATCACTAAATAAACCATTTACACACGAAGCTTAAATAGACATTTATCTTATTTCTTTTGTTAATGACACTGAAAATTTTGATGATAATCAATTAATGCCTAATGCAGATTAATTATTTGACTATGTTTGACCCAAACTTTCACTGTTGGCTCCAGCACAGTTGTCTGTCTGACTGAAATCTTGACTTGTTTCTACTCAACACTTTTCTGACACATTTTACATGTTACCAAACTATGACTTGCTCAATTATCAGTATTTAATATGCAAAGGCTGTTAATTTTTTTAAGGAGGAGAAAACTGGTTGAGAAGGACAGTGCTTCCTGGCAGCCTGAAGGAGAGCCCACCATCCTGGTCACCCACGCACATATCTTCAACTACTTTGCTCCACTTATGGTTAGTACGGTTCCGAACATAAAGCCAGTGGAAAAAAATGGGGGGCCTTAGTTCCTGATATTTTCTTACATTTTTAGGAAAACTTTTTTTAAGAAAGTTGAGACATGTAAACAGTTGAGGAACAAATCTAATAAACACATCAGCGGGTGTCATTTATTTTTTCATGAAATGCAAAATAAACCAGTAATACTCATGATCTTTATAAATGGTGTTTTCATATTGCAGTGTAAAGTGTATCGGTGGAAGACGCTCTGATGAACTTCCTGTTGGGCATTCTGGAAGGAGGAGGCTCGCTGGAGGAACACCCTTTAATCCAGCAGCTACTAGACCTGTTTTGGCTGCTTATGGAGGTGTATATGAGATCCTTGCATACCTTTTCTCATCTCACACACCCTAAGGACCAAACGAGATGCTGTAAGAATCTAGACCCAGCGTCAGGGTCCATTTGTGAAGAGTCTCTACTAGTGTTTAGTCCTAAAAACACATACAGTATTTAACCATCGCCATTTAAGCGAGATTTTCCACCTTAATTCGATGTTTTGTTAAAGGTCTGGCGGGTTAGGATCAAAGCGATATGATGAAATATATCAGATGAAGAAATTTAAAACGTCGAGAGTTTCATCTTACACTCTGTCGTTTATTTCGTGGTGTCTCAAAATACACTGTTTAAATAAGAGTTTGCAGTAGTCACCATGCTGAATATAGGCACAGAGAATACTATGACGTTATATTTGTGCCTTAAGTCTCGTGTCTGTGCGTGCTGAAAACACGTCGTGCTCAGTGCTTCTGATCTGCTCTGCTCCTCGCTTTCAGATCTATGAACGCCAAAGGTAACAATTACTAGCACTGTGGTGGAAAAGTTTTACCACATGTTACAAATACAAAATATTCGTCAGCAGTCAAAAGACACTAAGGAACTGGAGTATTGCACAGAGAAAGCGCTTTTTATTTCTTCCACAGAGGGAGTCGACCAACCGTCACACAGAACGCGCCCAGAGGACAAGTCCGCCAAACAACTTATTACATACATGTTATATAATTTCTTGCTCAGGTCTTACAATTATTGCTAATTCCACTATTCCTATCTTACCATATGGCATCAATATGCAGTTCTTCTAAGATCCTTCTTTCAAAAAGAATTTATCTAGATATATATATATATACATATATCGTTCACCATCTAACCTTCTGTCTCGGCCTTTTCACCTCTTCACCTCAGGTCACATTAACATAGAGTACAGACATTCAAGCCAAATAAAAACATATTGTTTAAATGAAATAAACACACCATAAATCAAATTTTCCCATCATAGCACCTTAATGGAGTGCTGTAAAAAGTGGCGCCTTTTATAGCCATTTTACAGTGTAAAAGTATGTACTTGCCGCAAGTCAACAGGAGCGTTGTAAATGTATGTCAACAATTAAAATAAGACTTGTCATTCTCTTTGCTGGTCAATTTCTGCCAGGACTTTGAAGTGAACGAGTGTCTGAAACAGCTGATGATGTCTCTGCTGAGGGCTTATCGTTTCTCCCCCATTATTCCTGACCTGGGCTTCCAGGTAAGACCACCCAGAACTCGTGACAACTGAACTTTGTCACCACCAGTCCTTCTGTCATAACTGTAATGGGGTTTATGCAACTTATGAACAGACAATAGACAATACAGATGTCTATTTTGCCAGTGTAGTGCATTAATTTTTTGATATATTTTACTCTAGATCCACTACCTGCGCCTGACAACTGCCATCCTACGCCACCAGAAATCTAGAAAATACCTCCCTTAGTAATGTTTTTACATCCTTTCTGTGGTACTGACCTAATGACTGGAAGAATTTCAAGATTGCATCTAAATCTAAAAGACTAAAAACTAGTGGATGTTAAGAGTATGATCACATACATGCTCTCATCACCAATTCGAAGATTTCCCCAAATGAAATGTACACGTTTCCCTGGTCCTTAACGGATGTACGTTTGACGTCCTGCGTTCCGTCGTGTTCTTCTACATTAAGACGCCTCTGAGGGTGAAGGAGGCCGGTCTGGAGGAGCTCATCCCTACACGCGGGTGGCCGACCCGCTTCTACAAGGAGGCGAGTTTGATCTTAGAGTTGGCACGCTTTATGGCTTTTATAAATGGATTTCAAGGTCATTTAAAGCGTCATTCAGAATTTGTTCATTTAACTTTAATCATGCTCTGACCCCACGCCAGTTTAGCAGTATTTAACGCTATCACCACTACTTAATTATTAGGTTTATTTAATCGATTCGAGCGTAAGATCATGATGCGTCCCATCAATTTTCCTACATTACTTCACAATGCATGCAGATTGGGCATTGATTGTAGGTCAGGCAGCCATAGTTACTACCGGGATGCTTTTTCACCCGTCAAGGTCTGAAACTGCATCAATGCAGAATCATCCATGTCTGATTATTTGATTGATTTCAGCACCCCTAATTCAATATCGTGATTAAAATAAACTCAAAGTATGTCAAAAATGTCTTGTTCTACACATTCAGGTCAAGGACGACAAAGACCTGCGACACGAGACTGCCGAGGAGAGACTTCGGAGACGGGCGTATGAACGCGGGTGCCAGAGACTCAAAAAGAGGATTGAGGGTAAAACTAAAACAACAGAATTTCAAACATTTTAAAACACACAGACAATGTGTTTATTTTGGCTTATTTCGATCTCTCTTTTGTTTTATTTGTTTCAGGCGTAGTGGAAGCGAGGAGCTGCATCAGATCCTGAGGCTGATGCTGAATAAGCAATAGAGGGACGGTAATGCTCACACACTTCCCTTAACGCTATCAATGCAGCTGCACTCCTCACACACCAGCTTGTTATTTACTTATCAAAAAATATTAACATGACTCCACTGTGCTTGACCCTGTAACACACGCTTTTATAATGAATATCGCCTCAAGACAGCTGAATAAACACACTCTGCCGTTTTGGTTCCTTGTCTTTCCTCTGAAGGGCGGTTTCTCGCTACATCTTTCAACAAATTCGCAGAAGTTCTTCTGTAGGAAAAACGCCAGCAACCGAGGGTAAGAGCCAGGCAGTTTTTTATATCGGTGGTTAGTCTCAATTATGATATCTTATAAGCTGTGCAAAACCCACAATGCATATGTTGATTATTTGGTGATGTCATGCATTTTTTTTTTTCTTTCATTAAAAAAAGAAGATTTATAATATAATTAATTAATTAATTATAACAAATAAAAAAATGCCTATAATAATTAATGAAGAAATGCCTGGGATCTAAATGATACCAAAGTTGCATGCAGATTGATAAAAATCCAGGTCTAGTTCAGAAGAGATGGTTTTGCATATTATAGATTTAGTGAGAAATCCAATATGGCGTGAAATAGATGCAGGGTCTATAAAGATTCGCTTTGACCCAAGGAGTAAGATGAAAATTTGTGTTTTGGAGAATCGGAGCTATGGTTCGTGTTATTAGGGCAAAACGCAGTAAATAGCTTATTATAGTGCTACCAACTGGCAGAGTGGTGTGGTCTTGCCGAGTCTCTGGGAAGGGTACCAGACCTACCTGCCAAATTTCAAAGCTGTAGCCCACCCAGAGCCGGATTTCTATGACACTCGGTGTGTGGTGTTGCAGTCCCATGCCAAGCCCACCACATTTCAAAGTCAAAAGTCAACTTTATTGTCAATTTTGCTATATACGTACAGATACATAGAGAGACGAGACGACGTGGCTCCAGGTTATTATTTGAAAACAAACAAAGAACAGTAGAACAGAGAATAAATAGGCAGTGCACGACTAGCACATGGAATAAAACAATAAATAAGTAAAAATACTAAAAATATACATTAAAACAATATACATTTTAAAACCAGACAATATACACATACATTTTAGACTAGACAGGGAATATTGAGACATAGAGCTAACATGTTTGTCAAGTCAGATGCAGTATTCTTGGCAGTTGAAATTGACATTTACACTGAGTGTGCAAGAGGTAGAGTTATACTAGACAGATACTATATCCGGACTATTTTCAAGTACAATGTTCAGTATATGTGCAAACATGCAAACATTTAAACAGGTGCAAATTGGCATTTTACATTGGATGTGCAGGGTAGGTTATAATATGACAGATACTATATTCGCTATTTATGGGTACAATGTTTCAGTGTATGTGCAAACATTCAGAAGCAGCATATAATGTTTGTGCAAAAATGGCAGCCAGTGTCATACCAGTAGTTACAGCATCAAAGTGACGTGTGGTGTGTAAAGCAAGGTGCAGTAAAGTGTGGTAACAGAAACAGTTTTTCACAGTCCAGCTTGTGTGGGGGAAGTGGTGATGGCAGGGAGGAGTTCAAAAGTCTGATGAAGCCAGGGAAGAAGCTATCACGCATCCCGGGAGGATCGAGACCTGATGCTGCGAAGCGCCTTCACAGATGGAAGGAGTGTGAACAGCTCAGGAAGGAAGAGGGGTCATAATTTATGCAGGGGAGCCTGATGCAGCGCCAGAAGATGTCCTGCAGCGGCGGGAAGAGACGCCTCGGCGATGTTGCTGTTAGCTGTTTTGACCACTTTGAAGCCGTATTGATATCGGCAGCACTGTTACCTCTAAATCCAGGAGAATGCGTGAGGTGGAGGGGAAGAAACCCGCCCAGCCGCCTCAGGAAGTGGAGACGCTGCTGGGCCTTTTTTGGTGATGGAGGTGGTGTTGGTGGTCCAGGGTGAGATCGCCTCTGAGATGTGAACTCCCAGGAACTTGGTGTTTTACAGTCTCAAATCAGGAGCCGTGGATGGGAGTGGTGTGTGGGTGGAGTTTAGTTCTCCTGAAGTCGACGATTATTTTGTTTTGTCCACATTCAGCGACAGGTTGTTCTCACTGCACCAGGCAGCCAGCGCTGCTGAACTCATCTTCTACAGCTGACTCATCACATGATGAGCCTCACCACGGTCGTGTCATCGTGAATTTGATGATGTGGTTTGAGCGTGCAGGGCGGTGCAGGCCGTGAGTCAGGAGTGTGTGGTCAAAGTGGGCTGGAGAACGTGAGCCCTGAGGAGCTCCGGCATCAGCCTGATGAGCGGAAATGTTATCGCTGATTCGACGTGACTGGAGGTCTCTCTGACAGAAATCCAGAATCCAGTTACAGAGTGAGGTGCTCAGTCCCAGCTTGCTCTGCTTCATACACAGTCTTTGGGGGATGATGGTGTTGAATGCTGAACTAAAGTCTATGAACAGCACCACACAAGAGGCCTTTATTGTCCAAGTGTGAGAGGTGAAGTGCAGGGATATCACATCTCAGTCGCACCTGTTTGTGCGAGCAGGCAACCGCAGGAGGTCCCAGTGGAGGGGAGGTTGCCACCTGTGCCATGACAAGTCTTCAAGGCACTCTTACAGATGGGGGTCAGAGTTTATGGGCCGTAGTCATTCAGGCAGGAAACTGAAGATTTTTGCACTGGGATGATGGTGGTGGGACTTGAAGCACGCCAGACGATCATCTGGCTCATTAAGTGTTGAAGAAGATAAACCAGAACACCTCGGTTAGCTGGTCAGCGCAGTCTCTCAGCACACGACCTGAATAAAGAAATTGGGACCAGCAGCTGCTGACTCTTACGTATGTTCCTCTCACGCCAGCTGCAGGCAGAGAGATGGTCTGGTCGGTGATGGAGGCGCGTTTTTGCTGTTCAGTGTTGTTCAGTGCATCAACCATGAACTTGTTAAGTTCCTCATAGGGAGTGCATCCCCACAGCTGCTTGGTGCTGGCTTGTGGCTGGGTGACAGCCTGGATGCCCTGCCATAGCTCAAGTAGAGTCTTTTGTGTTGTTGAAAATGGTTCTGGATCTTTATGTTTCGCTTTTGCTTGACGGATGAGCGCCGGAGAGAGGGTTAGCCCTGCTGTTCTGAGGGCAGCTTTACTCCCGACCGAAAGGCATCTTCTCTTCAGCAGCGCACGCACTCAAAAGGTGAACTAGGCTTCTCAAGGCTCTTAGTGGTGAGTGCTCAGGACGGTAACATCCTCTATGCACTCTGGAGATGCAGGTCACAGACTCTGCAAACTCGCCCAGGTTAACGTGAGCCAGCCGCACGCGCCGCCTTTAAAAAAAAACATTCCAGTCCGTATAATTTCAAAGCAGTTTGCATATTACAGAAAAATGAAACACCCAAATTAAAAAATGTGCTTGATAATACTAAAGAAGAGTGTCTGGATCTAAAATGATACCAGTTGCAGCGCAGATTGACACAAAAAATCAGGACTAGTTCGGCAAGAGATGGTTTTGCATATGCAAATTAGCTAAAATCAAATATATAGAAATACGTGAAATCACTGCATGGCCTCTAATTACCTTACTGTATATTTATGATGCAAGTTGCATACAACTTACTTTAACTTCATCTAAATAAACTAATTTATTACTTATTACTTTTTAAACTCAGCAGTATATTAAAATGTCGTACAGCTACTTATTTTAATCATAACATTGCTAACTGAGGTGTTTTACCACTGCCATCAAACAATGGGAACTGTTTAGTGTTCCTCACAAACACGCGTTTATGCTGATTATGGTAACGCACAGTGTTAGGAGTAGGGTGTTGTCTGATGCCGCTATGTCTCTCTTGCTCGGATAACCCCACGCAGGCTGTGCCCCCGGCATGCAGTGTTTCATGCACCGCTTTCATCACAGCGTGCGGGAGTTACTACAAGGCAAACGCAGCTAATTGTGTGCTATCAATGTGTATGAAATACAGACACACACACACACACACCTTTTGCTATCTTTAGGCTTCCAATATTAACCTCAGTAACTAAAAGCAAACTTTTTTAATTTTCAGAAGTTTCTCAAATAAAGCTGGTACGCTTTAGAAACCATATATGTGACTTCCTGCACGGCAAAACGAGCCGCCGAGGTTCTCGAAAAACGAGCGCTATAAAGGCGGGTAAAATTTCGATTTTTGTTTTAGTATGGAACAGTGCGGCTCATACTGTACTGTTGTAACAAATTGGCCGGAAAACTTAGCTTCCTTCCATCCCAAAACGCAGACTTCTTGAGAGGTGAGGAATTCAATTCCAGCAGAATGTTAAATCGCTTTGCTTTTGACCGCCTTCTACTTCAATATTTACGTAAATCATTGCTGACTGCGCGGACGATATTTTCTCCGAACTAATTCGTCTCCGAGTTCGTTAATCAACGGTAATGGTCCGTATTGTGAATGCAGCGAGGCTACTCAGAATGCAAACATAGCCGGATCACACCAAGCGCTCAGGAGTGTTATTTAATGAGTAAATAATCTCAAAGGCAGATTGCTCAATTTGAAGTGACAGGAGAAAACCCGACTGAATGTTGGCTATCTCAGTCATATGTCGTCCCATCTATCTATATATAGGTAATGGTTTTGAAGCTTGATTTATGCCCTTTCATGAAAACATAATAACTCAACTTTGAAAATTTGCGACAAGTGACTGGTTTTGCCGTGCAGAGTCACATATAGTCATAGTCAAATTCAAAGTAACCCTTTGTCATCTCTGCAATAGACTGTACAAGTATACAGAGAGACAAGACGATGTGACTCCAGTTTTAACAGTGCAATCAACAAAGTACAAATAAGCCACATAGAATAAACAATATAGAAATAGAATGTAAAATATACACTTTAAACTAGAAGTGGAATATAAAATATAAACTAAACTAGACGTAGAACAAAAGACAATTAGGATGCAGTACAGCCTACAATTATGGTCTTGGAGTTGTCTTTTACACTGAATGTGCATCAGTTACAGTAACAGAGCTCAGTAACAGTTTCAATATGAGCAATTCTATACAGTCTATGAAATAAAACCCTGTCTCTTATAGAGTCTGAGCTAACATTCACGTCAGATCAAATAGGGTATGTGCGGATATTGTACCAGCAGTGGAGAACTAGAGTCTGTGCAATACCTTCAATAATTTGTGCGGATAGAGTCAGCGAAAAAAAAGCGACCAGTGATATGTACATCAGCGTTCAATAATTTTGTAAATACGTAGCAGCAGTGCAGATATTGTAACAGCAGTCAAGAGAAGAGGATTACGGTTTTGATCGTCTGGCACTAAATGTATGCCAGATCAGCAGCAGTTTGGAGAGACAATACTCTACAATCTGTAAACATAAGCATTATTCATAAATATTTTTCCTGAGACAGTTTCAGTGCAACGTGAATGAGATTGTCCGTATAGCAGCGTGTGCATCAAAAAGACAGTGATGTGTAAAGTCCAGAGGTGCAACAGAGTCAGTTCACGGTCCGGGTCTGTGTTATTTATAAGACTGGTCCTCACATATAAAAATGTCCACAAAAACCTGACCATGTTTATTGGGACAGCAGGGGCCTCACATGTATTTTGTGTTTGCTCTTTGCTCGGCGTTCGGTCTTTAAGCCCCTTTGCAACATCTCACAAGGACGGAGGTGAGGTGAAAACATCCCGGACCACTTACGCCACTACGTCTGCCTGCAACTTTTACAATTATGTCAGATCGCTTTCATCATCTTTAGATTGAAAAATCCTAAATTGAACCATCGTAACTCAGAACATACTCTCTGGGGTCCTACTCCCCATCTCTTGTTTATTTTGTGTTTGTTTTGTAAACAAACTTCATCGATTCACCTTGCGACCGGGTCCTCGTCTCATCACAACGAGCGCATCACGGAGGCACCATATTTCAGCGGTACCGAAATGAGGCACTGAAATTCACGTTGTCATTCGGTCCGGTTACTACCGTTCACGTTGGCATCAGTTATATACTGGATCCGAGTTTCAGTACTCAACCCTGTGTGCAGGGTTGGTCTCTGCCTCGCATCCGGTGTCCTGGGATAAGCTTCGGTCCCCGCAACCCTGATAGGGATTAATCGGTTCAGATAATGAATGAATGAATGAATGAATGAATGAATGAACGATTCATGAAACTCCACTGTAGTATTCTGTAATTAATCTTCACCTTTTTGATTTTGTCCCACAGAAGCTTATGTTCCACCTCAGCTCTTCTACAACGGAAAGGTGGACTATTTTGACCTGCAGCGGCTGGGAGGCCTGCTGTCCCACTTAAAGAAGACTTTGAAAGGTCTGTGAACTTAAAAATCAAGTAAACTTAAAAATGAAGTATAGCACTCATAACACTCGCACTAACAGAAGAGCAGGCTTGGGCCTGAGCCGAACGTTCATTTCTCGGTAGTTCCCTGAGCCCCAGTACTCTGCCATAAAACACAATGCCGTCTTTCAAATGAGATATAAAACCCTGACTGTGGCTCCGAGTTCATAACTGATCATGGTTCTTAAGAAGAAATTTGTTCTTAAAACCCACTTAACACAGTTTTCACAGATGCCCCAATTTGCCTCTATTTTTATGCAGTTGACAGTAAAACACCCTTTTTTTTACCCCGCTTTATTCCTTAAAAATGCCACTTTTGTGGCACTCTCATGTACTGACACTTTTTACACTGTTGAAAACAGCTGCGCTCTAGTAAGGTGCCTTCAAGGCGAATTGTGGCACCTTTGGCGTTCCGTAGATCTGAGCGCTTTGCAGAGGTTTGCAGAGTTTTTCAAGTGCCAGACACCTGGCCCGGTATGCATAAAACTTCTCAGAGTAAAGTTTCACTCTTAAATACGTCACAATTCCGAGAGCGCCGTGATTTTGCTCTTTTGATCGTGAAGGAGTTCTTTTTGCTACCAACAATATCCCCCGATGTTCATGGAAATCTACGTAAATAGAAAAAGGTATCACAGTATCAATGTTCAAATGCGTTAGGTAGTGATTATACAATTTCGGACCACTCATGATGTACACGTTCTGGCAGAAAATGTACTCACACTTTTTTGCGGAACAAGTACCAACTGTGTCAAGGGAACCATTTCGTTTGCGTCTAGTTTCTGTTCTTTTAGAATCCATTCTTTTGCTGTGACCTCTGCCTTTGACCCGTAATGTACACAACATATGTATCTATTAGGCCTCGTTCACACGGACGTCTGAACCAGGCGTTATTCTGGCATTCGTGGGGCCAGGTGAGCGCCGACTGAACGGCGTCTGTTTTTCTGCTCATTGGAGCAAATCAAAGCGTCCACGCGGGCGTTCAGCACCGGCGTTCGGCCGGCTGCGCGTTCGGGTGGCGTCAAGTAAACGCTGCGTGCAACGTTTCCTTGGCGTCAAAATCCCGACAAACGCGAGGAAAACGACGCTATTGCGAACGCAATAATGAGGGGTCCCTAATATATTCACTGTGCAGCTCCTCTATTGGTTGAGCTCAGTAGTTGGGGCGGGGTTTTATTTGTAGTCCTCATTTCACAACATTTAAGCACTGGCTCTGTCTGCACTTAGGAATCGGGTTTAGACTTCGCTGAAAGTTACTTTTAGCGTTTTTATACGACGCCCTACGGTCCTACTTTTGTGAAGAAGTTTTAGACTCTTAAGTCAAAGTGCTTGACCATTCTTAAGACCATTCTTGAGAGGTTTTATGGATACCGGCCCAGATGACGCTTCTCAAAGTTCCACTGCACACTCAGAATTAAGGCAGAAATATAACACCACGGTATTGTCTGTTCCTACATCCACATAGCGCCGTGGTGACTTCTGCCAAGCCCCATCCGAAACATGAACAAATACTGTTGTAAACAGTGTATTTTGCCACAACACCAAATAAACGATAGAGTATAACATGATAACGTTAGACCTCTTGATTTTGTCGTCCGATATATTCCGTCATATCGCGCAGCCCAAATTTAGGCATTTCTTGTGAAAACTAGGGCTCCTGCCAAAGTACACATGCCATTCTGCGGAGCAGCGTTATGTCTAATCCGGCCAAATTGTGTGGGAGGCAAAAGATTCATATTTACTATATGAACTAATGTTTCTAAACTTGCAGTAACACCTCATCAGTCATGTCACGTCAAGCTACGGAGTTAAAGCATAAACATTTTAAAACCTTTCTTGCCTTGTATTCTTGGCTTTGCTGTTTCGTTTCTAATTTATGAATCAAATCAGTGTATGAGGGGATAAAAAAAAAAAAAATTCTTCGTTTTACTGAGCCCTTTAATGGGACCCTGCTCCACACTTTAAATCAAATTAAATTCTCTCTCCACAGGACTTGCGGTCCCCACCAGGGGGAGGCAGAGTTTAACGTGTTAAGCCGAGTGGCCGAGCGATCAATTCTTTGTACCCCTGATAAACAAGGCAGTGTGTGAGCCTACAAAGAGATGCTGATTTTTGTTGTCCATAAAATTACCCATTTTGTCAAAATTCCCGCACACTAGTGTCTTTGTACGTCAAGTGCAGTAATTTTCCTCATTTCATCCTGCCACTTTTACGGTGCAATTTTTATAATTGAGCAATAATGTAGTGCAAGAAAACTCCAAACAAATTCATTTGTTTGGACGAGGCACACGCTTGAGCGCTCATTACTCTTGCTAATTTCTTAAACGTATTTATTGAACCCCATAAGGATCTTAAATATGCACAAAACTTTTCTTCTCAGAGGTAAACATCAATAACAGTTCAGCAAACAATTGGATGCACACTTTACATTCGTTTTCTAGTGAAACTTTTAAAAAAATCCATCGATCTCGCCTTCGGCAAAGCTGTACAGATCGAACCGACCTTTGATTCATTTGCATCAAATAGAGAAGGAGATCGTTTGTACCCCAAAAAACCCACTCCGGCACAGTCCGTTCCGCGTGTGCCGAGTCAGAAGGCAGGGAGGCCGTTCCGTTTTTGATTTGCGACCTTGTAAAAATCCTCAAATTGACGGGAACGGTGACGGATGCCGGCGTCGTTCGGGGCGGCTGCGATGTTAATGGCTATCGATCTCCCTTAAGGTAGCCCCAGAGTTGCACAAAGAGAGGAAAAAATGAAGTTATGTCGTTCCGAGGAAGAGGAGAGAGGAGGGGAAAGGGGAGGGATGCAATATCTTGATATTATGAATTTTTCTCATGGTTTTTGTTTGCTTCCTCCGACTCTTCCAGGAATCTCGCCAGCAACATTGGTCTGTTCTGTTCTGCATAAGCTTGAGTGGTAATGGGCTGGCTCTCTGGGGCTTGTCCTTGCCATTATAAAGAGAGAAGACGTAGGCGGAGTGTGTGTGTGTCTGTGTGTGTGTGTTCAGGATGGTCAGGGTTTGTCTGTTTGGTGGCACGTCTCCACAAAGTAGATAACAACAGAGTCCAGGAGGTTTTTCTTCCTGCTGAGTGACTCACTGTTGGTCAGTATCTGTGTGAGAACTAGCATCGAGATCTTTGAGATCATTAACCTCTTCATTAGAGCCGAGCGATACAAGACTTTTAAGATCGGTATCGATTTTGGTAATTTCGACAAATCATTTGTAGCGCTTTAAACCAAGAAATATGAAATATAAGTTTTGAAAAGAGTCTGATGTTTAAAAACATTGTAGATTTGCCCTAAAGTGAGCAAACTACACAATGACAGCACTCATCATTTTCTAAAACAGAACCAAAATCAAACTGTCTGCCGACTTGAAATTAGGGTGGCACCCTTCCGACTTTTTCAGTTCTGATGCCGATACTTGGGCTTGGGTTAACGGCCGATCCCGAGTACCGATCCGATACCAGTTTTTAATAAATAAGTTGTGTATTTCTCTGTTAGGAGGAGACTAAGATTGTTCTGTTATGCTTGAGGAAATAGTTTTCCTAACTAAAACAATGTAATATTTGCACACCCATATGTATACGCTAAATTATTTATTATTAAAATAACGTCAAAAATGATTCGTTTAAACACAGTCGTGTAATTTTGTGACGCTCCCTAATCCTCCCTAAAACTCACATTTTACTTTCAGTTTGAGTCACGGCATCAGTGATTTCTGGGACTGCAGAATGTATCGTCATCTGATTTCTCAAACGGCACACTTCAAATCTTAGTGTAAAGTTTACAGACAACAGTGCGTAAGTTTAATATGTTTAAACGACTAAAGAGCTCGAGCGGAGGCACTAAACAGCGTTCACATCACCCTTCCATCGCTCATCCCTCAATTTACCCACTTAACCCAGCTCTACAATTTGACCGATGATTTAACAACAGCTAGATGGCGCTAGTCACTGTTTACACAAAGTTGATCAAAAGAACGCGACTTACCTTAAGCGAAAAGATCATCTTCTCCTTGAGATGCCATATTTTATATGACGATGTACCATGTAGACGTAAATGGCGGGAAGGAAAAGACAGGTAGTGTGTCAGCGAACGCAAGGGACTCGCATCCAATAATAGTGATCTTTTGTTGTAAGGCCTCGTTCACACGGACGTCTGAACCAGGCGTTTTTCCAGGTCAGCATCGGCGTTCGGCCGGCTGCGCGTTCGGGTGGCGTCAAATAAACGCTGCATGCAACGTTTTCTTGGCGTCGAAATTCCGATGAACACGAAGGAAAACGACGCTATTGCGAGCGCCAGTGAAACACCAATCGAACGCAGCTACAAAACGCGTATGGCGTTCAGAGGGCGTTCATTTCGCACGTCCGTGTGGACGAGGCCTAAGTTCTCGGGCATCAAAATGATAGGTAGTCCAATTGAAGTAAACGGCTTACAAGTAACGTTAGCTAGAGCATCCCAGCTGTCAGTCTGGAGCTGTTCGGAACTCACAATGGCGGCAACAAGGTCAGATGGCTATGATGTCATCCGACTGACAAGGTATTGATTTATCTGCAATTAACTCGTATCGACTAATTTATCAGTCGCGCTCAAGTCTGTACTTGACGTCGTCCCGCCCAGCTGTCATTTCCCGTAGCCTGGATGTAACGGCTTTAAACATATATAGAGGTAAAGAAGTACACCATCCAAAATGCACTCTAATCTTAACTTAATTGATTCCTTAATTACTCCCCAGCTCCTTTTTTCATCGTTAAAGCTTCATCTTTTTTCTTCTCTAAATCAGTTTGTCGTCCCACCGTCTGGTTTTCTGGCACGTGGCAGGCTTTCTACAGCGTTGATTGTTTCTGTTGTGCCTCGGTGAGTTTCTGTAAAGATGATTGAACTCCTGCAATATTTATATTCTGTCAGCGCTGGCAGTTTTGTTGGCGCTGACCGCCGCCGGCTTCGAATAATGTGGCACGCGGAATGGTATTTGCAAAAACGCACCTTGTGTCCTCTTCCTTCTCAGCAACGCTGATTTGAATTCGAGGCCGGCCTTGGCTGGTCCTTGATGACCTTTCCTTCACAAGCTGTTTTTGCCCTTTTTTAGTACTCTACTCTAAACTTGGAAGTGTGGCGCTCTGCAAGCCCTCGGCCTTCGTAACGATCGACTGTCAAGGACGCCATCGATTGTGTCAGGGTGCGATCGGCGTCGTTATCGTCGAGGCTTCTGCCCGAGTACCTACTGGCGGCTTCTCTTTGGTCTCTGTTTTGCATGCGTTTGTTGGTCGTCGTGACTTTAGGAGCCTCATTAGCGCAGCTTGTTATGAAGGTCGCGTTTATAGTCTGTCCACTTGGCCGAAAGCGACTCCACTTGAAGCAGTTGCGAGTTTGTGGGGCAGTTGGTAGCATAACGGCTGGGCGTTCGTCCCACGATCGGAAGGTCGCCGGTTTGAATCCCAGAGTGGTAAAGATACCACTGAGGTACTCATGAGCAAGGTACCCTGCTCGTTAGAATTGATCCGGTTTGAGAACTTCACAAAACATACTACTGACTTGTACTCATACGAGGGGTGCACCGATCCGATATGTGAATGGGATATCAGTCCGATAACGATTCAAATAACAGGATTGGGTATCGGTGGCATTGGGCCGATTTATGGAGCCAATCTGTTCGTTTACCTTTTTGGTTTTTCTATGTTTACGTATGCGACTGGTTATACATATATGCAGCTGTTGGCGTAACGGTAGGGTGTTCGCCCCGTGATCAGAAGGTTGCAGGTTCTAATCCATGGCCATACTCATGAGCAAGGTGCCGTCCCCAAGCACTGCTCCCCAGACGCTTGTTAGCTGCCCACTGCTCCTTCACGGATGGGTTAAAAGCAGAGGTCACAGTTTGTTGTGGTGCACTGTGTGCTGTGCTGTGGTGTGTTCACAATCACTTTCACATGGGAAATGGCGCTGTGGCAAAGCCGGTTCATTGTTCAACGTTCGCGGTAATTCACTACTCGAGATCTGCCGACACACAAAGCCCAAGTATCGGCATCAGTATTGGAACTGAAAAAGTTGGATCCTTAATTCAATCCACTCTTCCTTGAGTAATGAGGTCCGTCCGAGACGGAAAGACCGAGGCCTGTCGTGTTCGCTGTCCAACCTTTCGCTCTCGCCATTAACTTTAATGTTCCAAATCGGTGCCAGCATATATCACTAGATTTAATTTGGCTCTCCATAACCTATACAAGAGCGATGGAACGAACCCAAGAGAAGCTTGTGGCCTGACAGACAAACTCAGTGCTTCTACTACCAGTGCCAGATGGAACCCCTTCGACCTCGCTTGAAGAGCGGGAACAATTTAAACCTTGTTTTACAGTCGGCAAACTGAACAACTTTTGCCTGTGCTTCGGGGTCACTTCCTTGTGCTGATTTCCTCTCGAACTGTGGGAACAAACCTTCATTTCCTCACCTCTCCACTTCAGTCTCGTCCTCTTGTGGCTTGAGAGTTGCACCTACACCGCCGCTATGGAGGGTGACGTGTTTTGATGGGATGTTAATTATACATGCTTTTTGGTGACTGTGCCTGCTTGGGCGGGATGGTGACGTTGGAATATTATGTAACAATAATGCTGAGAGTTTGGGAGCAGCGGGGAAAATGACTCGTGCTCCCCAAAAATGTTTTATTTAGATTATGAAGAAGAAGTGCGTCACTGCCCAGCTGGGTCAGACTTTGGGTCAGGGAGAGGCCAGTGCTGCTTTTACAGCTCAGATCAAACGAAAATTAATGATCAGCCACAGTTTAAAAAAGGTGATTAGATGGTAGTTCACAGATGTCAGTTGATCCATATGTCTTTTTCAGGACCGACACTAATTATCTCCAATCAAGCGGATGTTTTCACCTGATAGGTGTGTTGTCAAAAGTTAGAGTAACGAATACTGCAACACCAAACTTATAATATAAGTACATTGCAGCATTTTAATTCTGAGATGTTTTCATTCCTAAGACACGGGCGTCAGAACGGGGCGCTTTTCTGGCATTTGTGGCGTCAGATGAGCGCGGCCTGAACGCAGAGCATTTTTTCCAAGTCCAAAGTCAAAGTAAACTTTGTTGTCATCTCTGCTATATACTGTACAGATACATAGAGAGACGAGACGATGTGGCTCCAGTTTAAACAGTGCGGTAGGAAAAAGGGAACAAAGAACAATTAAGGCACATGGAATAAACAATAATAAGTACAAAATATACATTTTCAGCTCATTGGAGCCAATCAGAGCGTCCACACGGATCGGCTGCACGTTCGGACAGCGTCAAATATACACTACGTGCAACCTTTTCCTGACGTCAGTTTCTGCCAAAATCCTGACGAACGCCTAGAAAACATCGCTGTTGTGTTGATCTTAGGGATGTGGAAAAAAAACGAATCAAATAGAATCGCGATTCTTTTTCTGCCGATTCAACATTGATTTATGCATTCCAACAAAATCGATTCATCTTTTTCAGCTACTGTAATGGCACTAGTTTACTTTTTCCCCGACATGAGTCCACAACAGAAGTCATTTAAGGTTACCTTCCCTATAGAAGAGGTGTCCTTTTATTAAACAAACTAAATAGCCTTATGTTGTTCATCTTATTTACACGACGGCGTGTCATCTCTGTCTCCACGTGGTCGCGCGTGGACCACAATTCTCCTCTTCTCTCTGTACCGCACACACACACTTGGGGTGTGCCTTATCCTACTGTTCGGACCAGAAGTGGAGCAGAGTGCCGGCGTGCTTAAGCAGAATACAATGACTGTTAGGGTGAACCCAGTATTGGCACTGATGTGTTCTCGTCTCCTGTCTATGTGGTCGTATCAGGAGGATTTTTAAAAGAAGAAATAACCTTATGTCAGGTTTGACTCAGTCAATACCACGTGAAAATTTTCGCATGGTGTTGAACTTCAGTTTTCGCGTGGTGTTGACTGAGTCAAACCTGAACATTCTCTGGCCAAACGTACAATTCCCTCCAGGAGACCACTACAGTGCACGAATGTAGCGCAATGTTGTCAACATTAAATCATACTCTCGAACTTCAATTGATGTGATTGGCTGTAAACTTTGGAGACAGACGATAGGCTACCTTTTGAAAAACACATTTGTGCATCGAGCGCCGTCAGGAAGCTCTCAAAAATCCACAAATAAATGTAGGGGTATTCACAAATATATACGGGGGTTTGTAAATGCAGGTTTATCGCTTTGTGAAGAAATGGAACTGCACTGACATTTGTGCATCGTGTAACATTTTTTTGAGTCGAGAAACATATTTGTGAATGGTGTGATATTCGATAATATTGACACTAAATTCTCTCCATACCTTTTTAATGATGCATAGGGATCCATTTTTCATGAGCTGTCCACAAAGACGACCCACAGGTAAACACAATTTGGAAAGCTTGATTACTGCCCCCACAGGTGAACACACAAAACTACAAGTTGGGCTGCAGGTTGGCGTTAAACAGCGTCAAACCAATGCCAAAGTCAATGTTGAAGTCAATCAAGTACAGCTACAAACCGCAACAACGTGGTTCAGGGCGTTCAGGGCACGTTCATTTATCCAAGATTCGTACACCCGCGTGGATGGGGCTTTACACTAAATGAAAGTTCAGTGAACTCCCTGCTTCGACGTCAGTATACCAAAGTTTCACTGCCTGCATTGTTGATATGTTGAACTTGTGATGTCGAACAAATCAGATGGGACATTCCTCCAGATCAGTGGGTGGTGACTTCAGACAGCGACAGCCAAAGCAGTTGGTAGCGTAATAGTTAGGGCATTCGCCCCACGATCGAAAGGTCGATCGGACCGGTAAAGTTACCACTGAGATACTCATGACCAAGGTACTGCTTTCCGGACGCTGCCAAAAAGATGCCCATTGCTCCTTCATGGATGGGTCAACTGCAGAGCTCCCATTTTGTTATGGTGCACTGTGTGCTGTGCTGTGTTCGCAATGACAAATAATCACTCACGATATTGTGGAGAAAATTGATTATTTTTAATGATCAAACTTTTAGAATGCTCAAATATTATACCCGTTATCTGTCACACTCTACTTGCCATTGTGTTTCTTAAATTTGAAAAAATACATTAAAATGTGACTCATGCAACTCAGTCCCTGCTCTTTATTACTCGGAAGCAAGTAGTACTTATCTTTCTGCTCTCTTTTAGCATGTGTTTTACGTCACACTCTTATCTGACCGTGCAGACGTGCTTTTCTCAGATGCTTTTCACAGCGTCCTCTGCACCTGTGCTGCATGCAAATTCGCCTCAACACACACCTTTATCAATATTAAGAGTGGGGAGAAAAGGGTCCTAGTATAGATCTAGACCTCTTTTCGTCCTGGTTATGGCCGTTCCCTCTGCCACACAAAATAAATAGTTTGGTCAACAGGGGACCCGGAAAACGCCGTCCTCTCGTCTCAACTTGAATTGTAAAGTAGCCTGCGTTTTACCTTGAGGCACTGGTCAAAGGCATGCTGATGCATGATGCGCCAAGCATTGATTTTACATTAATACATCCAGACCTGCCAAACCCCTCCAGAAATATGCTTTAATAAATAACACACAGCAACGCATTGCCACTTTGGGATTTTCTGGCTGCAGCTGCAGCACTTTGATTGTTGCCCTGTCTTTTCATCCAGACGATCTCGCCGCAAAAGCCAACATCATCGTCGACCCCGCTGAGATCCAGGCGGCCTCCATGGACGATCTGGATGAAGACGAGGAGAGCGGAGCTTCCCAGGTAGGGCCAGAAGTCGAGGGCTGGAATGTAAATCAGAATGAATCAATAGCAATAATTAAATGCACATGATGCACGAGCTTTATCGATGGCCAAACGTAGTCAGGCTACAGAGTTTAGAAACTGAATCATAATTGTGTTTCTTTCCTCCCCCTTTGCACAGAGGCCTCCCGGCGCTGCCGCGGTGGGCGGAGCGCTGGCCCGTCCGAGCTGGCTGAGTTCTCCAACATTGGGCCGAGCCAACCGCTTCCTCAGCACTGCCGCGGTCAGCCTCATGACTCCGCGTCGACCTCTGGCCCCGCCCGAGAAGGTCAAAATCCGCACTTTACCTGTGGAGCAGAGAACAGAGGAAGACAGTGAGTGAAAGAAGAACTAAATCAGTTTGGGGGCAGCTGGTAGCATAACGGTTAGGGCGGTCACCCTGTAAACGGGAAGGTCGCTGGTTCGAATCCCGGACTGGTAAAAGGTACCACTGGGTAATCCTGAGCAAGATACCGCTCCCAAGCACTGTGCCCAGGGCGCTGCCTGTACAGACTAGAACCGACTCAACAGAGATTTGGAGGTAAAAATCGAGCTGTGTGAAGTAAACCAGTCCTAAGCCACACCAAGATAATTATTTGTTTGCTCTGTTGTTTATTCTCGTATTTGGTTTGGATCTGTATTGTCTGTCGCCTGCCCTTTATCCCATATCAGTCTTGATAGTGGCAGCGCTTTGAACGTGCGTTGTTTGTACTTGAGAAAAGTCTATTTTTGCTGTTATGATAAGTGGCACAGCACGATAAGAATGACGTCGACGACGCGTACATTATGCCTGGCCCCTTATAGAGCATCACAAAGCCTGCTCGAACTGGGCGGTAAGCTGCAATTTCCAGACCTACAAAGGAAGTCAGCGGGAAACCAATTAGCTAAGCTAGGAGTGGTTAGACAGGGAACCAAAAAAATCACCTGCCTCAAGAAAAGATGCCACGTTTTGAGACCTTGCCGGGGGATAATTTGCTCCTTTTTTCCCCATCTCTCTCCCTTTCTCTCTTTCTCTTTCTCTCTCTCTCTCACCCCTTCACACCCCACCTGCAAGTCGAGGGAAGCCATGGTAACGATGGACTGTTGCTGGGGCGACCATTGGAAGAACCCGACCAGCCAATCACGGAGAAGTCCCTGCTGGAGATCTTGGACGGGATCGTGATGATGTACAACCTGAGCGTTCATCAACAGTTGGGAAAGGTGAGATCTCCCTGACCTCTCACCTCTGCTTCAACCCCCCCAACATCTCCCCTCCATTCCCCGCACCCACCTCCGGGATTGGGGGGCCTGTGCTGAAACAAGGCTGGAAGCACGGTAAAGTGGGACACACCGGAGTCGGAGGTCGAGCTGGGTGTGTTGATGGATTTTGTTATTGCTCCAGCGAGTTTGTCTTTTTAACACTCTCGGCTTGCATGACAGGAAGGGGGAGAAAAAAGGTGTCGCTGAGGTACTCGTGGGCAAGGGACCGTCCCGGGCGCTGTCAAAAAAAACTGCCCACTGCTCCTTTGAGGATGGGTCAAATGCAGAGGTCACGTTTCGTGATGGTGTACTGTGTGCTCTGCTGTGCTGTGTTCACAATGACAAATAATCACTCACTTCAGTTCACTTAGTTGAATTGCCACGATTCCACCTCAGATCAAAGCCTTTCTTGAGCAGACTGGGAGCTGATCACGCGGTGAATCAGTCGGCCCAGCCCAAGCTCTTTCACGCGGCCTTCTTTCATCCACGGCGAGACGAGAGACGCACTCTCGCTCAATAAAGGTAGGCGTAATTCCTGCTCTTGCAGAAGTGCTTCACTCTGCAAAGCCACATGCCCGTGCACTCCGTCTTCCTGCCCCGCTGCCCGCTCCGGCTTTGAGAGGCTTTATTTCACTGGTGAGACGGCCAAGTTTTTTCCCTGATTTCCTTCGTTGGTACGTTATCCTTTTCCAGTGGTTCAGTACATTCTCTAATAAAGTTCTTAAGGAAGAGTTAACTGAATGTCTTTCTTTGATCGATGTGTTTCGATTTCCCGCAGCTAAGCCATTTTTCTTGTGCTTAATCTTGCTTCACTGTTTTTAGTTTATTTATTCGACGAATGTCTCCCGCGGTCCTGTTGCAGAAATAAGAAATGTGAGTTTTGACTCCTTTTACCTGTTCGACAGCGTGCAGTCGACCAAAACATTTATTCCTCTCTCGTTACAAAGACAGGTATTTCAACTTCCTGATTGGTGTTGAATTCACACTAATGGCATCTGATAGGTTACTGGGCTCATTGCAGGATTCCAAACATTTAAACCAAGTTACACGAGTTTAGACCCAAACCAGATTTAACCGTCCCATACCAGTTTGAACTGGACAGAACCAGTCTAAACTGTTTTAGTCGAGTTTGATTTGATTTAACCCAGTTTAAAGCAGTACTAACTGCTTTAGAGTGACCATAACATTTTTAAACCATTTTGAACTGGTTTACAAGTTTGGTTCAAACTGGTTTAATTGGGTTTGGGTCACTCTCAACCAGTTTAAACCAGTTTCAGTTCAAACCAGTTTAGAGTGACCCAAACCAGTTTAAACTGATTTGAACTGGTTTACACCAAACTGGCAGACCAGTTCAGACCTGTTTAGAGTGACCCAAACTGGATTAAACTGGCTCATATCAGTTTGAACTGGTTAGAACTAGCTTGGTTTTAACCGGTTTTAAATCAGTTCATACCGGTTTTGAGTGCTATTTTACAACAGATGTTGTCTTGAAGCAGCTCTACCTTTCCCCTCTTACCTTTTAGTGTAGCTAGCTATTATATTAAAACAGTAGCTTGTCTGTAGCTTAGCTACTTATAATAAGTAGCTTGAAAAGCTATCGTTTAAAAGTAGCTTTCATATCACTGAGCAGATTGTTGGTAAAAAGAATTATGTGTGAAGAATCGGCGTCGTTACTTTCACCTCTCGTTAAGATCATTGGTCCCTACGAGTCGTCTCCCTTACATCACCTGCTCTGTTCAAAAATAAAAAGGCCAGCGCGGACCTGCAGAGCAGTCAAGTTTCGGGTTGTAATTGAATGGCATTCAATTACGCTCCACATGCGTGCCTTGCTAAGCAGTTTCACCAGGTTTACTGGAGCACTTAATCACGCCAAGGCAGTGTCACTACCAACGGTGAAAAATGCCTCTTCCCTTTTTTTTGACGTCATTACTCCTGAGAGTCGTTTGTCACTCTGGGGGTAAGTGCTGATCAGGTGAATATTTAAACCGTTTGGGAATGTTCTTGGACATTACATTGGGTTTATCTCTCTGTTGGGCCTGATGAAGACAAGAACTTTAGGTTTTGGGGTCATGAATCCCATCCGTTTCAGTAGTTTTAATCTTTCTTCTTCTTCTTCTTCTTCTTCTTCTTATTACAGTTATATAGTGCTTTTTTCAAACCCAAAGCACTTTACACTTGAGAATTGGAAACAACATAAACTACAAATTAAACCAGTTTAAGCTGGTGTATAGTAATCCAAACCGGAGTTAACCATCTCTTACCAGTTTGAACTAGATGGAACCAGTGTAAGCTGTTTTAATCCAGTTTGGTGCTGCAGGGTCTCTGAGGGTTTTACATGAAAAACCAAAAGGAAGACAGGATGGCTAGGTCCCTCCCTATCATAATCGTCGGTCTAAGAAGCTCATAATACCTAACCAGAAGTCTGTTTTATTTGATTCCACTGAAAAATGGTGGCCTCACAAGCTGTGAACCGAGTTTGAGATGCTGTTAAGCCTTCGGTTCAGTTTTAATATTTTCTGCAAATACCTTCTCGATTTTTATTATATTGTCGCAATAAAACCACAGGCTGTTTGGACATTGTGTAACACAAGAGCGTTCCTTGGAGCCGATCTTCCAAATGCTGTTTGACTGATGATTTTATTAGTATGCAGTGTTTCTTGACCTTTGCTCTGAGCTTATTGGTGAGTAAAAAGAAATCTTTTATTCCAAACCCGAATTCAACGAACAGTCTAACTTCTTCAACATGGGAATTGTCCCAGCCGTCTGCTTCTCTTAATTGGTCAGCTTTAAAAAGCTATCAGCCCGTTTTTATAGAGGCTCTTCAGTTTTAGAAAGCCTGTATGTCACCAGAGCTGATGCAAGAAGACAAACCTCCTAAGTACCACTGAGTTTGGAGAGTACCTCAGCTTTTTTGGTACTTAAAAAATAATACTGAAAACAAGAGCCATTTTGAAATATAGCGTTTAAGATGAAAAGCATTTTATAAATATCCACATTTTAGGCAGCTTCAGAATCTTTACACTGTTAATACACTGTTATATTAAATATGGTGTGGATTTCTCCAACTGCGATTTGATGCTCTTACGGTCCACAAGTGTGTGTGAATAAACGGTTTCTGTTTTCCAGTTCAAGTCATGTGCTGGCTGAGTTCGGAGTGGGCGAGTCTGACGCTGTGTTTGTACAATGTGTCTCTCCCCCCCTCACAGATGGTGGTTGTGTCAGATGACGTGCACGAGTACGCCGTCGCCTTGAAAGACACGGAAGAGAAGATCGCACGATGCCCAGTACGAGTAAGTCGCTTACACTCATTCAGAGGTTCTGCCTTCATATGTGCACGTGACGATGTACAATGCAAGACATCGGTTGCTCCTTCACAGTGTATGCACTGACCACAAACGTAACTCAGTCAAGTTAAAAAGTTCTTGATATGAACTACTTTACTGATCTATGACCTGTGATAAAACTGTTCTACGATCGCCAGAAAAGCTGCTTTTCTTCACTAAGGCCTCGTTCACACGGACGTCTGAAATAGGCGCTATTCTGGCGTTCGTGGCGCCAGGTGAGTGCCGACTGAACGCCGACCGTTTTTCTGCTCAGTGGAGCAAATCAAAGCGTCCACACGGGCGTCAAATAAATGCTGCGTGCAACGTTTTATTGGCGCCAAAATCCTGGCGAATGCGAGGAAAACGACGCTATTGCGAACGCCAGTGAAACGCTAATCAAACGCAGCTACAAAACGCAGCAAAAACGCGTATGGTGTTCAGAGGGCGCTCATTTTGGACGTCCGTGTGGACGATGCCTAAACCATAGCTTAAGCCAGGACTGCACAATCCTGGAAAAATATGTGAATCTCAACTTTTTGGCTTAGAATTCAAGATCACGATTCAAGATCAAGGGGAGACAGCACGCTTGAGATTCTAATGTATGAGCACGAGCAGTTGGGTCAAACACGGGCGTCAAACAAGGCCGAGTCGAGCGTGAACGCAAAGGCTGGGTCGAAGGTGAGCATGAAGGCCGAGTCAAGCACAAGTGTGTAGGCGGCGTCGGATGTGGCCGTGAAGGCTGGGGCAGGTGTAGAGTCAAGCTCGAGCGTGGAGGCGGAGTCGAGTGCGAGCACAGAGGCGGAGTCGCAAAGGTGGAGTTGGGTGCGAGTGGGAGGTCAAGCGCTGACGTGGAGGCAGAGGCGGGCACGGATGCGAAGGCGGAATCGAGTGCAAGCTCAGAGGAGGAGTCGAATGTGGATGCAGAGTTGAGTGCAGGTGTGAAGGCGAACTCGAGCGTGGGCGCAGAGGAGGAAAGTTCATGAAAATTCCACTGCATGCTCAGACTTTGGCACAAAAATAAAGCCACAGAAAAGTAGCTACGCTTGTGTTAATGCAACTGATGTAGCAAAACGAAAGAATCGTCATAATTTAAAAGTGAGACTGCGTGAGCGTGTCAGTCCTGATTACAATGTTATTACGATTAATTGTGCAGCCCGAGTTTGAGCCATGCTTTCATTTGAGCTACTCTCTCAATTTTATAATAACGCTGTAATAGCTAGATATCACTGGCCATTTACTTTTCCTTACAAACACTGCCTCAGTTATTTTCAAATGTAACTGATGAATTTTTAAAGAGACTTTCTCAGGAGTCTAATTTGGGTCATAATCATATAATAGTTAATAAAAATACTAAAATATAACTGCAAGCAGTGATTACGGGGGCCATGCAGTTTGCAGCCTTATCAGTTTTTGACGAAGCGAAGTGTACAGACGTTGAAAAATGACATGTTTCCTTTTATCTACGGTGCTACGGTTTAAAACTTATTAGGCAAAATGCAAAATAGCTTGTTATAGCACCACCAACTGGCAGAGTGGTGCACTTTTTTTGCCTGAGTAGTGGGTGGGGTACGTGACCTACCTGCCGAATTTCAAAGCTGTAGGTCGTACAGTTTTTGCTCCACAAAAGGTTTAGCATATTACGCAAATTAGCGAGAAATCCAATATGGCGGAAATAGATGTGAGGGGTCTATAAAGATTCGTAATGACGCAAGGATTAAGATGGTATAATTTTTAATCGGATCGTATAATCGGAGCTACGGTTCAAAAGTTATTTGGCAAAACGCAAATTTTTTATGAAAAACACAAAATAGCTTAATATAGCGCCACCAACTGGCATAGTGGTGCGATTTTTTTGCCTGAGTAGCGGGTGGGGTACCGGACCTACCTGCCAAATTTCAAAGCTGTAGGTTTTACAGTTTTTTCTCCACAATGCGTTTTGAGGCAGAAAAAAAAAAAATTAAAATAATAATAATAATCAGCACGATTCCAATAGGGTTCCCCCTAAATACAGTAAAAATAATAACTAGTACTGGTCAAATCATCTGAATCCTAGTTGATGTACACACCCTGTGTTTTGTGTTTAATTATTTTTCATCATTGGTTTAAATTTGGTTTTTGAAGTTGATTAACCTCTTGTTTGCTCAGAGGCCAGATATTCTGGAGGAACTGCAGAAGAGCCAGAAAGTGTTTGCAGAGAAGCTCAACCACCTGAGCCGCAGGTTGGCCTGGATCAACGCCACCATTTACTCCAAGGTACAGCACTAGGAGCGGGTGAGAGGAAAGGGGGAGGAAGGAAACCGGGCAGATGGGATGGGCAAAGAGAGAGAGATTTATCTTCTCCCTTTCGAAATCCTTTCACAAAGAACCAGATTTAACAGTTGCAAATCTTTTAGCTCCGTCATGGTATTGGACTCCAGCTTTTCTGCTTTCCGTAGGCAAATTGCATTGATGTTCTTTGCAGTAGCATTTCAACGTTTGCAAAAGTTGCCACTTTAATTTGCCCCTTTAAAAGTAGCGCAGGTGCTCCGGCTCAGAAAAACGGCGGTTTAATACGAGGATTTTTGAGAGGGTGTGGGTCGTAAATGCAGCCGGATCGAGCCGGACACTTTATCTGGGTTTTTAATGCGTGTGGCCTGAAGTCAGCAAACAAGAATCGGGAACCTCAGCGATAAACCTCCGTCTGTCTTTCTGCCTGAAGCTCAGGATGTGTGAGGGCAAATTTCAGAGCAGTATGGAAACTTGTAGACTTGCATATTTGCTTTTTGACCACATTTTATCTCAATACTTGGGCATTATTAGATATTGCTTAGTTCAGGTATTGTTTATTGTTGATCGTGGTCTGTTGCGTTATACAACGCGTAAAAAGCTTTGGTAGTAGTAAGTAGTTAGTATATATACAATAAACGACTGCCTGAAACCTGGAACCCATGGACTTCACTTAGAGCTGTGCGATATGATGAAATATATCGGATGACGAAATTAAAACGTCTGTCGTTTCGTATTATATTGTTTATTTCGTGGTTTGCCAAGATACACTGTTTAGGGCAATATTTGTTCATGGTTTGGATGAGGGTTTGCAATAGTCACCACATGCCACCTGGATGTAGGCACAGAGAACACTACGGCGTTATATTTGTGCCTTAATTCAGAGCGTGCAGTGGAACTTTGGCAAGCAAATCCGGTTTCGGTGCGCGCTCAACTCCACCCTACACACACGATCAAAACGCTCCATGCCTTCGCGCTCAGATCGATGGAACGCCAAAGGTGCCACGGTTTGCCTTAAAGACACCTTACTAGAGCGCTGTAAGAAGTGCCACCTTTTACAGCTATTTTATGACATAAAAAGTGTTTGACCGCAAGTCACCACAACGCCACAAAGTTTTCAAGGGCGTAAAAAGCACTAGTTTCTGAGCGCCACAAAAATGGCAATTTTTATTGAATAATACTACATAAAATTGGGTGTTTTACTGTCACTTGAGTAAAAATATAGGCATTCTTGGTGTTCCATATGAGTGCGCGTGTAGGCAGAGTTGATCGCACATAGACACCAGTTTCACTGAATTGACAACATAATTTCGTAAACAAGTGGTTTGCGAAGGTTTCACTGAATTCACAGAATCTGTACTATATTGTCATGTATAGCGTTATCAGGATATGAAATGACGTATTGGGATATGAGATTTTGGTGATATCGCACAGCCCTAGCTTCACTATATACTTGAGTTGCTTTGCCAGACCTCTGCTACCGCCATCTGTAGCTGCCGCTTGTTTGTAGGTCTTTCTGCTTTCAGTTTTGGCTCATAAAAGTTCCATTAATGTCCAAATATTTTGATCTAATTGTATAGGTTTAGGGTTAACAGATTATTTAACGCTTTAGTACTTTAGTAAACCTTCGCCTTCACGAGATGGCGTCATCTGAATGCTCCAAATTCATATATATTCGGCACAGCGCTTACATCTCCAAAGCGCCGTCAAAGATAGAATATAACAAATTTGACGTAGACACGTGAAAAACAAAAACGAAACACAATGGCGCACCAGAATGTGTTGAACAGCGCTCGGAGCTGTACAAGACGACACAAAAACAAGCAAAAAAATTACAATCTCTGAATAAAAGCTATTGCTTTGCCAAATGTCAGCAGGCGTGTGCTGATGACTTCTCAAACATGGTTCAAAATTCCAGTTCATCTGAAAGCTTTATGGCTTATGACGGAAAAACCACGACACACATTTTGCTGATGAACTACTTAATGTTCATAGATTAATTACTGGCTAAATGAAGTTCGGGTTGGAGGAGCTCCAAGTGTTACTGTGTCTATTAAAAGTCAGTTTTGAAAAATTGATTTGTCCACCTACATCACAGGAGAAGATGCTGGACGTGTACTGGCTCCTGCGCGTTTGCATCCGCACCATCGAGCACGCCGACAACACCGGCTCACTGTTTGCATTCACCCCCGAGTTCTACCTCTACGCCGCCATGAGCAGCTACAGCGCCCTCAAGAACTACTTCAGCCCCTCCAACAGCATGGAGGAGCTCCCAGGTATGCGTCTCGTCCACCTGCAGCTAGACGGAATCCCTCACCCCTGAAAGTGCTAACGCTGCAGACGCAGAGCGGTCACTGACTGCCAGGGGAACCATTAACGTTAGCTCATCTGCATAATTCAATCCGACGGCTCCAACGTTTCGTTTAATCTCAGCATGGTGCAAATTTTAGTTGACCGCACATTGAATTTCAGTCGTGGTGCCAACCGCAATACAAAATAAAACTCAACATATTAAAGCCGAAAAATCTTTATAAACTCTATGAGTTGGTCACAAAAATGAACTAGAGTTAGGGTATATATACAGTACTGTGCAAAAGTTTTAGGCAGGTGTGAAAAAATGCTGTAAACAAAGAATGCTTTCAGAAATATAAATAATGATTGTTTATTTTTATCAATTTACAAAATTCAAAGTAAGCGAACACACAAAAACTGTGTGCAAGTGTACCTAGAAGAATTGATGCTGTTTTGAAGGCCAAGGGTGGTCACACCAAATATTGATCTGATTTAGATTTCTCTTTTGTTCATTCACTGCATTTTGTTGATTGATGAAAATAAATGATTAACACTTCCATTTTTGAAATCATTCTTTGTTTACAGCATTTTTTCACACCTGCCTAAAGCTTTTGCACAGTACTGTATATATATGTTATACATGTATATATTTATATGTGTATTTATTTGTTTCTCTCGCAGGCTATGAGGACACACTCACACAACTTGCTGCTATTCTCACCAAGCACTTTGCAGACCCGCGCATTGTGGGCACAGGTAAATCTCGTCCGTCTACCCACAACACAGTGATGCGTCATAGTGGTTGCTGTTTCCTTCAGTATCTCTTTTTTCTTCTTTCTCTCATTTTTCGTCTAGTTATTGTGGCCGCAAGGTGGTTAATGCGGCACCACTAAGTTTGTCATTCCTTATTTTGGCCACATGGGCTCACCATAATTAAGGCTGTCATTCCCTGTTTTGGCCACATGGGGTCACCATTATTAAGGCTGTCATTCCCTGTTTTGGGCACATGGGGTCACCATTATTAAGGCTGTCATTCCATACTTTGGCCACAAGTTGCCGTCCCCTTTTAAGGCGAGTGGTGCTGTTACTTGTCTTGTGGTTAGCCTGCTCTTGATGTGAGCTTAATGTTAATTCAGCAGCTCCTAGTTTGAAATCTAGGTCAGTTATAATGAACAGAAATGTACGTGAACAGCCTTTTCATTTTTCCCTTTTTTGTTTTATCCCTTTTTGACCTTTGCACTGCTCACATGGTCTTGGTTCATAGTGCTTAATGACTGCCTTTGGCAGATTTCAGACAATCCAATGCCACTTTTGTGTTTTCTCTTTGGCATTTATGGCCTTCCACAGAATCCAGTGACATGACATAATTTGTCAAAATAATGCAAACATATTTTGGGCTTTGCATAATGGAAAAGCGGTTTCATAATGATTTATGAGCCAGATATTGAATTAGGAGCCGACAGCCAGAAGCTTCTGCTCATGAACTTAGTGCATGAGTTCGATCTCTCTCTCTTTCTCACCCTCACTCTCTCATGTCCTCTCGCTTTCTTTCTCTTATTCTACCCTTCATTCCTCTTTACCTTCGTCCTGTGTTACCATTCAATCTTTTTCTCCTCTGTTTTTCTTTCCCCTGGTTTCCACCTTGTTTTTATTTTTTAAGAACCAGACTTACTTGTGTCTTATGTGTCACTAGGGACTTGATGGAACTTTAATTATTGCGGGGTCAAAAGAAGCAAAACTACAGTTTTATTAGGTTAAAACATTCAGTATACAGTATACATTCAGTATATTTTTGTTACTATAGATAAAAATGATAATATAAGCCCCCTTCCATCCTCACCATGTTTTTTTTAATGTAATATGATTTCATCCCTAATGTGGACCGTACCACTTCTTAACCTCTTCAGCGTTACTAGGAGCAGCAACTTGTTCATTCATTCTTATCCAGTGACTCGTTGGTACGTAAGGTCTGTCATGGTGCTGTTTGACGTGTGCTGGTATATGTAAGTAGCCATCAGAAGTGCAGCTTGTTGAAAATGTCTTATTTAATAACCTTTATTTTCTTGATAACACTTTTTGTTTAGTGTTTGGTCTACGGATGCAAGTTAACATCTAGAAGTTGAGTTATTCACCGTTGTCTTTCAGAGGCTGCTTAAGTCAACGTTAGTTAGTCAGCTAATCAGGTGGTCATTTTGGTGAGGTTAAATCTGTCATGATCGTTTTGCAAGGAGATAAACTCCCTGCGTTTTCATTTGTTCATGTCTGAATTAAACCCAAACACTTTAGGGTTAAAGTCTTGAGCTGTAATGCAACGTGAAAGCCACATGCGTAAGTGCAGTCAACTGCTCATGACTTCGAAAGACTTGGCAAAGAATCTCAAAAATCTAGTGTCCTCCAAACTTCATGATTCGTTTTTCCACTTCAGTGGTGTAATTATGCTATGGACATTCTATACAGCGCCTTTACATTGATGTACAGTAATGCGGAAAACGTCTTGAGGCATAAATCATGATTTCTCTTGATATTTTGCCTTTAAAAAGCCCAACATGTATTTTTATGTAGTATTGAAGAATAGTATTTACATGGATCTGAGGGTGAAAGATGTACTGAATGCGGAAAAATGAATTTAATAGCACGTTGCAGTATATATATTTTTTTGTTGTCTCCTTTTCTTTGAACTATCTTAGATAACAGTCGTGTTGCTTAGCGGATGTAAATCACCCCTCTTAGGGGCCCAAGTACGAAGTGCAATGGAACCCATTTTAATTGTTCTGTTTCTTCATCATTATTATTATTATTATTATTATTATTATTATTATTATTATTATTATAGAAAATGGATCATGCAGCTTGAACCGTAAGTCGCAGAACGCTGACATTTTCAGGGTATGTAGGAATGGTGTGCATCTCAGCATAGGCCAAGCATAGTGAACTGCCTATAATTGGTGTTATATCAAATGAAAAATGCATTTTGACCTCTAGGGGTCCTAAAAATCCTACATACATTTACGTGGTCTGATACACTGTGGCGCTAATTATACAGTGCTGCTATTTGAACAATAGGGAGTTCTAAAAACGCTACATAAATTTATGCAGCCTGATTCACTGACTCCTTTCTTTAACGCATACTGCATCAGCTGCATTTGTGCTGCTTTTTGCGACCGCTGCTTGGACCCCTCTCATTGCCGCTTGCAGCTAAATTTGTTAATTGATATGGTAATGGGTTAAAGAAGGGTGTGTGTGTGTGTGTGGGTGTGTGTGGGTGTCTGTGTGGGTGTCTGTGCGCACATGCTCGTGCCCATATTCCCCAACCTTGACTGAGTGCAGTTCATTACATTGCCTTAGTCCAGACTTGCATGTAATAAAAGCAGTTCCATAATGATTTATGAGCCAAATATTGAATTAGACCCAGAGCCACTTTCTCCAGCAGCCAGAAGCTCCCGCTGACGAACTTAATGCATGAGTTCTGTCTCTCCCTCTCTCCTTCACAAACCCTCCTCTGTCTCTCTTTTGCTCTCTCTCCTTTCCTCGTTCTCCCCACAATCTCTCACCCCTATATGTCCTTCCCCTCGTTTTCCCCCTTTTCCACCCCCCTTTCCCCCTATCTGTCTCTCCTAATGTCCTATCTATTTTCATTACCTGCAGTGAAGGGTACAAAAAGGAGTCAGTTCCCAAAATGTGCTGGTAATCTGTTAGGGAGCTATTTTAATGGGAATTCTTTACACCTAATATAGCCAGTGGCTTCTGCGGCCTATTCCTCACCCAGATTCATTCTTCATAGAAAGGTGTAATTAAAAGGGTTTTTTTCCCGTCCCTCCTTCCAGCGGTGGGGGTTTGTCCCATAATTTCCTTAATTTAGTGTAAGTGCTGGACTAGTTGATGTAAATTCTTGGAGGCTCTTTGTTTGCATTTCTGTAAGATTAGCCTGAGTTAAGAAAGATATTTTGATAGCAGTTTCATTATACTGTATATAAGCTTGATTTCTGTTGTTGCAAGTCCGAAGGCACACACCAAAGTCGCCTGGTGGCTGTTCATGACTAGATATGGTTTTTAATCGCTTTGGAATGAGGTACTCTATGCTGTTTATTCTTAGTTCTGTAGCTACAGTATATCTTAATGATGTAACAGCATACAGGAGCGGCTTTGTAGATGATGTAGGTTCCTAGTTGTGCTGCCTTAAAGGCGTTATGGTTTTGCTCACCATAAAATTGGGGGTTCAAATCCCAGGGAGAACAAAGAGTCCACAGTTTTCTAACTAAAACAATGTAATAATTATACAGCCATATGTATATGCTAAATTATTGATTATTAAAATAACATCTCAGACATTACGAGTTTAAACACAGTTGTGTAATTTTGTGACGGTCCCTAACTCTGTGGCTCTAAAACCATCAGGAACACTGAGATTGCGAGCAAAAGCAGGTGTTAAGGAAAGTAAATAGTATTATCGTGTGATTTGCTTTTGGGGTTGTACTGTGTTGCGTCGCTTGTTCTGCTCATTGTCCTATCAATACGTATAAACGAAATTGGTGCAAATGTTGAACAATAAACCTGCTTTACCACAGATAAAATGGTATTGGCGCTTGTAGTTCCTAATTAATGATATTAATTGAAAATTATTGAATTAAATTAATGGAAAAAGAAAAAGAGAGATGGTTCCTTTAGCTATGTTATGACCGTTGTCATTGCACAGTCTGTCCACTAGAGAGCAAACTTCAACAGCACAGTTTGCTTTTATACATGTTTTTATACATTTGTCTCACTTGATTGGGCAGAAGTATATTTTGTTTTGTTTGAGGCGAAGTGAAATGATGAATTTTTTGGTTTGTACATCTACAGAATTAAATAAACATTTTAGGATAGCATGGTCAACATTTTTAATGCTTCGATTATTAATATTTGTATCAGATGCTCACCTTAGGCAGTTTGGCATTAGTCTCGGTAGTAGATGGACAGATTTCCCCTTTAGGGCCTTGATAATCTGTTTTCTCATAAGGCTGAGCTTATCTCTGAAGAGATCTTTCTGTAAACATTTCAGTTTATTAACAATCATTGATCATGCTCACACAAGCACAGCCACCGCCATCTTAACACTCTGGAAATGAGATGTTTACCTCATTCATTCGTTCTGCTGTAAGGAGAAGAATCAATGTCTGATTAAATGAAATCATTGGAGTTGAAAAATGCCATGAGATGCATGTATGATGTTACTTTTTTACGAAGAACGTTTAAATTAAAATCATTTCCAACATTGTCATTGTTTTAATGTTAATCAGTTTTGGAATTGATGGTCATTGACGATATTTGATTGAAGATCACTACCGCATTATTTTACAATGCATAATATGTGTTATGAAATGTTTGATGGAACTCTACGGAGATTGACTAACTTGTTTGTGAGATCAGCAATTTGGTCTTCAAAGGTCTTCATAAAAATATCGTTTTTTTTCCAAATTTCAGTGAATTTACTATGCTATCAACAGTCTATACAGCATTGCTATGACTTTTCACCTCCATATTTTTTGATTGCTTTGCAGATATCAAAGACTCCCTGATGCAGGCACTGGCCAGCTACGTGTGTTACCCTCAGTCCCTCAGAGCCGTGGAGAGGATCCCAGAGGACCAGTATGTACCTTTTTTCCGCAATTCACAGGGACCTCACGTAGAACCCTGCGGCTCACCTGTAGTGTCCGTACTTCTGGAGTTGTTTTATCAGCTAAAATTTAGTTGACGTAAGACTATTCCACATTTGTATGACCAAATGTCATTTACTCTACTCTTACCCTTACACATAAAGGTGTAAAGTGATGTAATTCTATGTTTTAAAACGCAGCTCTAGTTGGAAGTTGTCGATGCTGCCTGTGGAGGAGGCAGCTTTGAAATACAAAACTAATTTATTGTATCACACTTTCTCTCTTTAACTTGTCTTATTTTTGGCCTTTCTTAAGGCGGGTGGCCATGATGAGGAACCTGCTGGCTCCGTACGAGCAAAGACCATGGGCTCAGACCAACTGGATTCTGGTTCGCTTGTGGAGGGTGAGACGCCACCCTTGTTCCTTCATCCTTCCCTTCTTTTGCGTCATTTATCCTCCTGTTTCTCTGCCCTTCTGTCTTCATTTGAATTAGTGTTCACCTCCATCTCTTTCTTTTGTTTTGTTAAAAGAAACGTCGAAAATGCAGTTTTATCATTCATAACAAAAAGGTTTTGTAGATGAACTCTTTTCAGGGAGAATATTACATTTTATAGCCTGTCAATCACAAACCTATTATTCCAAAGTAGTTTGTCATTGATTCGAGAGGTTTTAAGGTCGAGTTTACTGCAGTCGGTTAATGCGTTATCTTTATTGCCAGTGTCGCCGCTGTCTGAATACTCACCGCCCTCATTGTGCGTAGGAAGCGTCCTGACCTATAACGTTAATGGAAGCAGAATGAGTGTCTCGTTTTTCACGGGTGTCATTTCTTTGACGATTTTGCTGTAATTGAAGGTGGTTAATGGATTATGTAACTTACACTAAATTGCCAAAAGTATTCGCTTGCCTGCCTTTACACGCATTTGAACTTCAGTGACTTCCCATTCTTAATCCATAGGGTTTAATATGACGTCGGCCCACCCTTTGCAGCTATAACAGCTTCAACTCTTCCGGGCAAGCTCTCCACAAGGTTTAGGAGTGTGTTTATGGGAATTTTTGACCATTCTTCCAGAAGCACATTTGTGAGGTCAGACACTGATGTTGGACGAGAAGGCCTGGCTCGCAGTCTCCGCTCTAATTCATCCCAGAGGTGTTCTATCGGGTTGAGGTCAGGACTCTGTGCAGGCCAGTCAAGTCCTTCTACACCGAACTTGCTCATCCAGGTCTTTATGGCTACGTTCACACTGCCATGCTGAAGTGACTCAACTTGGCTTTTTTTCCTTAATGTGACACAGATCTGATCTTTTCAGGGCTGTGTGGACACGCAAATCTGATCTTTTTAAATCGGATTTGTGTCACTTTCATAAGTGGCACTAAATCGCATACGTATCCGATTCGCGGCCATGCGACCTGAATGTGAACGCTCAGATCGGAATTCATGTGGCTTTTTGCTTATACGCATGCGCTGACATCATCAGCCTGCACCGGCAGCGCGGGAAGGTAAAAATGGAGGAGAGCTGCGATAACAGAAAAAGCTAGCCGCCTGACTTTTTTTTTTCTCCTTTTCGACCTGCTCATATATAGCTGATTCACTGTTTGTCGTCCTCCAGAGCAAAGTGCGATACATGCGTGAGCTACTAACTCCTCCATTTTTAATGCCATGAGTCGTCCCACAGATATGACGTTTTTTGTTGTTAGTGACACAGTTGACCCGTGTAAAAACGTATCAATGTGCGCATGCGTGACGTTTCGGAGGACCGATGCGCTCACGTTACAGTCAGATACAGGTCAAGATAGACAAATCCGATCTGAGCAATGATCCTTGCTTTGTGCACTGGTGCGCAGTCATGTTGGAACAGGAAGGGGCCATCCCAAAACTGTTTCCACAAAGCTGGAAGCATGAAATTGTCCAAAATCTCTTGCCTAGGTGCTTAAAATTATACACCGGTGGCCATGGATATGATTGGAACGCCTGAATTTAATTATTTCGATGAGTGAGTGAATACTTTTGGCAATATAGTGTATGTCATAATTTCCTAGCTGAGCATATTGTGTGTGATTATATTGTGGCATTCTAGAAATAATGTTAATGCCACGAAGGAGACTCAGAAAGAGATGGTGGGTGAGTGTAATGTGATCTAAAGTAGCTTGTTTTACTGTAAAAGGAGTTCATTGAAATGTTTTTAGGCTAGTTATGCAATAAAGTTCTTATCATCTGAATTCTGCAGCTAACATCTACGTTCCTAAAGCATAATTTTGTCTGCTAATGCCTCAAACAAAACTTTTCATCGAGGTGAAAAGTAGGGATGCACGATAAGGGAATTATTGGCCGATATCTGATATTTTCATGCTTACATCTGCCGTTACCGATAAATGAGGAAGGCGGAGTCGATGGTCGAGGGCAGGCAGAGTTGAGCGCGTAAAGACAAGATATTTTGCTTGCCAAAGTTCCACTTCCAACATAGTGCACAACATTTTAAGAAGAAGTCACTTCCCGCCCTATGTGGTGTACCAAGTCAAACAGGGTGCGTGTGACACTCCATGTGCACTACCTAGTGCGTAGAGAGCTGTTAAGATACAACCCCAGCTATTTCCCGAGATGTATACTACCGCATAGAAAAGTATGACAAGAGCGCCTTACCTACCATACTGTTAAGTGTGGTAGCATGCGGCTCGGAACACAGCTCATGTGCGAGCTCACATTCGCAAAGTCAGACAAACTCCCAATTTAGTTGTGTTTAAAGACAAGAGATTTTGCTCGTGAACGCTCCACTGCCTGCTCAATATTTTGGCACAAAATAACGCAATACCTTTTAAGACAGAAGACGCGGGCGGTATAAAATCCCACCTCGGAAACTGGACATGCCTGGCATAAGCGCTACCTTTCCGATGTACGTAAATGCATCATAAAATATTGGCTGGAATATCAGGCAAATCTAAGCGTCAGTTTGATGCAGACGACTTTTTAAAAAAGCAATTATCGCCCGATTCCGATACGATTCCGATATCATGGTGCATCGCTAAAGCTGTAAAAGGCCGTCTCACGAAATAGCACAGCGTTATTTCTGTGCCGGAATTCTGAGCGTGCAGTAGAGCTGTACGTCTGTACGCTCCGTGCTGCTGTGTTAGAAATGGGCCAAAACAACAGCCCATCAAACGGAAATATGCCAAGCTTGATTGGTTTTAATGTTAAGGATTACGGCCGGTGTGTCTCTCTGCAGGGATGTGGTTTCGGCTACAGGTACACCAGGCTGCCCCATCTGCTGAAAACCAAACCAGAGGACGCCAACCTGCCCAGCTTGCAGAGTGAGTACCCCTTTCCTCTTACTCTGAAGCTCACATACACCCGCTTTCGCTGGCACCGGTGCCAGTTCCCAAAAACTCTCTCTCCATCTCTCCCTTTTTCCCCATTCTTCCTCTATCTCTTACTTTCTCTTTCTCTCAGTCTCATACTCTTGCTCTGTCTCTTTTTCTCTGTCTCACTTCTCCCTGTCTTTTCTCTCTCTCTCTCCCCCTCATCTTTTTTCTCTCTTCCTCCCTCTCTCTCCTTCTTTCTCCGTTCTCTCTCTCTTTTCTTTTCCCCTCTCTCCCTTCCTCCCTATCTCTCTCTTCCTTCAACTCCTCTCTCCCCTACTCTCTTGTTCCCTCTCTTCTTCTACCTCTTAATTTCTCTCTCTCAGCCTGTTCTCGCTTACTCTCTTTTTTCCTCCTCTTTTTCTCCCCCTCCTCCTTCCTCCCTCCCCTCTCCACCCCACCCCTCTCTCTCTCTCTCCCTCTCTCTCTCTCTCTCCCCCTCTCCTTCCCTCCCTCTCCCCCTCTCTCTTCCTCTCTTTCTTCAGCTCTCTCTTTTCTCTCTCTCTCTCCCCATTTATCTTTCTCTCTTCCTCCCTCCTTCTCTCTCTCCTTCTTCCTCCCATCTCTCTTTTCTTTCTCCTTTCCCCTCTCTCCCTTTACTCCCTATCTTTCTCTCTTCCTTCAACTCCCTCTCTCCCTCTCTCTCTTATTCCTCTCTTCTTCTACCTCTTAATTTCTCTCTCTCAGCCTGTTCTATAAACTTACTCTCCTTTTTTCCTCCTCTTTTTCTCCCCCCCTCCTCCCTCTCTCTCTCTCTCTCTCTCTCTCTCTCCCCTCCCTCCTCCCTCCCTCTCTCTCACCCACCCCCCTCTCTTCTTCCTCTCTCTTTCTCTCTCCCCCCTCCCTCCCCTCTGCTCTCCCCTCTCTCTTCCTCCCCTTTCTTCCTTTCGCTCTTTCCTTGGCTTTGTTCCCTCTCTTCTTCTCCCTCTTACTTTCTTTCTCTGTCATGTACTTTCACTTATTCTTTCTTTCTCCTCCATCTCTCTCCACCTCTTTTCTCTCTCCCTCCCATTTTGTCTCTATTTTTATTTCACTCTTTTCTCTGCCACTCCCCCATTGTCTTTTACTCTCTCTCTTTCTCTCTCTCTCTCTCTCTCTCTCTCTCTCTCTCTCATTTTCTCTTTTCATGTCCTCTTTAGCCAGTATATTATCATTTACATTTGTTGTTAATATCCCTTATATTTGCTGTTAAAGAGCTAATTGTCCTCCTAAAACAACAACATTTTCTTTAGAAGAGAGAGTGGGATTAAGGTAGCGTTTTTCTCTCTCTCTCTCTCTCTCTCTCTCTCTCTTCTCTCTCTCTCTCTCTCTCTCTCTCTCTCTCTCTCTCTTTCTCTCGCTCTCTCAGTTCTTAGCACATACTTTGTCTTGACTCCTTTCCTCAAAGGCACTTTTCTCATTTTGGATTCCGTTTTTTCCTCCCTTCTTATTGTTTCAGCGTGTACAAAAGACGTGTGTTTGTGTGTGCGTGTTTATGCGTGCATCCTTGTGCTCGTACGTGTACGCTCGCCAGCACAATGTGTCAAGCCGTCACGTTAAATGGCATTGTATTAATGTCCTTTTCTCGGCTCTACGCACAAAGCACTAAATCTTTTTCATCAGCATCGACGCGCGCTACAACGCGAGCACAGCGCCGGGATAATAATAGTATCAAACGGAAGCAAATACTCGCGCCGTCGTCCATCACGCTGCCGCTCGCAGACGTGCTTTCCAGGTACTTTTTGCCTACATTTGTCTTTGTCTCATGCAAAAATCCTCGGCTGGTATTTGCTGTAAAAGAAAATCCACAATTTAACAACTCATAAAAAGTGGTCAAATATTAGCAGCTTTTCTACTGATTCATTTACAGTAAATCTGAATTCTTTTTAAAGGGCTTTTGGAAACTCACGAGCCGCCTCAAGGTTGTGCAAATTACTAACTTTCTTTTTTGCGGCACAGAATGTCCTTCTTCCCTTCTCCATCAGCAAATGACCGTAATTTACTACTTATCGCAGATTGCAAGAGCTTTCATCAGCTAGCACATGCTTTAGACACACAGAGAACTCACGCTTATGTTGAATTTATTCACAATAAATCAAGGTCTGATTCCATTAATAATTCCATTCATCCGAATTTGCCGCCTACACACAGACTTTACAGACTCCACGAGCCATCAAGGTTGTAGGAGCTGTGAGGTTCTGAAGTGGAGAGCGGGGTTTGACCAATACGTTTGTTTCAGGATTGATACCGATTATTACTGATTTTAATATTGGTCTGCTGTAAAAATGAAAACTGATGTCAGAATTTAGAATAGTTCAGAAAGAGAGGGGGTGACGGGACACAGGGAGAAGGAAGGGTGGAAGGACGGAAGAGAGGAAAGGGAGGAAAATCAAGAAAAGAAAGAAAAGGAGGAAAGAAAGAATGTGAGAAACAGAGAAAAAGAAAGAAAGGGCTGGAGACAAGGAAGGATGGAACGGAGGGAGGGAAGGAAAGAAAGGGAGGAAAAGAGAGAAATAAAGAATGAAAGAAAGAATGAAAAAAGGAATGAATGAAGGAAAGTCTGAAATGAATCAATGAAAGAATGAAAAAAGAATGAATCGGTGAATGAATGAATGAAAGAAAAAAGGAATGAAAGAAGACAACACCTTAGCAGCACCTATAATAACCTAGCAACCACCCAGCAACATCGTAGCAATAACCTTAGCAACCACCCAGCAACATCGTAGCAATGACCTTAGCAACCACCCAGCAACATCGTAGCAATGACCTTAGCAAACGCCTAGCAACATCGTAGCAATGACCTTAGCAACCACCCAGCAACATCGTAGCAATGACCTTAGCAACCACCCAGCAACATCATAGCCACACCTTAGCTTAGCAACTGCAATTAAGAGAAAAAAAAACAAATGTATATACTGTATATAAGCTAAGAGTATATCAAACTAATGTCACCTGACTTAGGTTGCTATTTGATCTAGATGTTGTCTAAAAAGGTGTGGGACGTTGCTGCATGGTGAACATTCCTGGGTTAACCCAGCCTTAAAGAAACTCATCCTCATATCCTTCTTTAAGGGCAAGGCGTTTAACTCGCCGTCCTGTCTTTCCTTAACAACACCCCAAAACACATCCATCTTCACGTCGCATTATGACTCTGCTGATGCCCCCTCAATTTCCTTGGACGACGCCTGCTCTGACCTTCATTTCTTTTTCTTTTTCGGGGTGGCGCCCGTCTCGGTTCGGGGCAGCGTCCCGTCGGCCGAATTCGGGGCGCGCTTTATTAAATCGGCCTGCGAGACTGGTGACAGGCCCGGAGGAGTTTCCTCAGGCTACAGATGGCAGCCTCCCTTCTTCCCTCGGCTGGCACCTACTGCCAGGGCGCTGTCGCTCGAGACAACATGGCACACCTCGGGTTTTGGCAGCCTTGCGACGTCTCGGAGTGTGTGTGTGTGTGTGTCTGTGTGTGTGTGTGTTTGTGTGGGTCTGAGATGTCCCAGTTTTTTTGTGTGGCAGGGCGAGAGTTGCTGCCAAGGTGCTCGCTTATTTATTCTTCCAGGTGAACAGGCTTTGTTTAGCCGGCGCATAAATTCATGAGACATTTCTGTTTTCCTTTTTTATTTGCCGACCGGCACTCAGCCGACAGGAGGTTGGCGAGCTCGTCGAAGCCCGACCCTATTATTTTTTAGGGCTGACCCCCAGAGCAATCCATTTTTTGTGAATCATTGTTTACAGGATTAATAAAACAGTTGTGTGATGCAACGAGTCAGAAAGTTTTCCGATACCTTGAATCACTGTCTTTCGGACCCTCGTGTTGCTTAGTTTCATCACTAGCTTAAATTGATTCAGTACACGATTCAGTGCCTTCCGACATCACAAAGTCTGCTACATTACGAGTTCAACTTGATTCAATTCAGGAGACAGCGATGGTTATGAAACAATTAGGGATGCACAATAATATGGGAATTGTATCGGAATCGGGCAACAAACACTTTTTAAAAAGTCATCAGCGCATTCACGAATAAAATCTCTTGCAAAATCTCTTTACATGCTCAGCCTGCATGTGCGAAAAACGTTCTACTAACTAAATTGTGTTTGCCTCATGCGCACATGGGCTGTGTCCCGAGCCGCATACTGCCGCACTAAATAGTATGGTAGTTAAGGTGCTCATATCATACTTTTCTATGCGGTTGTAGGCATCTCAAGAAAGAGCTGGGGTTGTAGCTAAATGGCTCTAGGTAGTGCACATGGAGTGTCACACGCACCCTATTTCACTTGGTACACCACATAGCAGGGAAGTGACGTTTCCTTAAAATGTTGTGCACTACGCTGGAAATGCTCTGCCCTCGCTCCGCTCTGCTTTCACGCTCGCTTGACTTGGTGCTGTGTTATTGCGCTATTTTAGTGCCAAAATTCTGAGCGTGCAGTGGAACTTTGGTGAGCAAAATATCTTGTCTTTACGCGCTCAGCTTCACATTCCTTCCACATTTATCGTCATCGGCAGAAATAAGCATGAAAAATCGGCATCAGCCAATAATTCCCTTATCGTGCATCCCTAGAAACAATATGTATGACTGATTGATGTTTTCATTTTGATGCTGTGGACTTGATTGTTGAATCGATGTATCAACGTGGATTGATTTATCATTACAATCCTTCCGCTCTCAACATAGAGTTGCATGCCAATAGATAGCAAACGTGGGTGTAACTTTTTTATTAACTTGCGGAGGTTGCAGGAGAGACAAATGAACGACGTCGAAAATCAGCTAAGAGTGGCTTAACTTCGCAGCTGCATCCGCGATTTGAGAGGATCTGCAGGACAAAGCACAGCCCGCACTTTTCACTGAAAAGTGGAGTTTGGATGCGAAACTCGCAGGCGAAGCAAAATTCAGGTGTGCACTGTCGTAAGCACTTCTTGACAGATGGTTTCACCTCGGCTGTGTCATCAAATTGTTTTCCCCCGAAGACCGTCAGTCATCTTTGCCCTCTGCTCTTGTCAACGGTGTCAGATTCCATAAAACGTTCTGTAGCCTTCCGGGGATGTCGGACAGCCTGCGGCCCTTGCCAGGAACTCAATGACTGCACATTTCCTCTGCTTGGGATCCGTTATTCACCTGTAGTCACAAAAAAGATTGTAAAGCATCTGTAGTCAACTTGCTCAAGCACATCGCTCTGTAGCTTTTTTTGCGTCTACTTCTGTTTTGGTGCCAAGCTAAAAGGTTGAAACCATGAGTTTAGTCAGGGACCGAAGCTTCACGTGTCTAAAATTACCATCCAGATTTTTTTGTAAGACGGTGACTATGGCTGTGCGATATGATCAAAACCTCATATCCTGATATGTCATTTCATATCGCGATAATGATCACAATATAGTGTTTTCTGTAAGTTCAGTAGAACTGTCGCAAGCAAAATCTCATGTCTGTCTACACACATTCTTGAAGCACTCCATGCATGCTCCTATGGAATGCCAAAGGTGCCACAAATCACCTATATTTTTACGACAACGACAGTAAAACGCAAATTTTCACACCATTTTATCTGTTAAAACAGCTGTAAAAAATACCGGCCCTTTTTATGGCGTTGAAAATGACGCTTTTCGCGGCGCTCTAGCGACTTTACACCGTGCAAAAGGCGGCGCTTTAGTAAGGTGCCATTAAGGTGAATTGTGGCTCCTGAGTGCGAGGCTGTAAAGTGTTTGGAGTGTGTGTGTAGGCAGAGTTGAGCTCACAGGCACAGATTTTGCTTGCCAAGGTTTCACTGCCGCCTCAGAGTTAAGACACAAATATAAGGCCATGGTCTTCTCTGTGACTACATCCACGTGGCGCCGCGGTGACTACTCAAAACCCGCATCCAAACCACGAACCAAATATTGCTGTCAATAGTGTTTTGTGACACCACGAAATAAACGTTTTTATTTCATCAACCGATAGATTTTGTCATATGGCACAGCCCTAAATATGGCCATAATCAAATAAGAAAAGACACCGGCTTGCTGTGAACTTATAAAAAGCATGCTAATTATTTTAACCGCATTTCATTGGAGTTTGTGCATTAATGTTGTGTCCTGTACAGCCGAGTGGTGCGAGATGACCATCAGACCCAAAGCATTATCATCAACATCATCATAATACCTCATCAAGTTTTCTAGAGTCTTCCTCAAATCTTTCTGTCTGTTACCACTTGTGTCTTATGATTGCTTGCTGAGCCTGTGTTTCTGCCACGCATGGATTCTCCACCCGCTGCTAACTCTCCTGTTTTTCTCACTCTCGTTTTGCATGACTTCCAGGAGATTTGTCCATTGCTAGTTTCCAAAGTAAGTTTCATTCTCACTTTTGATTTTTTTTGTTCCCTCCCATTTTCCATCAGCACCTGATTAGCTCATCTACCGTAAAACCAACATTAGCAAAGAAGGTTCTAGAAACGGCTTTCATGTTGATTTTACAAATGCTCGTACTTTTAGGCCATGTCCACGCGTGCACGGGTATTTCTGAGATTTTCAAAAAAAGGTTTTCAGAAATATCTCCGTCCACACGCAATCGCAAAAAACGCTGTCAAAAGCATGCCAAGGCAGCAGCTGGCGATATAATCTTAAACTGTATAGCATTGGTGACCCATCAGAAGCTTTGGAGGGGACTGTCTGTGTCTGTGTTAAATATATAATAGCATCCGAAGCTGACTCTGACATCTGTGTCCTTCATACTGGATGGACAGTAACTCTGCGCATAAATATAAACATGTCAAAACTTCTGACAAGGTTGAGAGCAGTAGTACTTTGTATACGTCAGCCGCTGTAGATGAAAACCTAATGTAGACACGGCGCATACTGTGACGTCATATGAGTGGCGCACAGTGTGATGCGAAACGGTTCATTATTCTTGTCCACACCTAAATGCAGAAACGGAGTTTTCAAAAATCGCCACTTTGGCCGGAGTTTTCAAAAACCTCAGTTTTCACTGACCCAAAACGCCGCTCACGTGTGGACGAAAGGCCAAAACGCACAGAAAAACCTCCGTTTTCAGACATACCCGTGTACTTGTGGACATGGCCTTAGTCCTGTAGACCTTTGTACTGTTTATATTTCCTGCTCGTGTCCTACTGTGCCTTTACCGGTAGCTCCCAGATTACACTGCACCCTTTATGCAGCCCCTCACTGTGATGTGTCTTTACCCATTAGTGATGCAGCATTGTTTTTAAAGCTTTAGCCTAATGACCATTAGCATGTACGAGGGTTGCACGATAATATCAGAATCGTATCAGAATCGGCAGATAATTGTTTTTTTAAGTGATCAACATCGAACCAATGCTTAGATTTGCCTGATATTTTCAGCTGATATTTGGTGATGCATTTATTGTATGTTGGAAAGGTAGCGCTTGTGCCAGGCATGTCCAAAGTCCGAGGTGGGATTTTATAACGGCTCATGCCTTCCGTCTTAAAATGTATGGCATTATTTTGTGCCAAATTTATAATGTATTAAGATATTGTAAGTACACATTTAAGGTTTGGTGACCAACATAACCCACTTTGTTACAAATATAATTCTGAATGCAGCAGTGAAAAGAATTTGTGAACATCATTTTTGCCTCTCATTCTACATCCACACTTGATTTAAAAAATAAATTTGCTAAATATGCATTAGAAATATACATAAAGTATGTATTTAGTGGCCGATGAGGACCCAGTGCAGACTCGGGCTCTCACCTTCCTGCGAGCGAAGCCCATCTGCTCTTCTCCCCCACGTCTGATTTAATGAAGAAGATCGACTTCACACGGGCAGCTTGTAAACAGCCGCAAACCAGCATCTCTTTTGAGCTGCAGCCCTCGTGCGTGTCGTGTTGGCATGAACGCCCTCTTAATTTCCATGCCCTTATTATTGCATTGTAATTAGGAATCGCCCGAGCGCTTGCTGACACCAGAGCCGAAGCCCAGGAGAGCAGGAGGAAGAGAACGAGTTTATCTGATTATGTCAGCGCTGCTGCACGTGTGCTGGGCGTGAAAGTGTGTATTTGCAATGTGTACTTTGGATTAAATGTTCCACATATGTTAGAAACAAAACTAGGCATGCATTTCCGCGAGAAAACACCCTCAAGTTTTGCAGCTGTGACATGAAAACTGGGCAAGTAGAAAGATTAAAATGATTGAAGTGAATAGGGAAAGAACGAGGGATGATAAAAGCAAAAAAACGACAAGTGGGGGGTCAAAACAGATTGAGATGTGTGTTCAGTGAGATTTAGGACTCGAAAGTTTCGCATGACAGTCAACACGTTTCTTATGCCACCTCATTGAACACACATCTCAATCTGTTTTGACCCGCACTCGTTTTTTTCTTGCTTTTATCATCCCTCATTCTTTCCTTATTCACTTCAATTATTTTAATCAGGGTCTTTCTTATTAACAGCACAATAGTTGACAGACTATTAAACAGTCACTATGTAGAATTTTCTGGACTTCACTTTGCTTGTCAGCGTTTCTTCTAGTTTTGCAGCTTTTCAATCTGCCGGCTTGCCTCGTTGGCAGAAGGTGCATTACTGCAGGCAACACGCCGTTAAAATAATGTTTTTGTTGTTCGTGGCCGACAACAACGTTTGTTCCTCTGTGACCGCTGTTAGCGTTGGTGTATTTTGGTCCATGATATTTTTATCACTCATTAGTGGCCAATTAACGATGTGGGCCTGAAGAAAGAGGCATTGCTTCGTTCCGGGAAGGGATGGTTCTGAATGCCTTAGGCCTTTTCCTTTTTTCCCCCGCCGCTCAAGTTTTCTGACACAATCTGTTCGTGTGACGGCAGTATCAGATGTGTTATAATGCGGCTGAAATTAATCAGCTTAGCTGAGAGAAGCGCATCATCTGCACCAAGATAAAAACCAGAGCAGTGAAACTGGTCCTTTGCTTTTTTACGACAGATAAAGTGTGTGTGTTTGTGTGTGTCTGGGATCTCAGGCTTGGGAAAGCGATGGCAGTTGTATCACGATGAGACCGCTTGATGTGGTAGTTGGTTTATGATGCAGTCTGGGATCGATTGAAGGCAGTTACAGTTTTTATTTTGGGACTCTTCCTCCAGCAGACTGGCTATAAAATAGCATGAGATAAACCCTTTTTGGAACAACTTTTTTGGCAGATTGTAACCATAATGATTGAGTAATGCTTTTATAAATCTTCTGTAATACCTAATCGAGCATGAAATTTTCAATGCAAATTCTTTCGTGTTTATTTTGAACGCCTTTGCCAACAGATATGTTGGAATCCATAAAATTTCACAATAAGAATGTATCACAAGCACATCCTGTTTTCACGGACTCAAAATTCACTTGAAATGACATTAAAAAAATGATGTGCCAACAAATACACTATCTTTAGGGCAGTTGGTAGCGTAACGAGTAGGGAGTTGGGGTAAGGTCGCCGGTTTGAATCCTGGACCGGTAAAGGTACCACTGAGGTACTCGTGAGCAAGGTGCACTGCTCCCCTGGGCGCCACCAAAAAAAGCTGCCCCCTGCTCCTTCACGGATGGGTCAAATGCAGAGGTCATATTTGGTTGGTCTTCACAATGACAAATAATCACTCTCTCACATTGCCACATGATATGTAGGATTTTGACGATACATAACTCAAGTGGAAACTAGTGTGGAATGATAAAACTAGGTGAGGTGAGGCGAGGTGAAACTAGTTGTAGGGAGGCTGGTAGGTTTTAAATGTGTTGTGCAATACTCAAAAGCCACTAATTAGACACAGGACACCATGTAGTGGCCCCTTTAAGAAGTCTCCTAGCAAGGAAAGGGGGCGGAGTTAGGGGATGAAGTCACAAGGTCACAAGGTCACAAAGGAAGGAAGAGAGTTTGTCAGCCATGTTGGAAAAAGCAAGAAACATGTTTGGGCGGAGGAAGGAAATGGAAGCAACCTGAAGCCAACAGGAAATTCCAAAAGGATGCAGAAAATAGATTTTACTCCAAGGAGTTCCATGATTTTGGATTTTGTCAAGGACCGGGGAATGGTTTGGTGGTAGCAACAGGCAATGTGGTGAGCTGAATTCATGTTTTCTGTTTTTTTTTTTTTTAAGTTTGGGGGTTTTTGCACACTTTTGGACCCTCTATAAATATTTTATTGGGTCTTTTGTTCGGAAAAGGCTTGTGGTGGGCCATCTCTAATGATACAATTTAACTGTATTAAAATTAAAATTTGTGTTTGGTGTATCATATAGTCTTGTGTTGTAGCTTCTAGCTTCCCTAGAGTGCAGTTAACAAGGAACAGAGTCTTAAAGGTTAAATAGATCGCAAATTTTATGCATTTGAACTACATTTATTGCGAAGGGATAATTGAAAAGGACAAAATGTAAGTTAAAGCATTTCAGCTAAATCACTAGCTTAATTTTCTTTTCTTTTCCACCCCAAACGTTAGCAATATTCTTTCTTTTCCAGACATTGAGTCTCGCCCTTCTTCTTAAGTCGCTAAACCCCCCGTGTGCACAAAATTCCACCCTTTGGCGAATGCCGTAACACCTCTGATGTACTTCAACTTAACTTCAAAACTTTCTTTCTCCAAGGCCCTTGACTGATGCTGAACTTCTTACTATCATCTCAACAGTTTTGAAAGACTCTGGAAAGAGCTAGTGGTCGGCTGGAGAAGACAAGGATTCACACCTGGGCCGAGTTTAAGAGCTCCTGACTAACGGCTGTCCTGCCCACAGTCTAACTGAGGTGGAGGACCAGTTGCGGGGCTTGGCCCAAACCAGTGTCTTAGATTTTGTCTGTGACTACCAGGTGTTGTGTCTGAAATGGAAACTGAAAATGGCTAAAGGTGATCACATCCGACGTTTAATGAACAATTGTAACCCAGCCATGGTGAGTCCTCCTTGAGGGAGCTCCGCCATGGACCTAATTTTCACCAACTGCTTCACTGTGTGGACGGTCATTCTGCTGAGTTGCTGAAGGGGCACCGTCCATACTGTGGTACAGCCGGTGAAAGTTGGGTACATGGTGGAGCATGACTGGGCCTCTAAGAAAGACTACTGGCCAGAGGTAACAGCCAAGCCACTCGTAAGGACGGTAGAAATAAATAGATGGACAAAGGGATCCACAGCGTAAATCTAGAACTAGATACAGCAGAAATTCCAGTGCTGTTAGTTATTCCCATTGAGGCCCAGGACCATCAATGAGAGGCAATACTAGATATTTTTTGCACCTCCTCCTTGATGCAGAATAGTCTGTGGAGGAAGCTGGCTGGGGATGGAGAAAAGCTTATCATTAATGATCCCTTGGCCTTTGCCTTGGACACCTACATCATGACAGATAGCAACCTCAGATTTCCTCTCGTTCTGGGGCTCGATCTTTTGATGAGAGCTTGATTTGGCGGTGTTGTCTTGCGGGACGGCAAGTGGTGGCCTTTTCCTTATTTAAAACGTTCTCCAAACAACCTGCTCTGGTCCCCTTCAGAAGAACCAGGATAGCCTGTGAATTTGTATGTGGCTCTAACCACTTCAACTCTTTCTGTTTATTCACAAGAAACTCCAGCATCTGAGGCACATGAAGCACTGTTGAAAACCCATCCACCCAAGATGCAAGAGCTGTTGTAGCCCTGGCCCACTGTGTTCCGCAGAGATAGGACGAACCAACATAATGCATCATATACACTTTATAGGGTTGATGAGATCCCAGTTCGGGCTGAGACACATCGGGTGACACCGCTGAAGAGCAGTATTGTGTGAGGCAGATGTTGGGGGATCACAGCATAGAGCCAGACTAAGCAATCTGGAGGTCTGAACACAACTACTCCACGTCCAAAAAGGAGTGTCTGGCAGTCGTTTGGGATGAGTAGAAATGGCGGCACTATTTGGAAGGGGGCAAGTTTAAGGTGTTTACTGACTATAGAGCCTTATCCTGTACTTTTAATTACCAGAAAACCAGCTTCAGATTGACACGCTGGACTCTGAGGCTTCAGCAGTTTCACAAAAATTTAAATTGAAACAACCCAAAGCCACCAGGAGATGCCAAAAGAAGATCCAGAAAGTGGTTTTACTTGGAAAAGCTTTATTCCAAGGAGTTCCAAGGAGTTTGGTCTTTGTCAATGACCGAGGAATGGTTTGAAGGTGGGAACAGACCGTGTGGTGAGAACAATCCATTCTGGAGGATTTATTGTGGGGATTTTCACTATTTTTTTAGGGGTTTTGGACTGCAGATGTCATATTGAGCAACATTTTTGACACTTTTTAATAGTTTATTGGGCCTTTGGTTTGGAAGAGTTGGGTGGGGTTGCTTGGTCCTCTCTATATATACAATTCAACATTTTTGAAATTTGTGTTTTGTGTATTCTAAGCTTCTGTGTTAAACTCCGAATAATTTAAAGTAACTCCCCTTTCCCAACTTCCTTAAATTCACTTTAATAAAACAATTATGGACACAATCAAGACAATTGCAGTCAGTACGTGAATACTGGAAATGGTTTTGCAAAAATCGGTGGTCTCGTGAGCACAACTTTATTCTGTTGATAGAAATTCAGTTCACATTAAATGTGTTTTCACACTGCGCATCCAAAACCCAAAAGAAAATGGGAACCAGAACCTTTGAGTTCTTGGTTTCTTTTCTCATTCCTTTTAGAGTGGGGAAAACAACCTAAACCTTACTTAGCAATGGATCCATTTTCTTCAACTGGTACTTAGTGGTGCTTCAGATTTTGTACAAAACCCTTCAGCAGTTGACAGTTTTGCTACAGCAACCCTAGCACCTTTCAGCTGACTGAAGCTTATAAGAATCTTATTTGTGTCTCTGATATTATATCTGCAATATTTATTACATTTATCTAGAGCGACTTCTATTTAACAAATTTTCAGGGACAGTCTCCCTGGAGCAACTTGAGGTTAAGGGTCTTGCTCGTGAACCCCATAACGGTAATGCTGCAGATAGAATCTGAACCATGACTTCTTGGTCCAGGGGGAATGTCCTGACCACTAGACCAGCATCACAATCTTTCTTTGTTGGTAAGCCTGCTATTTTCTGGTTGCTTGCAGAACCATGTCCTTCGCTGCTGCTACAGAGGCACATGGCCGAGCTCCTTTGTCAGGACAAAGACATGGCGGCCAGCTTCCTCAACAGCGTTCTCAACCAGCTCAACTGGGCCTTCTCCGAGTTCATCGGCATGATCCAGGAGGTAAGGGGCTTTCACACAACCGAGGTGGTGCCTGTAATATAACCCTGTCATTTTAAAATCACATCTAGATCGTTCATAGATTTGTTTCTAAAGTTGGGATGCTGTGTAAAGCGATCATGGAGAGACCTACCTTTGATTCTACCTTTGAAAACAAGCTTTTGATGTTACGAGGTGGTTATAGATTTTATATTAAATTGTCTCATGCATCAAAGCCTGCTCGGTTCAGTTCATAGGTTTTAGATTCTGGTGCACGATCAACAAAGTCAGCCTTATCGCTGTGCAAAGCCGCAGAGGAACTACTGAAACATTTCTGCTGTCGCGAGACCTGACTCACTCGAAACCTTTACGTTATTCGTCATGGGTTTGTTCAATAGTATTGTCGTTACTGTCACTAGTTGATATTGTTTCGGCTTAGTCATTCCCTTTTTAAGCGGTGGTATTCGCATGCTGTTGGCTTAGTCATAGAAGTGTTTGTCTTTCGAGGAGACAGTGTGAATAGCTCAGCAAAATTGCATGAAAATTATTTTATTTGTCGTCTACTACTACTAATAATGTTTCACTGATATAGCGCCTATTGCAGACTGACCAAAAATAATCACCACAGTCACATTGTTAGTTTTTATTCCATCCCGTTTTCTGGCTGCTGCTCCTCCCAAATTTTTGTGCTAGAAACGTTGTTCCAACTCTTAAATGCTTGTGTACATGTTTTTGATACATGCTCTTATTCATGAGTTCTGTCCATTTTTTGTTCTATTTTTTCCCCATAGACTAACATGGAGCTCAAACTTTCATGCTTTACTGCGCAGCTGTCATTCCTGGGAGCATATCTCGGCATATCCGTACCCGTCATGACCAACACTCGTCTCGTTTTTTTCTTTTTTCTGTCATTTATTTTTCCCCCCTTCGTTTTCTCCCATTAAGAATACATGGACTGCGGGATTTGAAAGTGGCCTGTTTTCACGTTCAGCGCGGTTCTTATGCTACCTCAGATCACCTCATTGAACACACATTTCAGTTTGTTTCGACCCGCACTCGTCTTTTTCTTGTTTTATCATCCTTCGTTCTTTCCCCATTTATTTCAATACATTTAATTCATTCTACTCAGGCATTTTTTCATGTCACAGCGCAAAACTTTGGCATTTTCTTGTGATAATGCATCTCGTTTTAGTTGTTCTTTCCTGTGCATCGTTGCATCATTCCAAAGTTCACATTGATGATCTCAAGGGAAAAAGAGTTGCCATTTTCCAGCAATTTCACCATTTTGCATCTCTAAACAATGTTGCCTCAACTTTTTAATTACACACCAGCTCCTCGCGTGACCTCTCTCGTCTTCCCGCACCTTAAACGTCCTCCAAGTTCTATTCATCCACATTCAAATCTCCCATTTTTCCTCCTCTCACCAGCCCCCCTCCGCCCTTCCCACCATCGCACCTCGCGAAAATATAATTTGTTCCCAGGATAGAAGGGCCGTGGTTGAGACCACGGATTTCTGAAGTGAAAATAGGGCCAGCTCTTCCCTCCTCTTCCTCCTCCTCTTCGCTGTCATTATTAGTGACGGGAGGCTTGGGGCTCCCATGGGCCGTGGCGGGAAAGAGCGAGGCTTCCCGATGCGTAATGGCACAGAATTAAGCTCCAACAGGGGATACGGGGCAAATGCGCTCACTGCTCGACTGGGTCTCCCGGCTCTTAAGACGATGGCATTACGGTCTCGTAGGCGAGCTGGCACTCGCGCTTCGTACTTACAGCGGATTGGCCTTTGAAGGTCAGGAACGATGTTGTAAGGTTAGGTAGCTCTTGGGCCCAGTGTTGATTTTTGGCTGAGCTCCGGAATTAAGATGGAATTATCTTTAGTCGGAAGAGACGATGCTTATTAGACACAAGAGAGAGAAGATTTGAAAAGAAGAGATGGGCCTAGTGGGGAACAGAAGGACCTCTGTGGTGTATTGTCTTACATTGTTTTACATTGCTTTTATCTTGAATAAAATTTTCAGTAAATTGGTAATGCTCATGGCCACAATTTCAACATTAAAATGAATATAACATATATGAAGGTTTACCTCTTCAAAATTAAGTAACAAAAATGATTGTCCATTTTCAAGATTATTACTACAAGTGAGGATGGTTCCCTAAAATTCTCAGTATTAAATCTTAAGATTACTTCCATAGACTCAAAGTTTAATTGCACTTTTAGCCAAGAAATAAGACTCCATTACCTTCCTCAAAAATGAAATTGTCTTTCTCTGTTAACCATTTATCAGAATATCTTCCACTCTGGAGACGTAGAACTTCCATTCAAATGTGCAGATCTCTCTCTCTCTCCCAACTCTCCCTTCTTCCCTGTTCTCGACTGGCGTTTTGAGAGTTGACAGTAACCTACTTGTTTGACAGATCCAGCAAGCGGCCGAGCGTCCCGAGCGCAACTTTGTGGACACGAGGCAGTTGAAGGTGTGTGCCACCTGCTTCGACCTGTCGGTCAGCTTGTTGCGCGTGCTGGAGATGACCGTCACATTGGTGCCCGAGATCTTTCTCGACTGGAGCCGGCCCTCGGCTGAACTGCTGCTGCGTCGGCTAGCTCAGGTGGGTGGGTCTGGTACACTTGGTGCTTACCTTGTTGGTATGTCATACTGTATTGGGCAAAAGCCTTGAGACTCAAGACTTTTGCACAGTACTGTATAAATATAACGAAATGAGGGGGGGCTCGAGACTTTTGCGCAGTACTGTATAAATATAACGAAATGAGGGGCGGCTCGAGACTTTTGCGCAGTACTGTGTAAATATAACGAAATGAGGGGGGGCTCGAGACTTTTGCGCAGTACTGTATAAATATAACGAAATGAGGGGGGCTCGAGACTTTTGCGCAGTACTGTATAAATATAACGAAATGAGGGGGGGCTCGAGACTTTTGCGCAGTACTGTATAAATATAACGAAATGAGGGGCGGCTCGAGACTTTTGCGCAGTACTGTGTAAATATAACGAAATGAGGGGGGGCTCGAGACTTTTGCTCAGTACTGTATAAATATAACGAAATGGGGCGTTTCGAGACTTTGCACGACATTGTAAGCTATGTTAATTTGGTTAAAAATCGTGTCAATCTGCATTCCAAGTCCAATTTAAAAGACACGGAAACTGTTCAAATATCATTTTTAAAGCCCTGGAACTTTTGCATCGAATGATTCAGTCATAACTGCAAAATGTGATCTGAAAAGTGCTGTGAGATGAAGAAGTAAAATCACAGGTTTTTCGCTGGTGCGTGTGCATGTACCTGAATCTAAATCTATATGTTAATGTGTCATGAGTTCTTGTTTGTGTGTGAGATTTTTACATCGTCCTTATTCAGTCCCCTAAAGACCGCGTGCGTGCGTGCGTGTGAGTGTGTAGATAGCGCGCGCGCATACAAAGATCTTTGTCTGAAATATGCTGGTTTTCAGGTAGCCTTTGTTTATCTCAACACCTGCAAGCATCATTATACAGCGTGTAAAATGAATACCGTCAACAGCGGACTTGATCCTCCTCTTGTCACAAATTCATATGTTGTAAGCGAGATCCGTACACGCACATCTCCGTCATGTGCGTGCAGGTTTGTGTGCTTTTTTGGGGTTTTTTTTTGCATCTAAGTGGGACTTTTTAGCTCCCCTTTTTAGACATGGAGCACTTGTTTTGCTGATGACCTCTTCAGACGGCTCCTCGATTTGAGTAAGAGTGCTAGTGCGTGTTTTTTGTTAAGAGAGTGTGTGTCTTTTCTTTTTAGAGTAGGACACAACATGGGGAATTATTGTCCGTTCACTTTGAATTACCATTGTGTATGAAATGCTACAGTATAAAAAAGAAAAATCTGCTTTGTCACCTAAACCTGAGAAAACCATAATGACGAGTCTCCATGCTACAGTAATAATGATAGTAGGCTAAAGTTTTTCACTGTGGGGACATATCTTTATAAGTACAATTTGACTGTATTATTTAGTCCCCTTCAAAAATTCGGTCATCAAAAGAAATTTTATATTTATTGTCCCCCCACTGTTAAATGAAGTTAATTCCTGAGATGTATACTACCAGTGGTAATAATCAGATTGGGACACAGCCCATGTGCGAGCTCACATTCATGATGCAAACATTTAGGTTTTGTTAGTTAGACATATTTTGATGCAGGCAGAGAGAGCATGTAAAGACGAGTTTATGCTCACGAACGTTCCACTGCGTGGTCAGAATTTTGGCACATACGCTTTGAGACCGAAGACGCATATAAAATCCCACCTCCGACTTTGGACATGCCTGGGACAGGCGCTAGCTCTCTGAGCAAATCTACATCGTCAAATGTTGATAACTGGATTAAACCTTTACATCATTGAATATGAGAATTCCCATTTTAAGCCAATTCTTCATCCACTGCAAGACGGTCAGACACAAAGCCCGGTAGACCTGTGATTCCAAGAACTCCCCAGAAACATTTCTTTTAATTTATACATTGGCCTTTTTCTAGTTGGTATGTAAGCTGATGTTTTCTGCGTTTTTATGTGCTTTATGCTGTCAGTTTTGTGGTTCAGGGCCTTCAATCTAGCAGCACTGCAGTCTATTTTTGACACTTTTAAACTAGCTTCTGTTAAACCTCATTTTACCTGAAAGCCACTAAAAGCCTCTGGATGGCGCCAGGACGGATTTAAGCAGCGCCCATGCTGTGAATGTTCACCGGAGAGCTGAAGCTTTTGGGTAATAACAGGCCTTTTGTGCTCTCTCTCTCTCTTCAGCTGCTGAACCAGGTGCTGAACCGAGTGACTGCCGAGAGAAACCTCTTCGACCGTGTGGTGAACCTTCGCCTCCCAGGTAACGCTCTGTCGTCAGTCATTTCTAAGACATGGATTGGTCGATGCATACGTTTAAATGTGTTTTCAGTCGGCGTCTTTGTGTCCGCGCGCTAAATGTAATGATCGGCTCTTGTCGTTATTTCGCCCCGGCCACTGATTACGCCAGAATTTCTCATCTGCCATCCGTCTCCACAGTTTAGGTCGGGGTCAGTCTAAGCCTTTTTAAATCGTGCTTTTTGGTGTCTTGATTGTTGCTCAAGTCTGTTGATGGATGGGAGGGCCGGAGACGGCTGCTCGGTGTCAAAACCGTAGTTCAGATTCACCAAAGGGTATTGAGGTCGTCCTCGGGCCCCTCAGGGCCGATTCATCAAAAACAAGGATGTAAAATGATGAGATTCATAATGCGTGACGCTCGTATCATCGTCCTGATGATGAGGGCCGCAGACACGGGTCTGATTTTTAAAGGGGCACGAAACTAAGGGTTGATCGATTATCAACCGGGCAGATTACTAGGGGCCCATATTAGACATTTTGTCGGTGTTTAATTTTGACCGTCACCGATATTAAGTAATTACAAGGTCTCTTCTCTTTGTGCGTTTCACCGAACACCACTGTTTCATTTAATGTCCCACCCACAACAGTCTCTGATTATATGTCACACAAGATCTAGGTTGAGTGGAGAGCACGCTGAACAGCTTCCTTTACAGCATTTTTGTCGACACCACGAGTCACTAGAGTGCTGCAAAACGATGTTTTGACTAATGAAACATAAAGACCTAGACCCGCGCGCTATTGGAATTAATTTGGCCGATGCCGTTAACTGATCATTTTCATGCTTACATCTGCCGATAAATGAGGCAGGCATGTAAGCTGAAGACGTAGATATTTTGCTTTGGTCAGAGTTCCCATGCGCCAGAATTTGAAGGCCAAATAACTACTACACATTTAGAGCAGAAGGCGCTGGCCGTGATAAAATTTGAACTCGAATCATGGAGTCTTGCCAAGTGCTACCTTTCTGACGCATAAGCAAATGCATCATCAAATATCAGCGGAAATATCACACAAGTGCGAGCTGTTGATTGCGTGCTTATTAAACGTAAGACCTAACTATTAAATTATAATTATAAGGTTGATAAACTATAACTTATGCTAAACCACCCGTCACTGCCTCTTCACGGCCATCTTTGGTTTTCTGTAGAAAGTTTCTTAGCGTGCAGTCAATCACATGAAAACCAGGAGCCATCGGCCAATAGGATTCGCAGGCAGAAGCTGCCAAAAACCCGCCGCAAAACTGCCAAAACCCGCCCTCTTTCAAACCGCCAAGACGAGAAATCTCTACTGAGCAAAAAAGCTGCCGGTAATCTACTTTATGACGCGACATTTAACATGTCGAGAGCAAAACATTTGAGAGGAAAATACAGTTTGCGGCATTATTATCACAACTGGCGCACTCGATTCTTAATTTCAGCGCCGAAGTTTCACATTTGGCGTCAAGGGATTTGAAATTTATCACAAATTTTTGGCGAAGCCATTTTGCGCGCTTCTAGTTTTGGCATTGATGTGACGCCATACCTTTTTAACAGCCACCTTCTGAACTTTTACTCTCGCATTTTACACTTTAGTTCTTCATAGTTTGTTTGTTTCTGCTTTTATTTCTACAGCACACTGAGTGCCCCCTCTGTATGGAAACTCAGCATTATAAAGGCACTTGTCCTGCTCCTAAAGCTTTCTGGATGTATCCTTTCACTCAGAAATGCTGAAATGGAAAATGAAGCTGAATCTCATCATCCTCACACTCATATCTTATTTCTTATGAAAACGATATATTTTTTAACAGAAGGAATCCTTCCGCAATATGGGCTGTCTTGGCGGAATGCGCTCGGGTCACATTAACATAGAAAATGTCACCGCGCAAACAAAAGAAAGCTTGCAGCTGAAAGCACGTAGGTTCGCTTAAATTGGAAACGCTCGGTGTAGACTGTTACATCGGAGTGGTTTGCAGGTTTTTAGGGTAACTCAAAGTTTTGAATGGTGATCCGTGTTCTGAAAAATTGTACAAAAGCCTTTTGTGTCACCTCAAAAGAATCCAATTTTTAGTGAAATGTAGGGAGTTATTACCTTCCCAGCAGCATGGCCAACTTTGCTTAGAGAACATGACAGAAACATTATAGAGCAGATTATCGGGGGAGGAAAAATACACGCCGTCTTTCCGCCGTTGTCTGCCGATTTCCGAGATTGCTGTTAAGCTACCAAGCTGCTCTGCAAATTGCTTCAGGTGACTTGCCGTGGAGACTTAATACCAGCAGACTAGGCCAGAGAGTGTTTTTTTCACATTAAAAAAAACTTGCTAGAAAGAGTCATTCTGCATATCAGGTTGAAAGTATGCACTAATATGAGCATCCAATATGAGTTTATGATGAAATATACATTAACTCAGTTTCCTTCTTCAGTCTTTATTTGCTTCTTGCAACGTTGGTGAATTTATGAGTGCATTTATTTCCTGCCAAGATCGAGTTTTGGACTTTACAAGTTTGAGCTGAATCTTGTCATTTTTTTTTTTAATGAGACTTGCTCATTGCAGTAGGGCTGTGCGATATGACAAAATATATCGCATGACTATCGTTTCATATTATACTCTATCGTTTATTTCATGCTGTGGCATAATACACTGTTTACGCAAACATTTGCTTAAGGTTCGGATGAGGGTTTGCAGTAGTCACCACAGCGCCACGTGGATGTAGACACAGAGAATACTATGACGTTAATTTACGTGAATAACACCAGCCATCGCTCGCAATCTTGTGTTCCTGATGGTTTTAGTTCCGCAGGATTAGGGACCGTCGCACAATTACACAACTGTGTTTAAACGAATCATTGTTGATGTTATTTTAATAAAAAATAATGAGTATACTTGGGTGTGTAGTTATTACATTGTCGAAGTAGGAACCAGTATTTAAGTCAAGTATTTCTAGAAGCATAACAGAATAATTCTCCCTCTCACAGAGAAATGCACAACTAATTCATTAAAAACTGATATCGGATCGCTACTCGGGATCGGCCCTTACAGAAAGCCCAAGTATCGGCATCGAATTGGAAGTTGAATCGCTGCATCCTTAGTAAAAGTGCCGCGTAGATTAGAGTGTAATAATATAGGCAAACTGTGGCACCTTTGGTGTTCCATATGACTACTTGAGTCCGGTCCTTGAGACCAGTTTTTGAAAGTCTTGGTCTTATAGACTTGGGCAAAGACTCAGATTTTATTGAGTCCAGCAGAACACAACTTTAAAAAAATATTACTATTAAAAACTCTACGAAACGGATGCAGGAATTTTTCTTTGAACTTACAGGGCGTTATATTCTTTCCTCTGTCTGTGAAATTATTTCTGAGTAATTCAGTGCACAAAAAGTGAAGTATTGCGTAAAAACGCATTTACATTATTCGCGATGTAAACACTCGCGTTAGTACTCGCGATTCTCATATGAAATGCCATCTTGCTCAAAAAAGTAGTTCTCTTCCAGAAAGGCCAAAAGCTGCTCATTTTATAGTCCAAAATGAGTCCAAATCACCTCAGAATTACCCAGAACTTTAGTATTTCTTCATTTCAATTGATCTGAATTTTTTCCCCATTTTTTAGTGTTAGAGGGTAAATCAATAGGAAAAATAAAATATAGAAAAAAAAAAGTTTTACTTGTTATCAAATAATTTTATTCTGTATCCAGATGGAAACCAAATGGATAAAGAAGTGTTTCCACCTGCACTAACTTTGTTTCTCCACAGCATTAAGCCATAGAATGTCTCTACATAATAATAACTCTATAAGCCAATAAAACAGTGAGCTTGGTCTTGAGGAGTGTTCACTGTGGTTTGTCGAGTTTAAATATATGATGATCAGCTGATAACTGCCTCCAGTGAAGAGAATTCCTCGTTATAGATATGTGACCCTCCACGGCAAAACCAGTCGCTTGTCGCAACAGAGGTTTCTGAGTAAAACGAGCGTTTATGTTGCGTGGGGTAAAATTTTGGATTTTTGTTTTTCGTTTTGGAAACAGTGGAAGGTCTATACTGTACTGTTTATGAATCAGTTTGCTGAAAACTTCAATTTCTTTCCATCCTAAAACGTGACTTTCTTGAGGTGAGAATTCAATTCCAGCAGAATGTTAAAGCTTCTTGTTTTGGCCGCTTCTACTTCAATATTTACAGTAAATCCACCTGACTAGCGTGAAGATATTTTAACCGGAATCCATCTCCGCTTCCGAGTTCAGTTAACTCAACGAGGTAGGCTATCCGGTGGCTGTGAATGCAGCGAGGCTACCGGTGAAATGCAAACGTATTTAATCGCACTAAGCGCCAGGAGTGCTACGGGCGACAGTCAACTTCAAAGGCAGATTTCTCCGCTTTCTCACTTGGCGTGACAGGAGAAACCCCTAATTTTGAATGTTGATATCTCAGTCATATATGTTGTCCCATTCATTCCATATAGGTATGGTTTGAAGCTTGATTTATGCCCTTTCATGACAAATATCATAACTCAATCTCTTTGAAAATTTGCATAAGCCACTGGTTTGGCCAGAGGTCACAAATGTAAGAGAGAAATATTGAATAAACATGTTTAATGTTGCTCAGGCTTTACATGTTCCACTTATTTGTCATGCGGTGTAAAACGTGCACTGGCCCGGGCTCTGTCTCAACTCAATCTCGGCCCCATTACGGCTCCCCGCCTCTGCCTTCTCGGCGCCTCAGAGTCTTGGTCGTTTCTCAGTCTCCACACACTCTGGTCTTGGCCTTGTCCCGGTCTCGGTTTAGGTGGTCTTGACCCCAACTCTAGCACTCAAGGAGTGTTTCGAGCACACACGTAGGAAGAGTTGATCACGCACAAACATAAGATTTTGCTTGTGAACGTTTGACTGAATTTACAGAAAATGTACTTTAATATAATGTTGGTGAGACATGGAAATGACTTCTGTCGGGATGTGGGATCTCGCGGCCCTGTCGTGCAGCGTCTTGAGATTTAATCTCAACTTGTTCGTTTTTTTTTTGTCTGTTCAGGGCTGGAGAGCGTGGATCACTACCCCATACTGCTAGCCGTTACGGGAATCCTGGTTCGCATCCTGGTCGACTCGGACCGACAAGGGTGAGTCCTTGACCTTTTTTTTCACCTGCAGCCCGCAGAGGGTAGCTAATTAGTGCAGCTGTTTCTGGCGTGAACATTACCTTTGAGACTCTCGCCTTGTAGAAGAGCGGGGCTTGTTACGGGTCAGAATGGAATTTGTATGAATATGGAAATGTATTTATATTTGCCAGATGAAGGAGACGCTCAACTAATATTCCAACTGAGGTTATGCGGAATCCCCGTGGTTGCTGCTTAACTGATGTTATGGTGTTACAGAAAAAGGAATCGGTTCATGTAGATATCGGACCGCACACTCATACACTACCAGTCAAAAGTTTGAGCACACCTTCCCATTCAATGTTTTATTCTTTATTATCATCACTATTGACATTGTAGATTCTCACTGGCTGGCACTATGAATGAACACATATGGAATTATGTAGTAAACAAAAAGTGTGAAATAACCCAAAACATGTTTTATATCTTAGATTTGATCACTGCTTTGCACACTCTTGGCGTTCCCTCGATGAGCCATGGGAGGTCACAATTGAAATGGTTTTTCCAACAGTCTTGAAGGTTCCCACAGATGCTGAGCACTTGTTGGCCTCTTTTTTGCCTCACTCTGGCGGTCCATCCCACACCATCTCGGGATTAAGCTTGGTCAGGTGGACTGTTGGAGGCCAGGCTAAGGTGGGCGCAGCACCTATCACTCTCCTTCTGGGTCATATAGCCTTTACACAGTTCATTCATAGTTTTGATGCCTTTAGTGAGAATCTACAATGTCAATAGTGATGATAATAAAGAAAAAACATTGAATGGGAAGGTGTGTCCAAACTTTTGACTGGTAGTGTATACACACACAAGTTTATTTTTCTAACAAGAACCAATTTACAAACATTTTATCCATTCCCTGCCTCAGCACACACCACCCTTGTTTTTGCACATGGAAGATTGATCTTTCAGCTGGTCTTAAGTACAAATATATGATTTAATTCTGCTAATTTTGATCAAAAATAATGTTTGAGTGCTGAATTATTAGATTTTTGGAAATAGTAAGGCCCTGCTGTTTTAATATGTCATATAAAAAATTATATGTACAGCACGTGCGAAATGACGAAGCAGTTTTAGACGTCCAGATAGAGACGCCGATGAGATGATGGTTCTTAATCCGTGTATCATTCGTTTTTCAATATGAAACCAAAACAAAAAAAGAAACGAAAGGAAAACCACTCGTATTTTCAGTTTTTGTTTCCAAAACCAAAACGACAAAACGGATAATGGCTCGTTTTCCGATTTCCCATTTTTGTGCTCAAATCAAAAATGGAACAAACGGATAACGAGTGTTCATGTCCGATTTTTTTTTTTTTTTTTCGTTTGATACAAACGCCATGACCCGGAAATGACTGTACTGATAGAAGAAAACTAGCAAAGAAAGGACTCATTTAATCAAAATGGAGAGTTTTGTGTTGTTCCTGGGCAGCAAACGAGTCACTCTGAACGAATGATACACGGACTGGGTTCTTGTCGTACGAAGTTCATTCTTCCGTGTCAAGTCCAAGTACAAAATAAAATGGTCAAGTTCAGACCTTTTGATTGAAAAACCCTGTGACAAATTGTTCCACTTGCTTCCATGCAGTTCTGCAGTTTCCCGTATAGAACGCGATGCGACGCTCCGTTTGTCTTCCAAGATTTCGTCAGTTTCAAGCGTTCTTTGAATTTTAATGCGTATTATTTATGTGTAATATTTCATTAGCGCACGAAAAGCAACGCTGTTAAATGCAGATATATTAGTGTTGATGTGACCGATTCTCGAGGTAAAATTACAGTCGGATGCACTGGTGTAACGTAGTGTTACTCGTTCGCTTCACACAGGCTGAAAGGGACCCAAACACCCTTAGACTATCATCCGCTGTGGTTTAACCAGTTTTATTTGTGCACCTCGTAAGTCCTATGAAATTTTTTGAAATGGATTTTTCCAATCACGCCATCTATGAAATGCCAAAGGCACCACAATTCTGGCACCTTACCAGAGCGCCACAAAAAGCAGTGTTTTCAACGGCATAAAAAACACTGCAAAAATGTGTTTCAAGTCAAAGTAAACTTTGTCATCTCTGCTATATATCAATCCAAATGCAAAGAGACGAGATCTTTTCAACAGTGCAAAGAACAAATAAAGCACATTAAATAGGCGATATGTGACCCTCTACGGCAAAACCAGTCGCTTGTCGCAACGGAGGTTTCCAGAAAACGAAGCGCTATGTTGCGCGGTAAAATTTTTGGAATTTTTGTTTTAGTGTTTGAAACAGTGGAAGTCTATACTGTACTGTTAGAATAAATTTGGCTTAAAAAACTTACCCCTTTCCATCCTAAAAAACGGATTCTCTTGGAGGTGAGGAATTCAATTCCAGCAGAATGTTAAAGTTTGCTTCAATCGGCTTACTTCAATATTTACGGTAAATCCAATTCTCGCTGACTAGCGGAAGATATTTCTTCGAATCCATCTCCGCTTCCTAGTTCAGTTAACCTAACGAGTAGGCTATCCGCAGGCTGTAATGCAGCGAAGGTTAAACGTAGCCGCCGACCGCACTAAGTTGCCCAGAAAGCATGGGCGAGAATAACTTCAAGCAGCAGATTTTCTCCGCTTTCACCTGGCGTGACAGGAGTGTTCCGACTCTTTGAATGTTGATATCTCCAGTCATATGTCGTCCCATTCATTCCATATAGGGATCGCTTTGAAGCTTGATTTATGCCCTTTTCATGAAAACGTAATAACTCAATTTTGAAAATTTGCGACAAGCGACTGGTTTTGCCGTGGAGGGTCACATATATCAATCAAATAAATAATAAAAGTTTTTTAAAATGTTTAATATATATATATATATATATATATATATATATATATATATATATATATATATATATATATATATATATATATATATATATTTTAACGAAAATCTTTAAAAAAACTGTTGATTTATCAGAATTGTGGCACCTTTTGGTGCCTATATTTGCTGCTCGCATGGGTAAGTACTAGACTCTGTAGAAAGTTGACTGAATTCTTAATGAAAATGTAATGCCCCAGATGTTTATCGTTATCTGAACTGGAGATTACTGGTATCAGCACAGCCCTAACGCAGACGCAAAAAGTTTAGAAAAGATCAAAAGAGAGACTTTTCCGATTTGAGTTTTGATGTTGCCGAAGTCGGCTGTGACTTTCCCGGAGTTCTAGAGGACGTCAGGGCTTGACTTTCTTGTTAAAGACCACTTATCATTCGGTAGCTCAGAATAAGTGGGTCAAGGGACACAGCTGTGTGTGTGTGTGGCTGTGGCCCATTCTCCAGAAGTGTTTATCACCAAGCACTGTGCTGCCCTGTAGCCTGAGTGGAGTCTACCAATTCTCTGTCTCCTGTGTGCAATGCAGGTGTGTGTGTGTGTAAGTTCCAATCAAGCACATGTGGACAGCGGGATTAGGGCCGGAGAGCGTCCTGTTGCTTTCCTCATTATTTTTATCGCACGAGAAAAGTGAAATCTCCCAGCGTGCCGCCTGTCTCACAAGTCGTAAAAAGAGGCGTCCTGTGGGTCTCTGCTGTCTCTCTCTCTCTCTCTCCCCACCAACTGCTTTATTTTTTCCAAAGCGCTGACCTACAAACCGAGCCGAAGTGGCATGAGATTTCTCCCGTTCTCTACATATTAAGGGAGAGCTTCTGCAAAACTGTCCCATCGAGTCACGCGCCTGTCTGGAAATTGTCGGCGCAACAAGAGCCGGGGACTAAGAGACCGTGTGTGTTTGTGGCGAGCGACGAGAGTCAGACGTTGATAAGGTGTCTCAAGTATCCAGTGACTGACAAATGAATTCCGATTGCAGTGTTTCTGTTATTACACTGGTCATAAAACGTTAAGTGACTTGATAGAAAAACTTTTGTTTTAATGCTGAAAAAATTCTATAACAATATTCTTCATAAATGAGTTACACATGAGGCTGTCAGGAGTGCCGTCCTTATTGGGAAACACAGTAATTAATATGTAAGGGAATCCAGAAGATTTTGGTCATTTCCTTAGTTTTCAATAAATGAATATGTATTAATAAGGCAGATATAAATAAATAGTGATGAGTAACTAGTAGGGATGTGAGATCTCACGATATTAAAACGTCACTTTCTCGTCAAGGTGAAAAGCCGTCTCGCAAAAAATAAGGTTAAAATCGCGCCTTGGCTCGTTCGCGTGAACCCAGACAGTCTTGTCTTGTTTCGTTCTTGTCGACCCAGTCTTGTGTGTCGTCTCGTTCTCGTCGAACCAGTCTTGTGTCTCGCCTCGTTCTCGTCGACCCAGTCTTGTGTCTCGCCTCGTTCTCGTCGACCCAGTCTTGTGTCTCGCCTCGTTCTCCTCGACCCAGTCTTGTGTGTCGCCTCGTTCTCCTCGACCCAGTCTTGTGTGTCGCCTCGTTCTCGTCGACCCCAGTCTTGTGTCTCGCCTCGTTCTCGTCGACCCAGTCTCGTCTAAATTTTTTAATTAACGCTAATTTAGCTAAAATAGTGATTTGAGTTACGATGCGATACGATTTCCAGCCGATTCAATTCAGGAGTCTGAGATCGATATGAGAACTAAAACATCATTTGACATTTGAGCTGGTTGATCATTGAATTCATGCATCAGTGTAGATCAACACATCGTTACACCTCTAGTACATATCTCATGTACAGTCCAAGTGCTAGATTATTTTGTCATTGTGAACACACTGCATTTGACCCATCCGTGAAGGAGCAGTGGGCAGCTAGCAAGGGCAGCGCCCTGGGAGCAGAGCTTGGGGACAGTACCTTGCTCATGAGTACCTCAGTGATAACTTTACCGGTCCGGGATTTGAACCTGCGACCTTCTGATCACGGGGAAACAGGCCTATTCCTCTACCTCAATTATTCCCATGATCCTCTCTTAGGTATTTATTATGATATCCGAGCGGTAAGGCCTAAACTGAAGCCGGTACTGCATTATAGTATTACAGACTGAGCTGGAGGTGGAGGTGGAGCGGGGGGTCTGTGTTGGCCGGTGCGCCGCCTTCAGCCCATTCTCCTAATGGAGTTTGGTATTGATTAAGTGCATAATTCATAGTCAATTTGCTGGCTACAGTTCACCTTGAGTTGAGCTTTTTTACCTTGGAAATCGACTTGTCTAATCTCAGCAGACTGCGCTCCGGTGTGGAATGTTTTATTACCAGACCTATTTTAAACCAAGCAGTGAATACGTCAGATTCATTTAACCAGATAATGTTTTATATTTGTGCAAAGAGCATGTTGGGGCAGTAGGCCCTTGAACGTGAGGTCGCTGGTTTGAGATCCCAGACCTGTAAAGGTAACACTGAGGTACTTATGAGCAAGGTACCGTCCCCGGCCGCTGTCATTAAAAGCTGCTCCCTGCTCCTTCACAGATGGGTCAAACACAGAAGTCACATTTCATTGTGGTGCGTTCACAATGATGAATAATCTAGTAATTCATATGTGAACCTCCACGGCAAAACCAGTCGCTTGGCGCAGGTTCCGAGAAAAACGACTGTTAATGTTGCGTGTTTTTAGTGTTTTGAAACAGTGGAAGTCTATGCTGTACTGTTGTGAATAAATTTAGCTGAAAAACGTACCCTTTCCATCCTAAAAACGTGACTTTCTTGAGGTGAGGAATTCAATTCCAGCAGAATGTTAAAAGTTTCTGTTTTGCCCGCTCTACTCCGATGTTTACGGTAAATCCACTCGTTGACTAGCGAGTCTCCCGAGTTCAGTTAACCTAACGCAGGTAGGCTATCCGTGTGGCTGTGAATGCAGCGTAGGCTACCGTAAATACAAACGTAGCCGCGACCGCACCAAGCGTCTGTGAGTGCTACGGCGATAGTCAACTTCAAAGGCAGATTTCTCCGTTTCTCACTTGGCGTGACAGGAGAAACCCGACTCCTTTGAATGTTGATATCTCAGTCACATGTCGTCCGATTCATGCGATATAGGTATCGTTTTGAAGCTTAACTCAATTTTGAACATTTGCGACAAGTGACTGGTTTTGCCGTGGAGGGTCACAAATTATTAATCTATTAAATAATAATCTGACGATAATAATTCATTGGGTTATTTGTCTTAATAGTAACATTTTAGAATAAACAGCATGGCTTTGCACCTAGTGGATAGTTGGATCATAAAATAAGGTGATCATGAGTGTCATCGAGCACTTCCACTGTCATTCCTATTTCATGGTAACAAACAAAAAAAATGTTTGGTGGACACAGGACCCTGTTGCTCTACTCTTGCTATTGTCTTTAAGTAAATAAATAAATATGAACGAATCAGTAAACAACTGGATAGACAATAAATAATATAAATCTGCCATTTGTGTTGGGTTAAATTTTTTTTATTTGGTTATGTTTATGATGGCAACAAAACCGTTTTCCCTAAGAGACACCACTTTGTGTATAATAAAACTTTCATTAAAAATGTATTTTGTTATGTTTTGTATATAATATATAAATGTATGTTGTAACTAAATGAACAGCTTGTATGGTTTATTGTTAGTCTCGTGTTTATATAAGGCCTACATTACATAGTGTGCACACGTTTTCATCACTAATTATGCCAGCCTAAAATGAATCGCTGTTGTTTTGCCTCACGATTTGCACCCTTTTCATGCGTTGCACCAAGCTCCAAGGCGAAAGTGTTTTTGTCTGTTGCCTGGCATTTCAGTCAGATGGCCTGAATTGCGTTTGACTTTAATGGCTGTGATTATTCCTCCCAGGGCACTCCAGGAGCCCTCTGGGTTCCTCCATCAGCCGCCTCTTTTCTTTCGCCTCTCGCTGCACATTTCTAGTCTTCTAAGAGCCTCATTTCAGGCTTGGGAGCAGCAGCCGTAGTGGAGGTGATTTTGATGCTTCCTTGTCTTAATGTTCATTAGTGAAGGGTCTGCTCCTCCGCAGAAGCACGTCAGTTTTGAGTGTGTATGTTTTAGGTGGTGTTGAGGATCTCGCTGTCGTCTTACTGAGGTTAGGATTTGGTTTAGTGTTAGGCCGTAAATGTAGTATGAAATGTAGTATGTAATCGTAACTTAAAAAGTTGAGAAATGACCCAGAACACAAAATACGCGTCAATAACGGCTATCTCTATATATCTAGTATCTGTTTATCTAATTATGCTGATGTGATGGTCCCTTAAAATCTCGGATTCGTCCTGTTTTTGTGGCTTTTATCCAGAGCGACGTACAACAGTGCCTTGTAGTTCAAGAGTCTTGACGCATGTCGTCTTCGTCTTTTGAGTATCGGACGTCATCGACGACCAGCTTGATGCTCTGAGAGGACGAGAAGTGGCATGCTACTTGATCAGTGCTGATAAGTAAGGAGGTGCAGGTCCGTTGTTGGCCTTAAAGGCGAGTGTAAAGATTTGAACCTGATGCGAGCAGCCGCAGGGAGCCGGTGCCGGTTGAGTTCCGTAGTAGAGGTGTGGTAATGAGAGAATTTAGGAGATCTGACCCTCATAAGGAAGAAATTTGCTTCCATCACCATCTCTTGCTTTGCGTGTTTGTCCTTGATTTATAATATTTGGGCATAAAATGCATGCATTATTGTTCCTCGAAGCTGTGCCGTTCTGCATTACTCACTTTATTTTATGCATCACAACTAAATCTTCGACTGAAGCTGACTATGAATGTCCTTTAATTTACGGGAGGGATCTAATTTATTCATTTCATAAGGTGCTTTGGACGTAGTCTCAGGACTTTGATCTGATGTCCTAACCTTCTGAAGAAATCTCTACGGTGGATTTCCAGACAGTTTAACTCTTTCTGACTTGGACAGGGATAACACTCGTCTCCCTGAAACAATATTCTGACCCACTTTTGAAGAGGAGATTTTTCACCTTGACAATCACATGCAGGTGCATTTTTAAGGGTTAGGGTTTTGGGTAAAAGTCCAGACTATTCATTGTTTGGCTCTTATTTCATAGAATAATTATTTCTCCTCTATTTTTATTACTTTACCTTGCGTTACCAAGTGCTGCATTACAGGCCAGCGTTGCGCATTAATAATATTCCCATGAAATGCTTGCATGCATAAGAGGGGTCCAAGCAAAAGTCGCAAAAAGCAGCTAAAAGCAGCTGATGCAGTAAGCATTGAAGAAAGGAGTCAGTGAGTCAGAGGTAAAAAAAAAAAACAAAAGCAAAAAAGCTCTGACATTGCGTAAATTATGTATAATAAGTAAATATGTTACTTTTTAACGCCCCCAATTGTTCAAACAGCAACAGTCTATATTTTTAGTTTTGATTGTTTTTACCAAATTTTAGCAAAATCGGCCTTACGATTCTTGGGATATAGACATTTAGCATTCATAGCGCCCCCTATTATTCAGTGTGCGCTATTGACGTTAGCTGGCCCAAAGTAGTCCAAAGATACAGCTGTTTAAGCAAAATAAGCCACTCCCACTGCAGTTAATTAGCTAATTTTAGATGCCTCTTTGTGAAATCCCAAAAAGCACTATCTTTCGATATCAGGTTAAGTCTGCAGACTCATTTGACACCACACTTGCCCTAATCAGCTAATTAGCCTAGGAGGAGTTTCCAAAAGTTTGTTTAGCATATTATATAAATTAGCTCAATTTAGTTCATAGTCCCAATTAGAAAGTTGTTTGGCTTAAGCTAAAGAAACGGCTAACGCAGGTATTTTCACTGAAGACCACACGGCTTGAGAGTTAGCAAAAAATCGCAAAAAAAGTGTTTGCCTTCACTGTAGCGCCAATTATAGGCAGATCGCTATGATTTTGGGTGTTTGCTGAGATGCACACCATTCCTACTTACCTTTCAGCTGTGACTTACAGTTCAAGCTGCACAATCTATTTTGAAGGAAAAAATTAAAATAAACAAACAAATAAATAATAGTAATAATAACAATAATAAAGAAAAAAAATGAATTACAAGAGGATTACCTACCACTTCGTTCTTGGACCCCTAATAATAATCAGTCTAACTAGAGTAAAATGATCAAACGAGGCACACAGATGCTCCCTGATCATTACACAATGCCAGAAAGAAGCGACAGATGGATCTCGGAATCCGCCTCTGAAAAACACCAGCTTAAATCTTTTGAAACTTCTCTGAACTCGATTAAAAACTGTTTAAAACTGATTCCGTTTTGTTCAGAGAAGAGTGGAGGCCAACATCAAACTCTAGCGAACAATAGAGCCGTTATATACTAAATTATACCTCGTTCCCCCAGTTTTTGATCATTTCGGGGGAGGAAGAATGCCGCTCAGAATGCTGCTGCCGTTCAGACGTGTAGAGACAATCTTGTGAAGTGACTTTTTTTTTTTTTCTGACCGCTTCTCCTCCTATAGTTTTTCTGCTAGAGCCTTCGATTCTTCTCTAAAATGTGCGTTCTATAACGGTATGGGTTGCTTGTTTACACATTTTTGATATACACACAAATTCTGTCCATTTTAATATGATGAAAAAATTAACTAACATGGCTAACCGACTAACATGGAGCTAAAATTTTGACACTTTACTGCTCGACCGCCTTTTTTCACAAAAGCACCAAATTCGATGTGATTCGAGGACCCACAGGGCGTCTTTGCATAGCTGTAACAGTCTTGACCAGCACTCCTCTTTCATCGCCCCCCCAGGAACCTATTCTTTTTCTCCCATACATTTGGGACTCAACAGCTTTCCTTCACCTGTTTTCACATGACAGTCAACGCGGTTCTCATGCCACCTCACTGAACACACATCTCAATCTGTTTCCACCCGCACTCGTCTTTTTCCTTTTATCATCTGTCGTTCTTTCCCTATTCACCTCAGTGCATTTTAAGCAAAGTTTAGAGTTTTCCTACTCAGCCAGTTTTCACAGTGGCGTTTTCTTGCGGAAATGCGTCTATTACTGTTCCCACTTTGTGGCACTTGACTTCTTCCACACTTGTTGTAGAGACTCCCTCAATGGATAAGCTCATAGAGCAGGAGTGGGTAAGAACGTCTCCTGCACCACAAGGCTTCTTTTCCTCAAGATGACTTCACATGTGGCCTGATTTTCCCCATTGCCTTTAACGGGGACACCATCACACTTTTTACCGCTTAACTCCCTCCACCGGTCGTCAGCTAGTTCATTGTATTTCTCCTTTTTGCCCTTTTCACCACTTTCTCCTTTTCTCCAACGTACAGCAATCATATATGACGCCGCACTCACGTTACTGGGATATTCATCTATTAGATGTTACTACTGCATCTACTAGATGTTGTAAAATAGCAGTTTTTCTGCAGGGATTCCGATATTAGGATCTCGAGTGTCCTCCCAGAGTATCTTCCAAATGATACATTGCCTTTAGGGGTGAAGATCAGATTTTTGCCGTTCTTACCTTAGTGCCTCCCCTGCATGTGGGAGATTATATTGAAACTGAGGCCAAGCAAACAGCAGTAGAATATATTTCAAATGTTTTGCATGATTTGAAATAGGCGATCACAACTGTGCGATCGGATCAAAATCTCATATCCCCATAACAATATATAAATATTACAATATAGTACATTTTTTGGTAAATTCAGTGGAACTTTTGCTAACAAAAATCTTAGTCTGCCTACACCTATGGAACGCATCACATGGAACGCCACGGATGCAAGAATTTGGCTATATTTTTATACAGTGGACAGTAAAACACTATTTTATATTATTTTATTAGTTAAAAACGCAGTTTTTGTGGCACTCTAGTGACTTGTGGTCAAATGCTGCTTTTTAGGCCGTGAAATGGCTGTAAAAGGCCGTTCTTTTTACGGCACTCTAGTAAGGTTGGCTTTAAGGCTTATTGTTGCACCTTTGACGTTCCATAAATCTAAGCGTGAGGGTGGGCAGATCTCAGTTGATCGCACACAGATGTGAGAAGTTCCACCGCGGGCTCAGAATTTAGGCATATATATGCTGTAGTATTCTCTGTAAGCAGTGTATTTTGCTACACCACAAACTAAACGATAGTATACCATGAAATGATTAGCATTGGGCACCTTTTACATCTGAACCGATATCGGTACCGGTACTTGGTGTAGAGTCCCGATACTCAGCAGTACTTCCATTCGATACCTTGCTCTGGGTGGTTAGTACCTGGTTTGTATCAACATAAAAAATACAGAAATAATGAATAAGCCCCAAACTAAATTCAAAAGTTATTTATGTTACAACTACAATATAAATTTATGTCTATATAAAAATATCCCAAAACAATAACTAAAACAGATAGAACATGAGTTACCTAAAGCTGCGGTGGAACTTTTGTCGACGGCATAGATTCTGCGTTCTCGATGTTGATGCTGGCTGCAGGGGTGATCGTCGGTGCTTTAAGGGCCTATGTCCATCAAACGTGTTTTTTGCGCTGAGAGCGCTCAAAACCTCACCTCCAGAGTGCTTTCTCGATGCTTGTTGTTGGCAAGATACGAAAAGTGCCATCGGGCTCTTCCACGTTCGTTCCTGTTTCATGTAGGAATGCTGAACCTCATAGGATTTGTATTAAAAAATTATGCGCTGCGAACGCAAAAACTGTTTGGTAGACAAACGCCCTTAAAGCAGCCCTAACCCTAACTTTGGCGCTCCAATTGTCAAACACCGCACACTCATCCGCCCGAAAGTCTACTTTATGTTTAACGAGGTGCTTTCTCAAGTTTGACGTATTGCTAACCCAAGTTCTGCGTTTTGCGTGGCAAATGTTGCATGTCGCGCTGTCTGCGTCGATTTTAGTAAAGTGCGGTCACACCCGAACACTTTCGACTTGTTGCCATGCATGCTCTTTGTTCCGCTGGCAACCGCTGTCATGGTAAACAAAACAACACTATAGCGAATAGCGAATGGAAATGCTCAGCTTGTGTGTGCCGCTCATGACGAGTACGTGAAAGTACCAAAATTTGCCACCGTTTGATTAGATGTGAAGATACCCGGTAGTAACGACATCATTTGGCCGGTACTTTTTAAAGTACCGAATGTGGTACCCAACCCTAGACAAGATAGACTTTTCAATTTCGTCAGCCGATATATTTCGTCATATTGCACAGCCCGACCAGTCCAACTCGTATCGCATCAAACACCGAGTCGAACCTGAAGATATTAATAGACAGCGTTATCTCTCTATAGCGATGCGAACTCTACCCACCATCTCTTATTTTATTTCCTCTCAAACACGATCCAAGATTTTCTTTTCTGTTTGGTCACAGTCGGCCTGTCACTGGGTGCTGGAATAGAGCCTTCTCTAGTCACTACCTTCCCTTCACATGCCAATTTCAGTTGGATTTCATCACACGGGGATCGGTGGATGGATCGATTCTTCATGTTGATTCATGTTTTGCCTTCTGTCTCCAAACTTTTTTTTTTTTCCTCCCCCCCACTATAAGACTCTGAACCATTGGGGCTCAATTTGGGATTCACAATTACGTCTGGCAACTTCTCACACTTGTCTTTCTATCAAGAACACAGCAGGACGTTTTGCTTTACGTGACACGTACGCCATGTGGTTGCAGACCTCATCAGTTTGAGAACGTCATGCGTTTATTTCAAGGCAGAAATAGAAACAGGATTTGCTTAAGCAAGAATGCTACTGAGAAACCATCACTTTGGTGTCAGTCGTGTTTTTTCGGGATCACCGAGGTCCTTGTCAAGTCCCGCTGTTAAAATTAGCCTCTGAAACTGACGCCCAATACGAGGATCTTTCTGCGCTGTAGATGATAAATTCTGCGCCTATCGTCTCACCGACTTCAGAAGAGACTTGAAGGATTAGATGCTTTTCAGCTTAATGCCAAGGAAAAAACTGACATTTCGGCCAGCGATCCGTAAAATGCTGTTACTACATTAGTTCTGTTATTTTCTCCTCCTGTGAAACATTGGCGTACTAAGGAACATGATGATGGTTCTCGACTCACATTGGATGTGCTCAGACTCGTCAGCTGATTGATGGATGGTGGTCTAGAGTTAGGATAATAGTTTATGGATGAAAAGGTCATACGTTTCAACTAGGGCTGTACAGTATGACAAAATATATTGGATGACTATATTAAAACGTCTGTCTTATGTTATACTCTATCTTTTTTTCATGCTGTTTAGGGCAGTATTTCTTCATGGTTCGGATGAGGGTTTGCACTAGTCACCATGGTGCCGTGTGGATGTAGGCACAGAGAATACTGTGGCCTTATATTTGTGCATTAATGCTGAGCAGTGGAACATTCGCAAGCGAAATCTGGTGTCTGTGTACGCTCAACACGCGCTCCAAACACTCCGCACCCTCAAGCTCAGAGCCATGGACCGCCACAGTTCGGCTTAAAGGCACCTTGCTAGAGTGCCGTAAACAGTCCCGCCTTTTACAGCCACTTTGCGGTGTAAACAGCAGACGTTTGACCGCAAGTCACTAGAGCGCCGCAAAAAGCTGCATTTTCAACGGCGTAGAAAGTGATGTTTTTAACTAATAACAGTGTATAAACTGTTAATTTACTATCAATTGTAAGCCCAAGAATCTGGATCAATCCTGAGATTTTTTTTAATTGTGCATCCCTAGAAATCTCCTTTTAAAAATGTTCATTTGATTTATTTTTAAAAATATTTCCAGATGATTTCGGCAGCTTTATGAATTAATGAATCGTAGGCAAATATCTAAAAAGTAATAGAAAATAAACATTTCCACTCCAACACACACTCACACACACACACAGTGCTTAGTCTGAGTGGTGGTTCTTGGGACAGAACCAGTTGAAAATCGCTGGATTATATCATAAAGACGTTGCTGGGTGATCTTCTGGCTGCGGCATAAAAATTCTAGTTAAAAAGTACATAGTAGTAGTAACTATGACTGTCACTATGTGCGATCTGTGGTCCATGCCCAGTCTGTGTGCAGTGTGAAGCAAGGTAGGAAACTGTATGGGATGCATCGAGAGCTTGTATCATATCATTGACCTGATAATCGTCACACCTCTAATTGTGACTCTGCACGGCAAAACCAGTCGCTTGTCGCAACAGAGGTTTCCGAGAAAAACAAGTGTTTATGTTGCGTGGGGTAAAATTTTGGATTTTTTGTTTTTAGTGTTTTGAAACAGTGGAAGGTCTATACTGTACTGTTGTGAATAAATTTCACTGAAAAATGTACCCTTTCCCTCGTAAAAATGTGACTTTCTTGAGGTGAGGAATTCAATTCCAGCAGAATGTTAAAAGTTTCTGTTTTGACCGCTCTACTTCAATATTTACGCTAAATCCACTCGTTGACTAGCGTGAAGATATTTCTCCGGAATCCACCTTCGTCTCCCGAGTTCAGTTAACCTAACGCAGGTAGGCTATCCGTGTGGCTGTGAATGCAGCGTAGGCTACCGTAAATACAAACGTAGCCGCGACCGCACCAAGCGTCTGTGAGTGCTACAGCGATAGTCAACTTCAAAGGCAGATTTCTCTGTTTCTCACTTGGCGTGACAGAAGAAACCCGACTCCTTTGAATGTTGATATCTCAGTCACGTCGTCCGATTCATTCCATATAGGTATCGTTTTGAAGCTTGATTTATGCCGTTTCATGGAAACATGACAGTTGCCCTTTTCAACTTTGAAAATTTGCGACAAGCGACTGGTTTTGTCGTGCAGAGTCACAATTGTGATATCGTTATCGGGATATGAGATTTTGGTCTTATCGCACAGCTGTGGGTCATGTATTAAGTTGCCCCATGGTGTCCTTCCACCCCGGCATCTGCAGAGTGGTGAAGTCAAAGGCCAGCCAGCATTCTCCAGAGCTGTTCTTTCCTTTATTTCACTGTCATTTTTGAAGGGGGGGTCCCACGGCCCGTCCCCTTACTTCCAAATGATTTACCTGAGGCACTTTGGAAATGGAGTGCTGTCAGTAAGTGGCCGTCGACGTGTGAAAAATGTCGCGTGAACCCTGCCGAGAATAGCCTCGCTCGCTGGAGGGCAGAGAACCAAGAGAAGGCAACTGTCGCCCAAGGCCACTTGTTTTCCCTGCTTCCTCACAATGCCCTCCTTCCACCCAGCTTTATTTTAAACAGACCGGGTGGGACGTTGACAAGCTTCCTTTGTTCTATCCTAGTCGTTTTTCGGACCCGTACATTTCGAGAGCTGCTTCTTCTCCTAGACCTGGAAGCTTGGTCTTAAACTGAGGACGCGCATTAGTATCTGAATAGTATCGGAATCGATGTTTAGATTTGCCCGATATTTTCAGCCGATATTTTATGCCATGTTTATTGTACGTCGAGGTGGGATTTTATACGGCCCGTGCCTTCTGTCTTAATGGCGTTATTTTGTGGCAAAATTCTCGGAGTGGAACGTTTGCAAGCAAAGTCTCTTGTCTTGCTCAACTTTGCCTGCTCGCTCAAATATTCAGCTAACTAAATTGCGTGTTTACCTCACCTAGCGAATGTGACCTCGCACATGAGTTGTGTCCTGAGCCACGTACTGGCGCACTCAACAGTATGCTAGGTGAGGTGCTCTCATCATACTTTTCTATGTGGTAGTACGTATCTCCGGAGCAGGGCTGTGCAAAATTCAGAATTGAATTGAGAATGACTTATGAATAGCGATGTAACGATGCACCGCGAATCGGCAAAAAATCGATAGAAATGCGTAAGGATTAAAACCGGTTAAGATAAACATGAATTGCGTTAAATTTTTTTTTGCATTGAACAGCAAAATCTTCATAGTCTTCCTTCGCCGTCGCTTTGGCGCACTAGGAAATGTGCAAGTGTGCGGAACGGGACGCGGCCGATCTCTCACTCAGAGCGGTGTGGCAAAAAAACAAAAAAGGCCGTGATCTGCTATTAGACTTCATACATGTTTGACGTATGTCAGTTTCATTTATGTAATTGTTTAGTTGTATAGCTTTTATCCTACAGCCATCAACTCGCTACACTCCCTTACCTGACACACGGTCACACACACACACGCGCGCGTGTATACTCATTGAAAGCTTGTTGTAGATTTACGTTCCTTACGCTCCGTGGAATACTCAGGCACTTTACAGTGCTAATATTTTATATATTACATTTTACATATTTTACTTTGTGTGTTTATACTGTGTCGTTGTGTGTACATATAGCTTTTAGTACCTATTTTATTCTTTTTTTACTCTGTTTGTATTTGCATTTTTTTTGTGTTTTGTGTCTTATTTTTATTTTAAATTCATTTTTGTTATAAAATGCAATTTTAGTTGCAGTTTTGATAAAAGGGAAACACATGATATTTTGCACAGTTTATATAAATAAAGTAACATTTGCATTCATTTCTCTGCAGCTCATTCTATTGACAAATCGTAAGAAGGTCGTATCGTGAACTTAAAATCGTGAATCGCATCGAGTCGTAGAGTGGAGTGCATCGTTACAGCCCTACTTACGAATTTCAATTCAGTTCATGAATTTGAATTGAATTTTGACTTGAGGTAGCAAACAGAATGTAGAATTACAAATCGAATTTAAATGAAAGGAAGGTGAATTAAAATTCACAGAAATTCAGTGAAATTCATGCAAGATATTATTTAAGGTGAAGTTTCACAATAAAATAGTATTGTGAATATTATTATTAAAATGTTATTAATGTGTGTATTAAATATCCTACACAATGAGCAGTGTGAACTACTTGTAAAATGTAATTTTATTGGCAAGTGCCGTTCATAGAACAAACCGTTCGGTTTGATCCATTAATGATCATTTTGTGTAACATTGTCTCTTGACAATTAGATGTAGCAATTTTGCTCAATGAGTTATGTGCCGGAATAAAAGATGGTTGCATTTGATTCCATCTTTTTACTTCCTACTGTTTTGTGACATGTTTAAGATTGTAACAAAAACAATTGTCATTATTCTCAACTCATTATTCTACATGTCCGGGACGACTGGGAATCAAATGTATGTTTCCGAGCAGAATATGTGTTAAAACAAACATAGTTTTCTTAAAATAATTTCTTTTATTTGTGTGACTGAGTGGAATTTCTTTGAATTACAATGAACGTTATTTCAATTTCTGTCATTCCAATTCAACGTCCTGTGGGGCCGAGCCATTTCAACTCCAGTTCAAACTCGAATGGAGAAATTTTGCTCAAAAAATAACCGGAGTTGTAGCTTAACGGCTCTCTACGCACTAGGTGGGGCGCATCTGACGCTCCATGTGCCCTACCTAGTGCGTAGAGAGCCGTTAAGCTACAACCCCGGCTGTTTGACTTGGTACACCACATAGGGTGGGAAGAGACCTGGTGCAGTGTTAGAAATGTTATGGCGCTATTTTTGTGCCAAAATTCTGAGTACGCAGTGGAACTTTGGCAAGCAAAATATCTTTCTCGTTTATCGGCATCGGCAGATATAAGCGTATCGGATATCGGCAATAATTCCCATATCGTGCGTCTATCTTGAAGTAAATACGGTTTTCCCAAGCGGTCAAACCTAATGTGAAATTGTTAGGAACAAATAGTGTTGGTTTTTATGTGGACGCTGTAATGCCATCTGAAGGTTCTGGCCTGCTATTTTCAGTCTGACCTAGCATTTCTCTCCCGTGTGCTTGGATAAGGTCTGGCCTTTTCCTCATAATGTCAGCGAGCTCCGGCTACACGTGTCTCGGTTTTACTGCCACTCGTATCTTGCGCCCTCTTCCCCTGCTGTACTGAGTCACTGTAGAGTCGTTAAGGTTCTCCGGCCTGTAAAAAATTACATTTCTGGCTTGAAAAGATGACCTTTTTGTGGTTGTTACTTATCTACTCAGGGACTAAACATTAGAGCTGTTTCGGGGTAAGACTGAGCATGGCTTATGAAGCTGTTATTAACTTTTTATGACTTAAATTGACTAAATATCTTTTGTTCGCTGTATATTTGTGACAAGTTGATTTTTTTTCGGATGCTGTTGCATGGGTTTAGGGTCAGCTCATGTCTCACAGTCTCACCTTTTTCACCCTCCTCAGCTTGCGTTCTTGCAAATTTCCCATTCTAGCACCACATCTTGCGTCTTGAGACGTCTCGGTAACACCTGTTCTATTTTCAGAAGGAAAGCGTTTAACGGGGCACGTGACATCCGGAGCTAAATCTTTAATGAGGAAGGTTTTTAATGAGGAATTCGGCAAGGCGACGGCGTGACACCGGGCGGTTTCTCTCCTGACGACTTCCTGTTGACGCTGTGGGGTTGCTGTCATGGTTTCCTTTGTTCATTATTGCAGCAATCAAACGCTGTCATGTTTCTTCCATGTTTGAAGGAAACAATAGAAGACTGGAATGTAATAGGAATTGCATACGTCTTGTACAAACTGATGAATTGTGAGTCATCACAGAATAGTAGTGTATATAAAAAAAATTTTATACCAAGCATGACGACAAAGTACCAAACAATTAGTGGTACAAAGATGTACAACTAATTGTGACCCTCCACGGCAAAACCAGTCGCTTGTCGCAAGGGAGGTTTCCGAGAAAAACGAGCGTTTATGTTGCGTGGGGTAAAATTTTGGATTTTTTGTTTTTAGTGTTTTGAAACAGTGGAAGGTCTATACTGTACTGTTGTGAATAAATTTTGCTGAAAAACTTACCCTTTCCCTCGTAAAAATGTGACTTTCTTGAGGTGAGGAATTCAATTCCAGCAGAATGTTAAAAGTTTCTGTTTTGACCGCTCTACTTCAATATTTACGGTAAATCCATTCGTTGACTAGCGTGAAGATATTTCTCTGGAATCCATCTCCGTCTCCCGAGTTCAGTTAACCTAACGCAGGTAGGCTATCCGTGTGGCTGTGAATGCAGCGTAGGCTACCGTAAATGCAAACGTAGCCGCGACCGCACCAAGCGCCTGTGAGTGCTACGGCGATAGTTAACTTCAAAGGCAAATTTCTCCGTTTCTCACTTGGCGTGACAGGAGAAACCCGACTCCTTTGAATGTTGATATCTCAGTCATATGTCGTGAAAATTTGCGACAAGCGACTGGTTTTGCCGTGGAGAGTCACAAATAAACAGACTTAATCCAAACCAAAATTGTAATAACTATAATGGTCTTTGGCAAAAAAAAAATCTAATTCTCATCTTGAGATTTTTGTCTAAACATTTTCAAGCTGCTTTAAGAATAATTAAAACAATATCCTGCAAGAGTTGTCAAAATTAGGGATGCACACCAATGCGATACGTGGATCGGACTTTGGTCAGATAACAACTCAAATAGCTGGATTGGATATTGGTAGCATTGGGCCGTACAACACCAGCTCTCGCTCACAATCTCTGTGTTCCTGATGGTTTTAGTGCCGCAGGTTTGGGGACCGTCACAAAACTACGGAACTGTGTTGAAACAAATCATTTTAAAAGTTATTTTAATAATAAATAATTCAGCATAAACATATGGCTGTATAATTATTACATTGTTTTACTCAAGAAAACACTATTTAAGTCAAGTATTTCCTTCAGCATAACAATAATCTCCGTCTCCTCCTCACAGAGAAATACACAACGTGTTCATTAAAAGCTGGTATCCGATTGGTACTCGGGATCAGCCAATACCCGAAGCCTGAGTATCGGCTAAGCGTGGCACAATGCCACTTTATGTCCGATACGATATCGATATTGTGCGTTTTGATATGTATCAATACGATACAAATACAGTCTCCGAGTTTTTTTTTTAAATACAGAAAACAAAACTTAATGCTTTAAAAAAAAATGTCTGAATACATGACTGAGATTATTCTGTTATGTTTAAGGAAATACTGTTTTTCTGACTAAAACAATGTAATAATTACACACCCATATGTATATGCTGACTGATTCATTATTAAATTAACATCTCAACGATGATTTGTTTAAACACAGTTGTGTGATTTCGTGACGGTCCCTAATCCTGCGGCACTAAAACCAGCAAGAACACAGATTGCGAGCGAGAGCTGGTGTTAAGGAAATTAAACAGTATAAACGTGTGATTTGTTTTTGGGGCTGCTTTGCTTGTTCTGCTCATCGTCATATCAACGAGTATTGATAGGAATTAGCGCAAATGTTGAACAATACACCACCTTTACAGCAGTGTTGCTTCCGATGTGTTACCAGCGGTGCACATGTGCATTTACAGATAGATCGTCCCAGTGCCACTGATACCCGATCCAGCTGTTTGAGTTATCAAAGCGGTGTCCGATCCACGTGTCTGTTTGGTGCCATCTTTAGTATCAAAAAGGTTGGATCAGTGCATCCCTAGTCAACACTGTGTGTTTAAATATGAAAAAAGCAAGGAGTACATAAAGTAATTGTAAAATAAATAGAAAAATCTCTGTGTTTTCTCACAATTAACAATTTAATAAGGAATTTTTGCAGCGATGCCTCTGCAGGTCCTGTCTATGTGGTCGTGAACTTTCTTAACACCAGCTCTTGCTTTTTTCTTTTTTTCTTTTTTAAACTGCAGCGTGCAGCTTCAGTCCGACCTGTTGCTGGTTTTCTTCTTTCTTGCCTCCTTTCCTTTTCTTCACGGGCGAGGCCTTGGTACTCTTCAGCGGCGGCTATAAATGGCCACTGGCTCCTTTTGTTGTTTTTTTGGAAGGTGTGCGGAAGGTGGGAGTCGGGACGGCAACGGGGTTTCCATGGCGACGACTGGGGCGATCAGAGTGCAGGCCGAGATGAAAAGGACGCATGTAGCGGCGGGATGCGAGGTCTGGACTTTGAAAGATTGTCAGCGGTCAGCTCGGAGGAGTTTATTTGCGAGTAATTTAAAGCGAAGGAACATAAGCGTAAAGATCCCAGAGACAAAGGCCACATGTGAAGCACTGCCCGTCAACGGGCGGAAAAAACGTTTTCTCTCCCTCTCTTTTTTTTTTTTTTTTTGATCTTTTATACTATATGAGCAAAGATACAGACCGACCTTGACTACGTTACATTATAATACACAAATAAATATATAAAAAAAAATATATATATATATAACTTAGGGTTGAGGGTCTTGCTCAGGGACCCAGTGTTGGTAACGCCAGAGGTTGAATTTGAACCCACGACCTCTTGGACCCAAGGTGAATGTCCTACCACTAGGCCACCAGCGTTTTTGTTGTTAATTGATCGTACAGCACATGAAAAAACGGCTTAATTTGAATAAATCCCTCTTAAACCCCCTAAAAAGGCGACCTAGACCCACTATAAACGTACAAAGTCAAAGTAAACTTTGTCGTCATCTTTGCTCTATAATGTACAAGTATGTGGAGAGACAAGATGACGTGGCTCCAGTTTTAACAGCGCAAAGAACAAGGAACAAAAACCAGATATAGCACATAGATAGAATATAAACTATACACTATAAGCTAGAAGTGGAATATAAAATATGCACTTTGAACTAGAAGTAGAAAGAGAGACAATTAGGATGTGGTACTCAGCCTACAATTATGATCTTACTGTATACCAGAACGTTGTAAATAGCACCGTTGCATAGAAATACAAGTCATTCAGTAATGAAAGTTTTTTCCATACTTTTTGGAAAGTTTCTTACATATATATTCTTACACAACAAATATTTTATATATTTTAGGGTTACACGATTCATATATATGTACAGTACTGTGCAAAAGTTTTAGGCAGGTGTGAAAAAATGCTGTGAACAAAGAATGCTTTCAAAAATGGAAGTGTTAATCATTTATTTTCATCAATCAACAAAATGCAGTGAATGAACAAAAGAGAAATCTAAATCAGATCAATATTTGGTGTGACCACCCTTTGCCTTCAAAACAGCATCAATTCTTCTAGGTTCACTTGCACACAGTTTTTGAAGGAACTCGGCTGGTAGGTTGTTCCAAACATCTTGGAGAACTAACCACAGATCTATAATCCTGTAATCCTACAAAATAATATAATGACTACAATCCTACAAAATAATATAATGACTACAAAATAATACAATGACTATAATCCTACAAAATCCCTGACTTTGTGCAAGTGTAGCTATAAGAATTGATGCTGGTTTGAAAGCAAAAGGTAGTAACACCAAATATTGATTAGATTTAGATTTTTCTTTTGTTCGCCCACTTTGTAAATTGATAAAAATAAACAATCATTATTTATATTTGTGAAAGCATTCTTTGTTTACAGCATTTTTTCACACCTGCCTAAAACTTTTGCACAGTACTGTAGATGAGTTTGTTTCCAGACCGCTGTTTTGAGTTACTTTTCCCAGTTGACTATGGCAGATCAACAGAAAAATCCCACTGAATCAAATGTAGTTTACTGAATGTAACGCATATGTACGCCTCCTGACTGCATTTCCTTCATGCTTGCGCAAAGGAGGTCTATCTGATTTCCACATTGCACCATCTGTAGGATTCGCGAGCGGAACTCGTGTCGGGGGGGAACGTAAACTAGTGGCGTTACGTGATTTGAAAAATATGAACTGGGTTTTTTGGGAACGCATGAATCGATTTTGAGTCTCTCTGCGCCTGCTCATTTTAACATGTATCAGACACCCCTGCTCTAAACAAAACCCCATGCCGAGGACGTGAGACAAGCGTGTCATGATGTCATCACCGATCAGTGTCTCTTCCCCGTTTTTTTCTTATTCAGCCGCCTTAAAAACAAGCCTGTGTGCGTTTATTCACTTTTTCTAGACCAGATTTTGGCCCCGTCCTCACCTGAATCACTCCCTTCCTTATTCTGATCTCATTTATTGTTGCTTTATCTGCACTTCACCGTATCATTCTCACAGCTTTTTACAGTAGTTTGACCTCAAGGTTAATAGCACCCTAATCTTGAGGGACACTTGTTTATCTTTGAATTAATTAGTGGAGAGAGTGTGAGGAACAGAACGTGCAACCTGCTACCGTTTGCATTACTTAGTCATGATCTGTGCCCCCGGTTGGTGGCGGCGTAGCGAGTAGGGAGTTGACCCCGTATTCCGAGGGTCGCCGGTTCAAGTCCCGGACGGGTAAAGGCGCCACTGAGGTGCTCGCTGAAACCCCGTCTGTCAGCATTCTTCATTCTCATAGTGAAGGATGAACAGTAAAGGGCAGCATGAATAGAAAGTGTATGCCTACATCACGTCTTTGGTCTTTGCGTGAAAACAGATTTTCTGACTGCAGCGAGTCTCTCCCGACGACAGCTTCATTGATCTGTGAACGCTGCTTGCTGCCTTGATCTTTGTTAGCATAACTGCAACCTCAATAATTATGTTCTAAGTGAAAATAATTACCAGTGTTGCTCGATTAAAAAGTCATGGCCATTTGTAAACTTGCTCATTTTTTGCTCAAGACAGTGGTGAAAAAAGAGCAGCATAGCTCATTTGAGGAGATTTCATTATAGCCTTGTACTTGGAGCAGTGTGTAAGACCTGACTAATGTCCGTGATCAATAATTAGCCTGAGACATTGCTGCAATTTTGAGATAATTGTGTTTCTGTCCTTATTTTTTGGACGAGGAGCGCTTATTGCAAAAATCTTTGTCCACAACAGTATGTATTGAAGATTTGGCGTTTGTTACATATAAATATAGTTCCATGTGTGCAACATGTAGGGAAATGGAACCTGGTTTACTGCAGAAATGGTGCAAGTATTTTTTAATGAATGTGAATTAAATTTTAATTACAATTAATTGCATCAGAAATAGTATATCTTTCTTTCAATTTAAGAAAGTTCGATAACAAATAATGTCTAAATATTAATATGGAGGAAAATATCTCCTAAAAATAAGTACAACAGTAACAATAAAACAATAACAGTTTTTACAAGATTTTTGAAAGTTTTTAAAAGAGGATATGGGAGATTGTTGGATTAGAAAAATGGGACCAAGAATCGAGATTTTGTATTTGTCACATAGATACTTACAAAAGTGCAACATTTAGTGAAATGTAACGTGGTATGCTACTGAAATTGTGCAAGTAATTTGTTAATACGTCAATATTAAGTTAAAACAGGTTGTATCGCATTTAAATGTATTTAATTCGAAGTTTTTAGAAGAATATTTTAGAAATATATTTATTTGTTAATAAATGTCTATTTTAAATGAAAATTTATTGCATTACATTGTATTCAAATATATTTAATGAGAAATAATTTTAAATGAAAAATGTTTTTGGAGGAATATAGTTAAAATATATCTGCTAAAAGTAAACAAACATTTTGAAAAAAATCTTAAAAATGCCTACAAATCTTTTTGTGGTTCAAATAAGGGAGGTGGCTTCTGTGTGATATCAGGAGGAAGGTTGTTGAGCGGCCTGAGAGCAGATGAGTACAGGACGATACTTTCTTGCTGGTGGAACTCTCATTTTACCCCACTCAGGACCTTTTTTCTCTGATAGCCCGACTCAGGCTCTGACCTTCCACCTGCACTGTGGCGCTCGCTTTAATTGTTCTGCTTTGCATGAGCTCAGCTTTGCGCAGCTCCCCGGAGCCGGGACAGAGCTGAGCTCGACTCCAATTATCCCTTCACATCTTCCCTCGTCTCCTCCCGCGTTGCCCGTAATTATCCGGGAGAGCGAGAGAGCTTTGCGGGCGCCGTGCCAACGCCGCTCGGCCTGATTGCTCCGACCTCGCCGTGTCTCCCGAGCCAACCTGCCTGGAGCAGGAGAAGCGCGTCTCGGTGTGATCGCCACACTGATCTGTTATTGATCTTAAGGTCTCTGCTGAGTAGCAACAGGCTCTGTTGAGAAAGTGGAAGGACGAGGGAGCTCACTTGGGTACAAGGTCCGTGAATATCAAATTAGCGACTGACAAGGCATTGAAAACATTCAAAAGTTGAAATGAAATTAAAAGTAGAGCGTGTTATTTATCGTCTAGTATAGTATTGTTTCTTGCTCTTCATCTTGATCCTCATGGCACATCAAAAATATTTCTACACATTGACAGATGCTGGCAGTTTGTTGCAAGTCCAAGTCAAGTCGAGGTTTTGGTCACAAGTCAAAGTCTGGTCTAAGGTCCAAGTCCCAAGTCTTTAAGGGGCAAGTCTCAAGCTTTTAAGGGGCAAGTCCAAGTCCCAAGCCTCTAAGGGGCAAGTCCCAAGCCTCTAAGGGGCAAGTCCAAGTCTCAAGCCTTTACGGCGCAAGTCCCAAGTCTCTAAGGGGCAAGTCCCAAGTCTCTAAGGGGCAAGTCCCAAGTCCCAAGTCTTAAAGGGGCAAGTCCCAAGTCTTAAAGGGGCAAGTCCCAAGTCTTAAAGGGGCAAGTCCCAAGTCTTAAAGGGGCAAGTCCCAAGTCTTTAAGGGGCAAGTCCCAAGTCTTTAAGGGGCAAGTCCCAAGTCCCAAGTCTTTAAGGGGCAAGTCCCAAGTCTTTAAGGGGCAAGTCCCAAGTCTTTAAGGGGCAAGTCCCAAGTCTTTAAGGGGCAAGTCCCAAGTCTCAAGTCTTTAAGGGGCAAGTCCCAAGTCTTTAAGGGGCAAGTCCCAAGTCTCAAGCCTTTAAGGGGCAAGTCCGTGTCTTTAAGGGGCAAGTCCAAGTCCCAAGTCTTTAAGGGGCAAGTCCCAAGTCTCAAGTCTTTAAGGGGCAAGTCCCAAGTCTCAAGTCTTTAAGGGGCAAGTCCATGTCCCAAGTCTTTAAGGGGCAAGTCCAAGTCTCAAGTCTTTAAGGGGCAAGTCTCAAGTCTTTGGTCAAAAGTCCAAGTCAAGTGTCAGGTCTTTGAAAGGTCGGTCCAAGTCAAATCGTATTTTAATATTTGTTATTCTCAGCTGTTCTGTCACGTTACTGATGACTCTGATGTATTTTGTCATAAAATCAGACGTGCTGGATCCAGGGTTCTTCATTTTTACGCTGTTTAATTTGTTGAGATTTCGTTTTAGACACATTCAGATTGTTACTGATTTCTTTCTTTGCTGGTTCTCATAAGCGCCGTTGCTTAAAGTGACCACCTGAGAGATTGTAGTTATGCTTTAGATACAGTTTTTGAAACATTCCTCGAGAGATCAAACTCAAATAGTTTATTTGGTGCCAGTTTTTTTTCCCGCATCATTCCCCCCACGCCATCCACACATTATATGGAGCCGTTCCATTGCCTTAGCTTGAAGAATTGTTGCCAAAAGTGAGTCTGTGTACAACATTTTAATTAGCCCGTTTCCTTTCTGCTAGTCACGAAGGCAGCGGAGGACAAAGATGTGATGCATTAGCGCCGGCTTCGCACTCCATTAACGAACGCGTCAGACACACTTCCCTGCAGCTGGTTCTCAATTAAAAACCAAAAAAGCCCAGCTTTGATCGGTTTTATTTTTTGTGCTGCTGCTTAAAAATCCATTTTTTGGTATATGTTATGGCTAAAAATAAAGCAACGTAAAGCTTGTAGGGAAGTCTGTCTAGCTCGGGTCGGGGAACGTTTGATTGACACCTCGCAGGCAAGCGGAGGGAGAAAGCCGAGATTGAATTTTAATGGAGCTTTCGTGGCGTGATTGAGCGAATGGATTTAAGCGAGCCTTCTCATCGCCACATCTGTAGTGAACTCGCATCCCATCACGGAGAACACACGCTTTCCCAACGCCCACCTCTCGCTGAAGTAGGAGAAGAAGCGGTCGCAATAATTTGCCTCCATTACTGCTGGCTAAAAGGCATCGGATGCAGTCGGTAGTTGGTAGTGCCGCGCTAATTAGATTGTGACACAGCGTAATTGGCTTAACAGCTTGAGTGGAAGGGAGGGGTTTTGGGTGGAGGAAGACCGCGTTTCAACCCTTACTGCATTTCCCACACCCTCGTCCAGACTGTCCCTCAGACTAGGAATGGGCGATATGACCTCATATCAGTATCATGATTATTGGGCCGCGCCATCTGACGAAACATATCGGATGATGAAATTAAAACGTTTCACATTACTCTTTTTTTTTTTTTTTTTCACGTTGTTGCAAAATCCAATGTTTACAGCAATATTTCTTCATGGTTTGGATGAGGGTTTGCAGTAGTCACTACGCCACCGTGTGGATGTAGGCACAGAGAATTCCGTGGTGTTATATTTGTGCTTTAATTCTGAGCGTGCAGTGGAATGAATTTACAGTAAATGTGCTATACTGTGATATATAATGTTATCTGGATATGAGATTTTGGTCATACCACACAATTGTGACTCTGCACGTCACCAGAGTCCAGTCGCCAGTCGCTTGTCGTTGAGGGCATAAATCAAGCTTCAAAACGACACCTATATGGAATGAATGGGACGACATATGACTGAGATATCAACATTCAAAGGAGTCGGGTTTCTCCTGTCGCGCCAAGTGAGAAACAGAGAAATCTGCCTTTGAAGTTGACTATCGCCGTAGCACTCACAGACGCTTGGTGCGGTCGCGGCTACGTTTGTATTTACGGTAGCCTACGCTGCATTCACAGCCACACGGATAGCCTACCTGCGTTAGGTTAACTGAACTCGGGAGACGGAGATGGATTCCAGAGAAATATCTTCACGCTAATCAACGAGTGGATTTACCGTAAATATTGAAGTAGAGCGGCCAAAACAGAAACTTTTAACATTCTGCTGGAATTGAATTCCTCACCTCAAGAAAGTCACATTTTTAGGATGGAAAGGGTAAGTTTTTCAGCTAAATTTATTCAGTACAGTACAGTATAGACCTTCCACTGTTTCAAAACACTAAAAACAAAAAATCCAAAATTTTACCCCACGCAACATAAACGCTCGTTTTTCTCGGAAACCTCCGTTGCGACAAGCGACTAGTTTTGCCGTGCAGAGTCACAATTCAAAAAATAATTCAAATAATTGTCATAGGCAAGATTATGCCTATTGTAGCTTTCGATTAATTTCTGGTTAAACCGTGGCTTTAATAGGATTTCTCAGCCCTCCGCTGGTGTCAAAGTTGCGTAAACATGCCAGGCTGGGCACTTAGCTGTTTGACAGAGGCTGCTGCCACCATTCCATTTAAATTTTTAATTTTCATTTTGAATTTATTTCAAATTTGAGGGAAAGATTCAAGAGTTCTCAGAAAGCTAGCAAACACGACAAATACGGGACGGTTTTAAAATCTTTTGGGAAGATGCTTAAAGTCGGAATATGATGAATATTAACAAGTTATTACGATAACTTTCTTGACTTTAAAAAAAAACATTATCAGCTTAATTAGAAAGTTTTTTTCCCTCTCATGTCTTGTTCTTCAGTGACGGATTAATTCGTGCGTCCTCAAGTAACACGTCAATCAAAGAAATGCTCGACTCATTTAAGCAAATCAGTGCAATCCTAGTCTCAACTCTCACATTTGCCTCAGTTTAGCGCAGCCAGTCGCGTTTTTTTTTTATGAGCAGCAAAATGGCAAAAAAAAGTTTTTTTTTTTTTATCGGGCTTATTTAGCAGTTACGTTCTATTAATGTAGAAATCGGAGAGTTATTTTGGAGTGGAATACCGGGTCATTGTTGCGTCAGGGTTGAAAACTGCATCGTATGTTTGTGGTATTTAAAAAGCAGAAGTGCAGTGGAATTTACAATTTAGTCTCCCAGTTTTCAGGTCTTTGAAATGCAGTACAGAATTTTTTGTGTCTGTAATACATTTTATTTGAATGCTTCATGCATTTGTCTTGCGATCCACTCAGGATTTACAAGACTGCGTCCATCGTTAGCGTGCAGCTGTCCTTTTTTGCTCGTCTTTAAATATTATAAGCATCTTTGTTTAAAACTGTAGAAAGTGGATTGTCACGCGGCGCTCATAGATCAGCCAGCATTAGCCGTCTCGACCTGTTGCAAGTCGTGTTGTAACATCAAAAGCAGACACGAGATGCAGAGAGATCATCTTTTACACCCCCCACCCCCACCCCCAGAAGAGCCTCAATTAACTAACTCCCTTTTGATGCCGCTTTAAACCTTGACGCCAGAGTGAATTGACAAGTGCTGACCCCCAGGGCTTTCGCAAGGGGCCTCGCTGATTGATTAGCGATGCTTTTAATGATAATTGCGTCCAGTCTAATCCCCAGAAGTCAGAAGTCCCCCACGGAAATCATTCTTTGCCGCGATGCGGGACGCAGTAACTCTCAGGGCTGGCGCGTCTCCGTTGGCAAGCCTCTCCATAGGTTAATGGTATTGCGTTTTCTTATCGTGCCTGATGGAGCAGTGCTGGCTTCTTGTTTGTCTCCGGTGATGACTGTTATTATGAGAAATTAGTTTCGTGATTACTATGGCGACGCTTTAGATCGCTGGTGTGTTTGTGAAGCTTTAAGCGTTGAAAATAATGATGCAGGATAATAGCGGAATCACATCGGAAATGGACGATAACTGCTTTAAAAAAAAAAAAGTCATCGGCATCGGACTTAGACTTGACCGATATTTTCAGCCGCTATTTGATGATGCATTCTATGTCGGAAAGGTAGCGCTTGTGCCAGGCATGTCCAAAGTTCGAGGTGGGTTTTTATACAGCCCGCACTTTCGTCCTTAAAATGTATGGCATTACTTTGTGCCAGAAGTCCGAGCATGCACTGGAACGTTTAGCGAATGTGAGCTTGCACATGGGCTGTGTCCCGTGCCGTGTACTGTGCATCTCAGGGGTGCTGGGGTTGTATCTTAACAGCCCTCTGCGCACTAGGTAGTGCACATGGAGTGTCACGCACGCCCTGTTTGACTTGGTACACCACATAGAGCGGGAACCTTTTCTTAAAATGTTGTACCCACCCTCCACCCTCGCTCGACTCCACTTTCATACTTCGGCACTGTGTTAGAAAAGTCAGAATTATGGTGTTATTTTTGTGCCAAAATTCTGAGCGTGCAGTGGAAGCCGAGCAAAATATCTTGTCTTTATTCCCTCAACTCTGCCTTCCTCATTTATCGGGATCGGCAGATAAAAAGCATGCAAAATATCGGATATCGGCATCGGCTAATAATTCCCTTATCGTGCAGCCCTACCGTGAAGCCATGTTTCTCTCCCTTGAGTCATCCCTTGTTTCTTTATATTTCTAATTCTCGCAGTCTCTACCAACCTTGCGCTTTCTGTTTCGCGTCTGTGCGACTGCTGTGTCGATTGATGGGCTGCAAAGCGTTATTAATGTTCTCGATGCTGGACAGCGTTTCGCAGATTGATCCGTGTTACTGGGAAATGCATCACCCCTGATTTCTGTCCTGCTGGATGGAACCCCATCACTGGCCCACGTAGCCGGCGAATTGAGCCATCTGCCACGGAGCTCATGCCTCCCGCCGCGCTGCTCACGCATCTATTATCTCTGGCGTCTATCCATCTTGTTTGTTCAGGGGGGGAGGGGGAAATAAACGTTTGATATCTTGAGTAGCAGCTTATAGATTGTTCCATCACAACCACTGACTTTGATGAATTGACATTGTCATGAATCTTGCTTCATTTTTAGCGGTTAAAGTGCTATGGAACCCTCTTGTAATTATTCGTTTTTTTTGGTTTTATTATTATTATTATTATTATTATTGTTTTTCCTACAAAACGGACTGTGCAGCCTGAAAGTTGCGTAAAGCTGAAATTTGGCGGTTAACTAGGAACGGTGTGCGTCTTAGCCTAGGCCGAACAGCGTAGCGATCGCCTAATAATTAGCGCAATAGAGTAAAACCCTAACCTCTATTTCTTGAATCGTGTGGCCTAGGGTGAGAATTCCTGCTGCAGCTGATTCTTTGGCTTAAGTTGTGACAGTTGTATCTTTGGACTGCTCTGGCCCAGCTAGCATCAATGGCACCAGGTGAACAATAGAGGGCGCTATAAATGCTAAATGCTTATATCTCAACCATAAGTCAGATTTTGCTGAAATTTGGTGTAAACAATCAAAACGAATACATGGAAGAGGGAAATATACAATGCTGTCATTTGCACAATAGGGGGTGCTAAAAATGCTACATAAATTATACAATCTGAGTCACTGACTCTAACTGGCTCAGCCGCCTTTGCGCTTCTTTTTGCGACTTTGCTACTCTCTGCCGCTTGCCGCTACATAAATATTGTTTGAGAACGTCAAACGAGTAAATCAGACGCTCACGACGTGTGATGGTTCAAGGTTTATTCCAAGCCAGGGTGTTGCATGACAGCTTTGCTGCGTTGCATTATCTTACGGTACGCTAAAAGACTAAATGATGTTCATTCATCGTTAAGCTAGGCTTTGTGGTTTCATTCATCATTTCTTCAAATGGAACATAAATATGGTGTTTTACAAAAACCTGGACGGTTTCAAACGGCATCAAATATTTTTTTCCCACCAACCGCAGTATTTTCAAAATGACTTGTTTTCTCGCCAGGTGTGAAGCGTGGGTCGGATCCGTTCCATCTGTTGTGTTTCAGTGAGCGTCCTGTAAATTCATTGTTTTGCCTGGAGAGGGGGAGAGGGAGGGAGGGAGAGCACGCTGGAGGAGAAAGGATGCAAGTTAAAGCCAGTTTTACCCTCCTGGTCTTCGGGAGTTATTCTGGAGAGGACATCGTAGTCCATATGTTGGGGATGAGTAGATGATTACCGGGAGCCACAGAGGATTGACACATCTGGAGTGGAGAGAAGGAAAAGACAGTAGAGCGAGAGAGGAAGACCGCGTGGCTTATCGCACAACCCAGTGCAATCTTTTATGTCTTATCTTTCAAATGAACCTGCAGCCGGAGCTCATAAAAAAATAACCAGCACTCACTCACAATAACCTTTCTAGTGAGGTTTGGATTGTAGCCCGAGAGAAACAAAGAACTAGAAATAGAAACCGTGAAATATGATGTACGTATCTGTTTCAAATTCTGCAATGTTTGTCTTCCTTTTCTTCCCTAGCTACAAGAAGAAAATAGCGGCAAAGTGCGTAAAATCTCAGTTCTGAATGCGCAAAAAACACATGCTTTTGTTGTCGATTCCAGGCAAGACGAAATGGGGGAGCTTTAAATGCTAAATGCCTATATCTCAAGAAGGGTAAGCCCATTTTTGCAACAATCAAAATTAAGATATGGAAGAGGGAAACATAATGTTGCTATTTGAACAATAGGAGGCGCTAAAAATGCTACATAAATATATGCGCTCTAAACCGTAAGGCCTCGTCAACACGGACGTTCGGAATGAACGTCATACGCGTTTTTGCTGCGTTTTGTAGCTGCGTTCGATTGGCGTTTCACTGGCGTTCGCAATAGCGTCGCTTTCTTCGCGTTCGCCGGGATTTTGACGCCAAGAAAACGTTGCATGCAGCGTTTTATTTGACGCCACCCGAACGCACAGCCAGCCCGACGCCGGTGCTGAACGCCCGTGTGGATGCTTTGATTTGCTCCAGTGAGCAGAAAAACGGTCGGCGTTCAGTCGGCGCTCACCTGGCGCCACGAACGGCAGAAAAAACGCCTGGTTCAGACGTCCGTGTGAACGAGGCCTAAGTCGCACAAGGCTGAAACTTGGTCACTAAGTAGAAATGGTGTGCTGCTTAGCATTTAATGAAAAGCGTAGTGATCTGCCATTATATGCAAAACAGACTTTTTCAAACTCCCTCTAGGCCTGTTGGTTGGTTAGAGCAAGTGAGGTGTCAAATGAATCTGCAGTCCTAATGTCAGAAGACTTTTTGCCATCAGTTTAACTTCTATTTCACCCACTCCTTTCTTCCACGCTTCCCGCATCAGCTGCTTTTGTGCTGCTTTTTGCGACTTTTGCTTGGATCCTGGTTGTTGCCGCTCGTGCCTGTATTTTAAATGTTTTCCGCCACCCCCCTCCTCGTACATGTTGAGTTATAAGATAATGGCCGATCAGCGCTGTCACAATGATGACAACCGTGTCAAACATCTGCAGCTGAGAGAATTTACCGTCTCAAAAAGCTCCCCTTGAGGGTTTCGTGCTCCTTTTAGAACCTGAAACGAAAGCTCCAAGCTTGACCAGTGTTGCAATATGGTTCCAGTGGGAAAGTGTCAACCTTAAGCCGTTTCTTTATTTGTAAAAGGAACTAATGTTGAAGATGGTAGAAAAGACTAGATTGACTTGCAAATGAGTATCTGTAGCCATCTGAGCAGCTCTGTCACTGAAGTGGCTGTCCTTTTAGGTGAGAGGGAAGTGTTATGGTCAGTGTGACGCTGCATGCTGAAAAAGTATGGCCATGTTCATTGGTTTTTTTAAATGTTGGTTTCGAAATCCGACTGTGGCCGTTACTCTTTAGACATCGAAGATGGGAACCGTCTGAATTCACACAGCGTTAATCCTGCCAGGTTTTCCTCTAAACCGTTTTTTTTATTTATTTATTTATTTTTTAGCTGGTTCCGTCCCAGGGACCACCACTAAGCAGTAGTCTGCGGCCCACTGTGTGTCCATGTTGGTGTGTGGGGGGAAGTTTCCTTATTACTGCTTGCTATTATTAAATTGTTTTACTATTTATTCGATATTTGCGTTCAATTCATTATTCATAAAGATGCACGAACCGCCAGGAAGTCAGCGTCACGGTGGTGCAGGAAGGAGCAGTGGGCATGACGGTGTGATTGTGTGAGTGTGTGCCCTGCGGTACGTCGGTGCCTGCCCAGGGTTGGCCCCGCCTTGCACCCGTAGTTCCCGGGATGAGCTCCGGCCCCCGCGACTCCGATAGGGATTGACCGGTACGGATAATGAATGAATGAATGAAAAATATAGCCTCAAGCAGCAACCAGCAGGGTCCGAGCAAATACAGTATACCGTGTTGCTATTTGAAGAATAAGGGGGGCTAAAAAGACTGCGCAAATTTATGCAGCCTAAACCGTATGTCGCACAACGCTGAAACTTGGTCCGTAAGTAGGGATGGTGTGCTGCTTAACGGACTAGGCCTGATGTCGTAATGGAGATGATGTTTGTGCTAATTTCGACTTCTGAGCTGACAAAGCTGCTTCTTTGACGTTTTCCGCGACTGTTGCTTAGAACCAGCTTTATTTGGAGCCAGTATTTCTGCCCCTATACATGTTGACAAACGTTCTATTTGCTATTATTTAACGATTAATGAAAGCTTATGGAAAATGTAAAATGCGCTCACACTCCCGTTACATTATTTTGATCCACATTTGCAACTCACAGAAGTTGGTCCAGTCGCACCTTTAATTCAGGGTGTTGGGCAGGAATTTTACTTTCTGAATCCTGGACTTTTCAATGATCCTTTTGTATGGAATAAAATTGTAGTGATAATGCGAAATGTCCTTAAACTTGGAGCTTTTCACCCTCATGCCTCTACGTGCAGAACGTTATTGACTTCTTCAATTTTACCTCGGTAAAATGTTTTGCTATTTCAACGTCTCAACTCTCGTAGGGGCGCATTTAAGAAGAAACTATTGTCTCAGTTCAAAAAGGAGCAAAATTCAGGGTCACATTTTCACAACTAATGTGTTTAACAAAAATAGTTCCAACTAACGGAGCTTAAAGATCACAACAGTGTGTTTGTTTTATTTGCCGGATTAGTCAGTGGGCGTCGGAGTCTACGGTGGCTGGCTGTTATGTAAAGGGGCACGAAGGGTTAAGTGAAGCCAGCAGCCGTTCTCCACACTGTTGGATTTCTGTCAGCAGGTGGCCAATGTTCCCAATCAGTGGATGCTGCTTTAGTGCTGCCCGTTGGAAGAAGCAGCTGAGCGGAGTGCTCCAAACTCAGAGGGTGGCGGGCGCAAAACAGAGCCGCCGCTTGCTGCGTAAAAGTTAATAAAGTGAAGAGAGAGGGTTGTACGCTGAAGACAGGACCTTCGGTCGCTTTTGACAGCAAAAAATAAGCTGGTCGTCTGGGTTACTGCAGGGGCTTGAGGTTTTGGACTGATTTCTAGTTAGTTTTTATAGCATTTATTACTCGTATCCAGAGGGTCGTATCCCCTTGGCCTGAGGTAATCTTACCATTACTTATGGAGCCTAGTGTCACACTTGCACAATGCTACCTACACTCCTCTACATATATACAAACAGAGTTAGAAAGCAGTGCTTTATTAAACTCATCTGGTGTCATTTTTGGACAAATATTTTTACAACTGACATTTTTCTTTCTTGCAGTTAGCCTCACTCACACACTGTTATTTTATAAACACATCGAAAGTGGTTGTTTTGACATTCTGCTTTTGTTTTTGTAGAATCAGATTTTTTATTAATTTTTTTACAACATTCCGGAATAAAAAAAATCTTCAGTTGAAATTATTTGGCAGTTCCCCTGCAGTGGTTGCAGACCCCAGGTTAAAGACCAATGACCTAGACCACTGTTTTACCAGCTGGATTTGAGCATCAGATCAGATGGTGCAGAAATTTGTAGAATAAGTTGGAGTGCTTTTTATTATAAGGCTAATTTAATTAGACTAGTTTTCAGAGATTAACGCAAAATATCTCACGTGAAATTGTGTTTAAAGGAGCAGCGAACCCTCTGAACCATTTTTGAGATGTTAAGTAAGACCTTATTTAATTATATGGAGCTGCAAATAATAATAATAATAATAATACATTTTATTTCTGCTTTTAGTTCAGAAATGGGCTTTTAAACCAAACAGGATGCGAGAAAGACCGGTACATTTGTTACCTGCCGTGGTTTATGTTAAGACCTCCCTAATTCTTTCTTCATCTCTTTTTGGCTCGGTCCATCCCCATACATAACCCATAGAACTCCCCACTAGGGCTGGGCGATTTGGCCTAAAAACAGTATTGCAATATTTTTAAGCTTTATTGCGATGCATGATATACAGTACGACGGTGTATTAGGGCCATTGTATATAAAAAAAAAAAGAACAAAACGAGGTTGGGGAGGGGGTAAAATTATGAGAAAAGAGTCAGAAATTCTGAGATTAATGTCATATATTTGCGTGAAAAAAATCGGATATTCTCTGATACTGTAAAGTCATAAATTTGCGAGAAAGAAAACTCCGAAATCCTCTGAGATGTAAGTAGTAAATTTACGAGAAGAAAAAGTCAGATATTCTCTGAGTTTAAAGTGGTAAATATATGAGAAAAAAACTCACAAATTTACGAGAAAAAGGTCAGATATTCTTTGACATCAGAAAGTAAAAAGAAATTTGAAAGAAAAGAAATTTGCGAGAAAATGTCAGTTATTCTCTGAGATTTTTAAGTCACAAAAAAGGAGGAAATCACGGAACCACAACGCCTGTGTGAAACTTTGCCACTGGACGCTTCACGCGGAGGCACACGCTCACGGTGAAGAGGTGGAACATGGCTGAATCGGGTAAGTTTACCTGTGTTGAAGTGAGACATGTAGAGTTGGCAGGTTATGTTTCATGTCGTGTACTACGGTAGATCGCGTTTGTTCGGTGGAAGAAGTCAATTTGGACTTTATTGTCGCAAATTTATGACTTTACAATGTCAGAGAATATCCAAGTTTTTTCACGCAAATATATGATAGTAATCTCAGAATTTCTGACTTTTTTCTCGTAATTTTACCCCCCCTCCCCAACCCCGTTTTATATATTTTTTTATATATACAATACGCCGTCGTATATACGGTATATCCCGATACCTTGAAATTTGCTCCAAATCACTGTATAAATGCTACATTTATTGGTTGTTATTTTTGGCTGCAATGAGAGTTTTGTCTGTAATAAAAGGGAAGATTTGAACGAACTGTGGTATTTGTGAGTCCTAGCGTCCACTGCTTGTGTTTACATCGCAAAGAATGACGTATGTCTTTTTTTTTTTTTTTTTTTTTACGCAGTTATTTTTTGTTTTTGTGGATGGAATAACAGAACCAGTGCTGTTTCACAATGTAGTCATTTACTGCATTGCACACGGAACATCCGAGATATGTGGAGTATATTCGATATATCGCCCACTCCTTCTCCCCACACACCATAAAAACATCTTTTAAAGCAGTGGTGAGGGCCAAAGAGATGTAAAATTTGAGTCAGGGAGCTACTTTTGTCCACTAATATTGATTATATTTACACATGTAAATAGTTTTTGCCAAAATATATAAATAACAGCACAAACAACCTGTTTTGTGCAGAGGGAGACTGAATTTGCAAATCACTTCCACCTCACCATCAGACCTCACCATAGATTTTCCTTTGTGCTTTTTAAAGCAGGTGGCCGCCTTGTTCTGTCAACACTCGCAGGTGCTACTGTTAGCTTAGTTTTAAGTGTCCCACATGGCCCGGGGAACGCTTGGCAGATATTTTTCCGAAGAGACTGCGGTGCTGGCAATTGTGAGCCGAAGTAAGTGGTGGCAGGTGGAACTGGAGCTTGTTGACACTGTCTTTTGAAATACTAAACCACTTTTCTCCCCACCTTAAGTTTCATTTTAAACTTTTATATCCATGTTGTTCTTCTGTCTGGTAAACTTGAGAGGGAAAAAGAAGAGTATTGGCTATGGGTCGACCGATGATTGGGGAATGATATGTGACCCTCCACGGCAAAACCAGTCGCTTGTCGCAAGGGAGGTTTCCGAGAAAAACGAGCGTTTATGTTGCGTGGGGTAAAATTTAGGATTTTTGGTTTTTAGTGTTTTGAAACAGTGGAAGGTCTATACTGTACTGTTGTGAATAAATTTGGCTGAAAAACGTACCCTTTCCATCCTAAAAACGTGACTTTCTTGAGGTGAGGAATTCAATTCCAGCAGAATGTTAAAAGTTTCTGTTTTGACCGCTCTACTTCAATATTTACGGTAAATCCACTGGTTGACTAGCGTGAAGATATTTCTCCGGAATCCATCTTCGTCTCTGAGTCGGATTAATCGCATGAGTAGGCTATCCGTGTGGCTGTGAATGCAGCGTAAATGCAAGCGCGTAAGCATGGCGCTGGCGTCTGTGAGAGTGCTACGGCGATAGTCGCTTCAAAGAGCAGATTTCTCCGTTTCTCTTGGCGTAGGAGAAACCCGACTCCTTTGAATGTTGATATCTCAGTCATATGTCGTCCCATTCATTACGATATAGGTATCGTTTTGAAGCGATTTATGCCCTTTCATGAAAACATAATAACTCGCTTTGAAATTGCGATAGCGACTGGTTTTTTGCTGCGTGGAGGTCACAAATTAGAACTGATCAGTGTAAGGTATTGGTGTTTTGGTACGACCATCACCAACATTAAGTAATTATATAGCTGTGCTAATATCGGTTATCGACCACGTTTACAGCAATAATCGGTGTTTACCCTGAAAAAACTATACCGGTTGACCTCTAGTATTGGCATTTTTAATGATGACTTTCATTTCAGCTTAATGGCTTCTTTCTCCAGTGGCTCCTCTTTTCCTTTTCACTTGAAATCTTATTAATCTTTACACACACACACACACACACTTTTATCCAGTACAAATCCTGGCGAGTTTCATTTGTCTGCGCCGGTTGAGGCATAACCAGACCTACTGGTAGCGCTGGAAACTCCTGGTATCTAAATGTTTTGTCAGCTGCGCGATTTATCAGACTATGTTACATTCTGAATCTTATAAAAGCAGTGACCTCATAAGTCTGGGTCATGTTTAGCTGGTCGTCTGCTTGGAAAGAGAGAGAGAGAGAGAGAGAGCTGGTCGTGTCACTAGAAGAGGCCTCCAGGCAGATGCTCTGCAGTGACATGAGTTAGTCTTGGCTCCGGGTTCTTATTAGCTGTGCTGTCTAGTGTAAGCCGACTCCAGCCTCCAATCTCACGTCTAGGCCCCTATCAGTAGCGATACCGTGTAACTCCTACTTGGTTGAGAGTTTTGGTGGTCAGGTTGAATTCAATATGATGTTATATGGAATCAGTGAGCAGTGATTCAGTGTCTACCGTTGTTCCAAAGTGTGTTACCGTACAATTTCAGTAGTTTCAATTAGAGATGCACCGATCCAACTTCTTTCGGTTCCGATACCGATGCTTGGGCTTTGGGTATGGGCGCTCCCGAGTACCCGTTTTTAATGAATAAGTTGTGTATTTCTCTGTGAGGAGGAGACTGGGACTGTTCTGTTATGCTTAAGGAAATCTTGTTTTCTAACTAAAACAATGTAGCCATTACACATATACTTATGCTGGATTATTTTATTATAAAAAAATCTCAAAATTATTTCTTTTTAGTTGCCATTTTGTGGCGGCTCCCTAATCTAAAACTAAAACCACCAGGAACACAGAGATTAAGCGAGTGAAACAGCATTGCTTTTGAGGTTGTAGTGTGTTGCGTTACTTGTTCTGCTCATTATCGTATCAATATGTACGATTAGGTGCGAATGTCGAATAGTAAACCAGCTTTACCGCTTTACCCATGCAGAACCAAGTTTGTGTGTGCACATACGGAGCGCTCACACTCGACTCTGCCTTCTTCATTTATCGGTACTGGCGTCGTGCGTTAGTTCCCCTTTTTATGCGTCCCTGTTAAAAGTCTTTAGACCTTTTTTGTCTGTGCCATATTTTATTGCCAAGGCTCTGTACATTTGAAGCTGCTCCCTTCCCTATCGTATGGTTTGCTTCTCAACGACGTGCCTGAATGACGATTTATGAACGCGTCCGTCATGCAAGAATGCTCACCCTGCTTGTTTCTTTCTCTTTCTCAATGCGGCCACTAAATGTCGTTTGTTTTGGAGTGCAGCAAAAAGTTGGATGAGGGTTCAATAAATTCTTAATGGAAGCCCACCCTCGAAACTTTCACTGTAAAACCCTCTTTATGAGGGTATATCCTTCCTGGATGTGCCCTGCTTTCGAAACCATTATTAGATCCTTTCAGGAAACGCCCGGATTGGCCCATTCCCAACACGCAGAAAATAGTGCATAATTGAAAAAAATAACAGCATTAACGATGACATTTAAAGATCAGATTTGGTGCAATTAACATCGGCGTCGAATGAGCAACCGGAGACGTGGCGCGTTAGTTATCGTCTCAATATATTTTACAGTCAAACCAGGCCTTGGCATTATTTGTTGAAGAGGAATCCTCTGCTCGAAAAAGCCAAATTGAAACAGCATTTTGGCGCATTGGGGAACGGTAGTACTTGGTGATGGGTGAGATTTTGGCGTCAGGAGCGCTCTGTGCTGGTGTCCAAAATTCTGGTACAGAAAGTACCTTAGCTTCTAATATCTGTTTATTCATGTTCCTTGATTCAGACCCTTTATTTATTAATTCTTTCAAATATTGTCCTCATGTATTTTTGTTTAACAAAACTTAATCTCATTTTGAGATATTCGTTTGTTGGTGTGTGAAGGTTGACCTTTTTAGGTGTAAAAGCTGGTGCTGAGATAGGTGCCTTGGCTTAGCGTGGGATTTGCGGGATGTGGGGACAGAGGCGGCTGGTGCGTCGGTAACACAGGTTTGACTCAGGTGGTTGTGTTGTGGTTTTCCGATGAGCAGGCGCTGCGGTTTTGGCGGTGAGGTGGGGCGCAGTTTTCAATAGGGAACGTTTTTGTCATTGCATGCTGGGGCTGGCCGGCAGGCCAGGTGGATGGGGTGCATTCACCTTTACTTCACGGCAACAGACTGTTAAGCAAATCCGCACCATTCTTTAGCTGAGGATATCGGAAGTCGCTTGCAGGAATAAGGGAAGTTGGAGGTGGAATTGCTATCAACAGGAGGTGGTGCGGTGTATCTCGCCTGATTGCCTTTTATCCACAGCCTTGCATAACGATGTGGATTTGTAGAGAATATGGCAGCGTCTGGGGTAGGGAGGAACCTTTATTCTTGTTTGATGTTCTGGACGCAGTGTATTCCAGAAGCCCAGGACCAGTGGAATTCTAACAGCTGTTAGAATCCTTCTGGTCAAAAGTGACAAATGACAGTTGCATCATTCTGTCTCCTTTCATCATCCTCCACATGGCAGTTTAGTTTGAGATGCAGCGCCATCTTTTGTGGCATGATCCTCAGGTCCGTGTCAAACGTTTTTCTGTCTAGCAGAAATTTAGCGCTGAGTATAAAAGACGCATGTGCGATCAAAGGACTTGGACATTAGGACTTGGCAGATTTCGATTAGGGCTGGGCAATTAATTGAAAATGAATCAAAATGTACAGCTCACCCTGCCCTTATTTCTGTGCTGCTATTAGTATTTAAGAAAAAGGATGAAACTTAGTAACAGGAGTGTCTAGTAGAGGTCTAAACCGATATTAATACCGATTCTTCTTGGTTACGCGGCCATTAACCGATATTCACACTGATATGGAAAAAGAAAGAAGGCAATGTCATTTTTTTTTATCTTACAAACACCATGCTCAGCTGAATCTCTCTTCTCCTTCTCTGGCTTCACCTGTGTGAGTGTGGTGTGAGTGACAACAAGGCTTTTGTGTTGATTGGCTGACATCGTAGACTGTTGTGGGCAGGGCATTAAATGGAGAAGCAGCGAGTGGGAAAGCGCCCAACAGGGAAAAAAGAGACCAATACCGATGGCCGGCAAAATGCCCTATCTCGGCCCTGATGTCAGTCAACCCATAGTATCTAGTGCAGTCCCTGTGCTGTGTTAATCTGTAATCAAGGTAGATTTAGAATGTCAATGTGGAATCTGAGAGAGTGTGTGTGTGTGTGTGCGTATCCATTCCTTTCCTCCCGGACTTGAAACTGTGCCTTGTCCCAGACTTGCACAGATGGCAGCGTCCCTCAAAGGCACAGACGTTACTCAAACGAATCAGATCTGATCATGGTTAGCAGGCAAGGGCCTCGCAGGCCTGTCGGGGGCCGCTGTGCTTAATTGGGAGAGAGCAGACCTAGGCTCACTCTGCTTATGTTACAGATGACCGACTTCATATGTCCACCCTCTTTAATGCAGGTTTCCACACCATCCTGTGGTTCAAGTATGCACATGGGATGACTGCATCCTGCAGCGGCAGTGATGAATAACCGTTCGCTTGGGGCGTCTCAGAAATAATAACTGGCCCGTAAGCGCATGGGGATCGCGTCGCGATAATCTCTTCGGTATGATTGCCCTAAATATGTCTCCAGGGGCGTTGGATCACGAGCTGAAGAATGTGAATAAATGCTTGCGTGGACCGATGTGAAGTGACAAAGAGGCGGTGATGAAGATAGCAGTTGGGATGATACTTGAAGGTGCTGATGGCGTATGGCGTCTGTGTACTCTTGAGTTGAGATTTGAAATGAAGCAGAGTTAAGTATGCAGCTTAATCGAGGTGAGAGTGAGGAGGGAAGGGAGGCCGGCACTAGGAGTAATGTTCCGTAGTGAAAGCCTTCCTCTTTCTGCTAGTTTTAATTTGTGTGTCTAACATGCTCAAAGCCGTAGGCCTGTGTAATTAAAATTCCTTTTTCACTGACGGAGCTTTTTTTTTTTTTTCTGCCTCGGGCGTCATACTTGGCGACTTTAGCTAGTTGCTTTTGTGGCTCGTTCGTTCTCCGCCTCTGCTGTAGCGTAACTCCGTCATAATATCCCTCCATCTTTTCATTTCTTAAATTAGTTTAATTGCAGAATACATGCCTCTTTTCCTTGCTCTCTGCAGCTACCTGTTACATTACTATGTAAGACAGCTCTGGTTGTACCTTAAAGACAGCAAGGAAGACATTTACCGCCGGAGTCGAAGCAGAATGATTTATTGAGATTTTCAGTGGTTAAAAAAAATCAAAGTAACGGGGTGGGGGGGGAGAAAGGGTAAGTGGAAACGAAAGTGGAATGTGCGGGGTTGGGGAGGTGGCAGGGTATTCCAGTGCAGTGTCTTTTCAGCTCTAGTTGTCGTATTGGCGAGGTGGTGTCTCTGTCTCTTCGATGTCCGTATTCTTCGGAAGGAACACACTTTTATGACTGAACATCAATAACAAACTTGTTGCGGCTCTGTCTAAGCAGACACACTCGTGGCAAAAGTTCTTCACTGTTGGTCACCTCTGTGTGTGTCTTGTGGGGTTAGAGAGAAAGACGAACCTAAAAACCACCTTATATGATCCATATAATGTTCCTTTCTCTTTGCTCACAGTTTACCAAAGAAATGGGTATGAGGCTGCAAAATGAATATAAAATCAGATATTGCAAAAGGTTAATTCACATTTTAGGCTTCTGGGTTTTAAGAAAAAAAAGGTCGCATAACTAACCACATCCCGTTCGGTTCTAGCCAGTGTTGTGCTATTTTTCAGTAGAATAACAGGGTTACAGTACAAGGCAGTGGCTTAAAAGCTCTAAACAAGGCATCTACTGCTATCATTCCTTCAAGGCTCAAGCATTGCTAAAAAAAGGCAGGTTTGCCCCTTAATGTACAGCATTGGCATCCAAAGCATCATGCGTTCTTTCCTCTCGGTAGCTTTGCCAGGTTCAACAATTAACGTTACATGGTCACCAGGCAGTGCTGAGCCAGTTTTACCATACCTGTGTTTAATGTATTTCTTGCTACTCTGCTCTTTTATTTTTATTTAGTTTTTCCTTCTCGGTCTTGCCCCCCATGGCACGGCACGAGAAGCCCTCTCCCTGTTCTGTCCTGAAAGGGTGGCGGGCAAGTCTGCCAGAACCGCCTTGTTAGAGGCACTATTTTTAGTGGATGTGAAGAGAGTGGGGAAAGGTGTGGTTTTAGGGATGAGGCAAGCCCACATTGTGGCACTATGGTGGTGTCAGCAGAAAAGGCCAGGTGACCAGTGCGCCATCGCTCGTGGCACGTGCAGCTTTGGATGCTCGGAGGCCGGCGCCTCCCTCGGCCTTCCGTTCTGTGCCTCCTTGATGGGCTCCCAGAAGGCGACATGCTTGTTGCTGACCTTCTGCGGCGGGACCCTCCGTGGTGGCAGGCGGGGTGGGCGATCAGGATCGAAGACTATGCGCTGCATTAGATTAAAAGCGGAACCCTGGCGTCGCCCAGAAGCGGAAGCTGTTGCGGCACCAGCAGCGGCGCCCGCAGCGTCAGAAATAAAATTACGCGGAGAACCAACAAAAGGCTCACCCACGCATCAGCAGAGTGGTAAAGCCGGTGTTAAAGTGTTCGTTATTGTCATACGCCTCACCGTGAAGTTCACCTCCCCAAGTCTACCGTTAAGTAACAAATGGTGGTCCAACACCATGCACAAGTACGAGCCCTTGTCCTCAACTTTTGCTACAGTAATCTCCAGACTTCCGTTTGCATACATACGCATTGCGTTATCGTTGCCCGGCGGGATTATCAACTCTTTGTGAGGAGAAATCCACCGGTAGACGAGGTGCCTCCCAGTAAGCGAGGTGTGACAGTTCAACAGTCTTGGAGTGTCGTCCTTCCTCCACCGGTCCTATCCCTGTCCTCCTGCAAGCCCAGCGCCTTTAAAGTGCAGTTCTCAAAGAAGCGAGAGTGCTCCAGGAACCGCACCGAGGCTCATGACTTCCGCCGTATACAACAAGTGTGCTCTTTTTAAATTCCGTCACGAGACAAAAGTTCAGAGTGCTCCATTCTCTAGACAAGCTATACGCATGGAGCACTTCGCCAGATCAAGCTGTTGTTGCAGCTCCGCCCTTCACCGGCCTTGACAGAGCTGCGATTTCTTCAGGAGATTTGGGCATGCGGTTGGAGCTCCAGGTCCAAGTGACCAGAAAGGGGTGGCACAATGCTTCTGTATGGAAAAAGAAGGGAAGTCCGTCAGACGGTTATGGCTGAGGTAGGCCTTGCGCAGGTTGCTCAGGCTGAGTAGGGCATTGCTTTCCACTCGGACAATGTGGTTGTTGAAGAGCAGCAACTCCTCTATGTCTACCAACTCTTGAAAGTAGTGGTTATCCACCTTGTGCAGCTGATTAGAGGAAAGGTCTAGGTGACGTAGTCCGTTCGTGTTGCGGAAGGTTCGGGGAGACAGAATTCACTCAGCTGGTTGTGGGCCAGGCGAAGGGTCTGGGTGGGAGCAAGCCAGCGAAACTGCCTTCTTCTAGCACTTTCCAGCGGTTGTGGTTGAAGTCAGGGTGGCGGCAAATGCGTGGGCAGTGCTTTGGTACTCAGTCGAGTTGCTGCAGCAAGATGTGGACTTTTTGAGGCAGCGGGAGGGCAGATTGGCCCCTGGCCAAGTGCAGCAGGAAGCGAAATCAGCATCAGAGCAGGGGCCACACCCTGGCGCACAGCGTTGTGCCGTCAGGATGCTGCTGGAAATTAGTGGGGCAGCCAGACTGCTACGGAGGGGGATGTACCATGCGCTGAGGCCACTGCTTTGCACAACCGTGCGTTAGGCTTGGTCGCGATCTGCGAGCTGAAGCGCCGCCTTTATGGCCAGTGCTGATCCGAGGATTTTTCGATATCTGAGTAATGGAAAAGAAATAAAGATATTCAGGTGTATGGATTAGGTGTTGCATGGTATTCCGTGTATCAATGAAAATAAATTTATAATCTCAAAGGAAGTGTTTTATAATATTTGTTGATTTTGATTTTTTGCAGTATTGACTTATTTGGAAATGTAAGAAAAGACACTTTTCTCATATATATATATTATTCTATATATTATATATTATTCAATATATTGTGTATAGAATAATAATTGAACTTAAAGTAGAAGGTTGTAGTAAATATCACTCACCTCTAAAATGCCACAGAATACTCCAGGCTTCCAAAACACTTCAACCATTAGCTTAATATTTCTGGCTATTTAATTTTTTTCAGCACATGGGTTTTAAGTCCAGCTGCCGGACCATAGTGAAATAAATAAACTTCCCAGAGGTATGTTCAGAGCAGTCAGCTGACGGACAGCAAATGCCCCTGCCCCATGCCCTGGGCAGGTACCAGCATTTCTGTGTTGTGTCCCCCTGCCCCCGAATCTCTCTCTCGTCTTGCTGTTGTGGTGTCGGAATTTTTATGTCAAGCTTTTAACCAAGACGTGATTTATTGTTGCAGACTCAGGAAAGATCTTCGAAAAACAAACATTCTTATCGGTTTATGTCACATCAGTGTGCATCGGTGATCGTTTGCTGAACCATCATGCAAAAAAGTCACAGCCATGCCGTTCAAAAGAAAGCAGAAAGAGTAAGGCTGCTCAAAAACAGTAACGCGCAGTAGGAAAGCAGCGATCCTGTCTTTATTTCCAAAACTGAAAGCATCCTCACTTTTTCTTCAGTGCCAAAGCGAGCTGAGTAAGGCAGGCGCTCTTCTTGTCCTTTTGTTTCCACACTTTATCATACGTCCACGTGGCATTGGGAGAAGCTGACGACCCCGTCTCTCATTCCTGGTCTAACTCCAGCAAATTCGGTTAGCCCTCCTTCACGTCCAGCATCGCTCACTGCTTCTCTGTCCCTCTTCTCGCTACTGCTCTGTTCTGTTCTCCTTTCTCGCTTGTTCCTTGGTCTCTCCCGCCCTCTTTCTGGCTCTGCCTTTCAGAGGCGGTGTGTACTCTCTCTCTCTCTCTCTCTCTGTCTGTCTGTCTCTCTCTCTCACTCCCTCCCTTAATACCTTCTCTCACTCTCTCTCCCCTGCTGACTCGCTCTCCCTTAGCTCCTACAGTTTGAGTTGCAGAGGAGGGGCTTTGAGGGGTTTCTTCCTGTCACTGATTGGCTGGAAACTGGGGATTACGGAAAGACGAAGCTGCCCGTGTTTGTTTTGGCATTTTTTCCAGTGCTTCTGTTATTTAAATATTTTTCACATTCTTTTGTGAAGGGGTGGTTTTTCTCTTGGCCATGTTGTGTCAGTGACTCACTGGCTTTGCTGGTGGTAGAAGTTAGCTTTAATTACCAAGAAGAAGAGAATGTTAAAGGGAAGCAGGGGATTCTTTTTGGTTTATTTGTATTGTTTAACTTGTATTGTTTAATTTGATGCAATGAATTAATTATAAAATTCATAGGAGTTAGGAAATAAAAATATATAGTTTATTTATATACTTTTATATAGAGAAATAATCTAGAGCATTGCCCTGTTTGTTGAGGGTAGTTCTTTATACATTTCTAGATTGACACCGATCTGTCTTTGGTCACAATGGCACCAACTCTGAGTGCTGTCACAGTGGATTAAACTCTCTTCAGCCACTGCTGAGGGCAGTGCCAAAGGCTTCAGTACTCGCCCACGCTCACCGACTGGCACTACCGACTTCCCACTTCATAGGTCCCTCTGCTGTGTCTCTGTGTACTTGAAAAGATATACAAAGCCATAAATCTAGGCTGGACTGTACTGTTTTACAGGTCTGAGAACAGATCGTCCAGCCACAAATAAAGACGGAATGTAGGATTTTACAGATCTGAGAACAGTTGGTCCAGCCACAAATATAGACCGGAGGGTAGTATATGACGGATCTGAGAACAGAATGTCCAGCCATACCTACAGTATAAGGTGTAGTGTATGACAGGTCTGAGAACAGATTGTCCAGCCCCAAGCATATTAAAGAGTATAGTGCTTCAACGAGCTAAGAACAAAATGTCTAGCAACAAATACAGTATAAAGTGTGTTTTACAGACCCAAGAACTGATTTTTAAGCCACAAATGTAGGATAGTTTTACAGATTTGAGAACATACCATCCACCCACAACTATGGGTATACAGTTCATTATTTTACAGGTATTGTAATTATTGTATGTTTTATGTGAACTATTTGAAAGGGTGCTATAGAAATAAAATTGCATTGCCTTAAAGGTCAGCGACAAGGGTTTTTCTCACTCCAATCTTTTGCCATTGTCGGGATTCGGTAGTGTCTGGCGCTTGAGCGTTTGGCTTATTTAGTAAAGTAGGCCACTGCCACTAACTCCCCTGATATGTCACTCTTCTGGAAAATTGGTTCGCAGGTCTCTCGGATAGCCCTTTTTTTCTTTTACAAAACAATGCGGTCTGAGTTTGAAACGCCTCTGAAGTCTGGGAGGGAGACCCCAAGGTTAATAGCTTGGTGCTGTATTTGTATGATTCAAGACAAGTCCTCAGTTTGACAGAACCCTTTTTTGCAGCCTGTAATTTGTCCGTGTGGATCACTAATGGAGCATCAAGGTGCTCATTATTTCAGATCCACTAGAGCCCCACAAGTCCTCAGTTTGACATTTTGCATCATGCGCAGTCGGTAGCATTACGGTTAGGGAGTTCACCCTGTGATCGGAAGGTAACCGGTTCAGGTCCAGGAGCGGTGAAGGTACCTTTGAGGTACTCACTGCTCCCTGGGTGCTACTCTACAGCTGCCCACTTAATAATTATTTCTTTGATATAATAAAAATTTTTGTGTTTCATCACTTTATTCAATTGTTCTATCCATTGGCCTCTTGCTCTGAAATTTCTCTTGTTCAACATCAAAATTTGATTCATTTTCAGCCTTTTGAGCACTTACTTTTAGCTAAGAAATTGCCATTCTCTGGCTCGTGGGTGTTCATCTACTTGAACAGAATAGGACACGGCTTGTGGAAATGAGCCATGGAAATGAGCCACGCGATCTAGGTTTAAGAAGTCATTTTGAAAATGTGCTGCCTTTTAAGACTTCGGTGAGACGTCGCCTTGCCGACAGACAAAAGAGTCCACATGGGGTCTTTCATTCACCTTTTGTCTCGCATTCAAGTCTCTGGTAATTATGCTTATTGGCTCTCACTCACACATCATTCTCTCTTTGTTTCCATCTCAAGAGTCTCTCCCCCCCCCAAAAAAAAAAAATCAAAGATTTTTGCAGGCTGAGCTCCTGCGGTCTTAACAAGAGCCTGCAAAAGGGGTCGGTGCCTTTTGGGTTTGGACAGGAGTTGGTGCTTCCAGAAATGCCAGATGAAAGTAACTCAAATCATGATGAAAAGAAATTTTGTCTCTTGACTGTTAAGCAGGTGCTATTTTTGTAAGAAGCACAAAAGAATTTAATAGGGTTTTGTCTAACAATGATGGAATCCAATGTATTTGACCAAAAATGTTGTTGATACGATATCATTGTTGATAACCTCAACAACGAGGTGTATACCTTACAACAAAAACGCAATGGAGTGAATGCTTCAACAGCTTCAGAAAATGATGGCAATAGAAGCTGTTAACAAGTGAATATTTTCTCAGTCAGGACATAAAAACTAGGAAAAATTCCTATTTGGCATTTCATGTGGACTGATCACATCAGGCACAGCTCCACTTCCAACGTCAGGCGTTCATCAGCCTTTGCTTTTGGCAGACCCTCTGATGTTTCCTCTGCACTATGAGCAAGAAATGTTTGCTAATTAATAATAATTGCTGTGTCAAAGACGGTCGGTCGTAGAGTTCTTGACTAAAATGTTTCCATACAGTTTCTGTTGTTGGAAGAAGACTAGATTACGCAACATGCAGCGTTATCAGCTTAACATTTTTTGAACGTCATCATTAATTAATTTGATTTAATGATGATTCAATTATATAAATCACGTAAAAATCTCGAACCTGCCAGATATCACTCTCTAACACTGCTTAATTTTTACGTTTCTCATCTTTTGACTCCGTGAAGTGATCCTCTTGGTGGTGTGCCTTCTCTTCCGAAAGTTTGGCTAAGGATAATATCAGCTGTGGACATGACAGACCTGCTCTTTATTTAACCTTTACTTAACCTTCACACTCCTGCCTTTGTGCCTGAACTAATTAGCGAACCTGCGCGTTACTACCGTTTTCCTGTTGATATGGGCATACATGTGAAAGCCCTGTTCTCTTAAAGGTGTGTGTGTGTGTGTTTGTGCATGCGTATGTGCATTCATTCAAGTATGCAAGCATGCATTTAAATGCGCGTGCGTCTGTGTGTAATGTGCTAATGTGTGTGTACATGCATTTACATACTTATCAGAGTGTGTGTGTGTGTGTGTGTGTGTGTGTCTCAGAGGGAGCATGTGTGTATGGTTTCAGGTCCAGCATGCCTCCCCCACACTCAGCTGTTCAGACGTAGTCCAGGCTCAGATTGGTGCCTGTGAGTCAGTCTCTGGCTGCAGGGGGCCACAGTGCCACAAATAGAGTGCTGCCTTCCCCTTTCCTTCCCTGAAAACACCTGAGAGTTCACAGATCATTCTTGTGAGGGGCCGTGTTTATCTTTCCTTACCAATTTCCCTTTTCTTCAGCTTGCGGTACGAGCGCAAGTTTATGAATATTTTAGCACGCGATTTGCCGGGCCGGCAAAAAGAAACAGAAGCGTCGACGTGAGAAACGCTTGTGTGTTTCCGACCGAGTACTTTAGCGCCACAACTAAGAGACGTGTGGGTGGGGAAATGGCTTGTTCTGACAGCTGCGGAGTATGAGGAGGGCTGGGGGCTTTGTGTGTGCGTGTGCATGTTTGCGTGTGTGTGTGCGCGGTGAGAGCATGCATTTCTAGTAATGTAGTTTCAGAACCCCTCCCAGCTACCTTTTGCCTCTTTCAGTACATCAGCCTCCGGAGCACAACCGGAGTGCAGCCAGGTGCTCTTTCTATGTGAGTCCTTGTGTGCTCGTGCATCATCAGTGAGTGTGTGTTAGAGAGGGAGAACGCTGTAGGCTCACTGGACTCACTCTGTGATTTGTTTACCAGCCTTCCACTGTTTAATCCGAGTCGGCCGGCCAGCCACGACGCCGGCAGTGACAGTTGGCTGCGTCCCGTAGACACAGCACTGTTTGGGGTGTCAGCGTGCATGTCTTCTTTGCTTGTGTTAGCACGTCTGGGTCAAAGATCGCCTATATCCCTGCCCAGATTGCGTTGTTTGTTGCGGTCAGATTTGTTATGATACGATTTGTTAAGATTTTGCCAAGCTTTTTGGGGAGGAAGCAAGTCTAAATGTCCTTAAAAACCACCACTCCTTAGTAGAAACCCAGTTTCCTTCCACCTCCACCAGGAAGCCTTTGACCAAGATGGGCTCAGACCTTGTCAGAAAAGCGTCTGTTAAAAGATTTGATTGAAAGTTTGTGAATATTTGTCATCGTGAACACAACGCAGTGCACCACCAAATGTGACCTGCATTTGACCCATCTGTGAAGGAGCAGTGGGCAGCTGACATGAACAGCAGTGCTTGGGGACGGTACCTTGCTCATGAGTACATCAGGGGTATCTTTACCAGCCAAGGATTCGAACCGGCGACCTTAAGATCACTGCCTAACTGTTACGCCATGCTGTTGCCAAACTACCCCTATTAGCGAAGTTTTCTTACATTGACCAGTATCTTCCAGAATATGCAAGTGTCTGCAGCATTACTAGAGTCTGACCATTTCTCATCAGGTATTTAGCCAGTCTCTAGTCATCACTAAACTGGAATATGGAAACTGTCAGTGTGTGTTCCAGGACATAATAGTCTTGAGAGCTTGAATCAAAGGCAACATGACTTTTTAAGGTTCGTGAAGACGTTTGATCTCTTCAAGAATGTTTTTCAACAACATGAAGCAGCCTTTTAGATGAGAAGTGAAGCGTCTTCAAGAACCTAAATGTTGCATTTGATTCAAGCGCTCAAAAATGTCTACAGCAACTCCACTAGCTTGACTTCTTGCAAAGCCAACACTACACTGCTCCAGTTGATTCAGAACGCAGTTAGACGACTCTACATTGTTCTGAATGTCTTGCATAACTAACCCACTGCCCTGGATCCTGCACTGGCTCCATGTGCTGGCTCACACTAGATTCCAAACCGTAACACTTGCCTTCAGGGCCAAAATTGGACAGGCACCTTGTCAGCACTGATCAAGCAGAATGTCACTTCTTGTTCTCTCGAAGTGTCAGTCTGCTTGTCTTGACCCCTTTCCACTCAAAAGAAGAGAGACAGGCATCAGTGGTGGTCTTCAATGGTGTAAGGAACTTTCCTTCGGTATCAGATTTGCTGACTTCCCTTGTTGTCGAATGTTGCCTCTACCAAGAGCATCTAGAGGAGTAACAGCACTTTGTATCGCCAGTATTCCTCGATTTTTCTCTTCTGGGAGTTTTTGGACAACTGGCTGTTTGTAGCGTCTGAAGATCCTTTTATGCACCTCAGATGTTTATGCACTTTGATTACCAGAATGGTTGTTTCCCTTCATCTTGGAAGTATTGCTGTGTCTCTCTCCTTGTCTATTTATCAACACCGAGGAGGAATGTGAGGAGAAGCAACATCGAACAGTCTGGTTGCAGACATGATGTTTATTTGCCAGCTAGACATTGCTTCTGCGCTGTCAGAGCGAGGGAGTAGTGGGTGTTGACCCTCATCGCATGAAGCCAACTGACAGACTGCACATTTCTTCTGGTCCTCTCTGACAGGGCTGTCATGAGGAAATAGAACCTGGAGCTTTTCCCGTCTGGCTCCCAAACTTGTTGCTACTTTTTCTGTCATTGTTTCTCCTTGTTCTTCTTTCTTGAAGAAGACCATTTGTGATGTGAAAGACATGGTTTACATTCACTTCATTTAGTGCATGCTCTTATTGAGAGTGGCTTCCATTTTACAAATGACAGGGCTAGTCTTCCTAGTCTTAACCTTGGGTTAAAAGGTCTTGGCTTTCAGGGTTTCAGGCTCTCCAGGGACTCAGGGTTCACTAAGACGACTGAGTGACTAAAACCTTGTGGTGTTGATCGTAAAGTTGGAGGCTGAAATCCCTGTAGAGACTAAAACCACTGTTGGGCCCCTGAGCAACTTGAGTTTACAGTCCTTGCTCAGTGACCTAACAGTGGTTTTAGTCTCTACAGAGACTCGAAACCCCCACTCTTATTGTCATCAACACAGGGTTCTGTCAGACCACTGGGTAACTAAAACCCTGTGTTGTTGATCATAAGGTTAAAATCCTTGGGGAGTCTAAGACCACTGGTTCCTGAGTAACTTGAGTTTAAAGATCTTGCTCAGGGGCCAAACAGTAGATTTAGGCTCTGCAGGGAATCGAAATCCCCAATCTTATGGTCTGCAACACAGGGTTCTCTGAGCCCCCTGGATGACTACAACCCTGTGTTGATCATAAGGTGGAGGTGCAAATCCCTATAGAGTCTAAAACCAGTGTTGGACCCCTGAGCAACTTGGGTTTACAACCCTTGCTCATGGACCCAACAGGGAATCGAAACTCCCCAATCAGTGGTTTTAGTCTCTGCAGGGAATTGAAACCCCCAATCTTAGGTCATCAACACAGGGTTCCCTCAGATGACTGTGTAACTAAACCCTGTGTTAATGATCATGAGGTTGGGGTTCAAATCCCTGTTGAGTTTAAAACCATTGTTGAGCCCCTGAACACTCACATCCTAACGTTCTTGCAAATTTGTTTAAGCACTAAACAAAAGTGAAAGACTGTAGTTGTAGTGTGCATCTCTGTCCATCTCAACAGTTGTTTTGTGTATTGAAGGGTTCCGAAACTCCCGAATTGAGCCCAAACGTCAACCCTCAAATATATATATTTTTTAATCACTTTTGGAGTTACGAAGAGAATGCTGAAATAGAGATGAATCAAACGCAGGAAGTGCAGAAGTCGCTTTTCGTTGTGGTGTGCTATGTTGTGTTCACTGTGACAACTGATCACTCGCTTAAAAATGAGGAAATATCAAAGTCTGCTAACTGGATGTTCATTTTAAGCGTCTCAAAAAATAAGAAACTTGCCAATTTCGTTTTCTTTGGCAAGTGTTATCTTTTTTATCTTCGTGTTGTACAAATTCCTCGGATGTGGTCATTAAAGGACCACCCGATCTGAAGACGCTGTTGCGGCGAACGCTGAGAGCAAATGCATTACGACATAAGATGAAAGCTAATGAGTTTTGCCGAAAATCCCTTTTAGCTCTAATTCATTGTTTGCCACTTTACCGTCTATGGGTTGAGTGCTGCGTTTTGTACGTACATGGAAGTCATCACGTCTTTTTCCTCTGTGTGTGTTTTGCAGGAGAGCTCGTGCCGCCTCTGTGCTGCTGTCTGATCCCTGCTTCCAGCTCCACTCCATCCAGCACCTGCTCGGGGAGGGAGAAGCCAGCGCCCCTGGAGCTGATCACAAACACTTTTCCTTACACGCCTGTGAGTTCACAACCATGCAGTTTATCACCGTTCTTCTTCTTCTCACCATTTTTTCTTAGCTTTTACAAAATCACAAGAACACATTTTCCCTATTTAAGACCTGTTTGCGTAATTGCATCGGGAATTAAGCTTTTGTTTATTCATTTTCCTAAATGTAAAAGAAGAATTTGCAGTCGTGACCAACAGAAGACTGCAGGTAGAGTATTGCCTTCCATTTAGCTGGGGGTCCGTCACTATACAGGGAAGCATGTCTAGTTGCATGGAAATAAGAAAACCAAATGGGTTGCTTCTGTATATTTTAACAGAAGTCGCCCCCTTTTTTCAAAAGAAGCAGGTTATTATATGCACGGTACTTATAAAAACTAGCACTCAGCGAATTTAGGATTTCCATGTTTAAATAGGGCACTAAAAATGTTTGGTTCAAGAAAAATAAAGGCAGTTGTACTTTAATCTCGCTATTAACCTTCCACACAAAACAATAGCAGTTGTTGCTTTTTTATTCATACATTTAGTTTTAAAGCATCAAAGATCTATTATACGTCCACGTCTATGTTGTGTGTGTGTGTGTGTGTGTCTGTGTGTATATACTGCCCATTATAGAAATATTTGTTTTTTTAATAACTAAGAATCCATTAAAAAAACAAACCACGCTCACTGTCAGAATCACAAGACTTTGTATGTGAAATTGTGAGTTATTACAAAAACAAGTAATGGCATAAAAACGCATAAATAGCATTCTTGGCGATGTAAACGTGGTGTGTGAGTGCTCGCAACTCGTGGAACACCATCGCTTAGCAAACCGCTACAGTTTAGTCAAATCTTCAGACATCGCGTTATTGTGATGCAGTTCCATGGCCTGCCTATTCTTGGGCCACTGTGACTCATTTTGCCAGATCAGGACACAGGACACACACACACACACACACACTCTATGTATTACTATCTTTGTGAGGGCCATAGACTCCCATAATGACTAAAGTACATAATTTTACACCTAATCCTAATCCTAACCTTAACCTCAGTAACCAAAAGCACATCTTTTTCCTCTTTTAGTTTCTAAATAAAACAAGCACATTTTCTATAAAGTCATTTTTCCTCATGGGGACTTCTCAAATGTCCCCACAAAGCCCAAAAAAAACAGATAAAAGTGATTTTAGGGGACAAAAAGGTCCCCACAATGTGATACATACATGAACACACACACACACATACACACATACATATATGCATTTCTTCACATATTAAATAAATAAAAATGAGAACATTGAGAATTTTAGTAAATTACATATAGTGAAAGGGATAATTAGTAGTAGCTGCTTCAATACTTTACAATACAAGATCATACCGATTGGCTAAATATCACTGACGTACAGTATATAATTTATCTGTTTAGTGTTGCCCAAATCAGATAAAATTGCTTGTAATAAATATACAAAATATCTAAATATGACTGACCATTTGCATGACCACGTTTCAACATGTGGACTGTATTCAAAAGCACATACGACTCTCCTAGAGCTTTTGTCAAATGCAATTACCATAATTGAGTCGGAGTCTCCGCTAGCCGCTCCTGCCATAAGCTGGAAAGATCATGACAGTCGTGAAAATCAGTCACTCTGATGTCATACATGTCAGCCTCATCGCATGTTGTCTAAACAGAGGCTGCTGCGTGACTGGTCCCGAGTTCCGCATCTGTCCAGCACTGCATTGCAGAGCCATTGATCCTTCTCCAAACTTGCTTAGCCAGCTATGCGGTTGATTTTTATTTATTTATTTATTTATTTATTTTTTGCTCTCCGACCATATTACAGACCCTCCACCTCTCTGGCACTTTAGCCACCACCGAGCTGTACGGTGCCTTGATAAATTATTTAGCCTAAGTGGCTGTTGATGCATCTCAGTCCACATAAAGCCCCCGGAATCTAAACAGCCTCGAATGGCACCGGAATCTTTACTTTTGGAGAAGGAGCGCACAAAATTGTCCTCTGGTGTTTGCTGGAGCGTTGCTGTGGATGTAAAATGAAAAAAGGGAAGTTTTAATGCTTTAATAACATTATTCTTCATATTGCGTAGAAGGTTTTGGTCACAGGACTAGGGACTGTCACAAAAAAGGAAAACAGTATTTAAATCAGGTATTTTCTACAACATAGCAGAATAATCTCAGTCTCCTCCTCATTGTGACTCTGCACGGCAAAACAAGTCGCTTGTCGCAACAAAGGTTTCCGAGAAAAACGAGCGTTTATGTTGCGTGGGGTAAAATTTTGGATTTTTTGTTTTTAGTGTTTTGAAACAGTGGAAGGTCTATACTGTACTGTTGTGAATAAATTTGGCTGAAAAACTTACCCTTTCCATCCTAAAAACATGACTTTCTTGAGGTGAGGAATTCAATTCCAGCAGAATGTTAAAAGTTTCTGTTTTGACCGCTCTACTTCAATATTTACGGTAAATCCACTGGTTGACTAGCGTGAAGATATTTCTCCGGAATCCATCTTCGTCTCCCGAGTTCAGTTAACCTAACGCAGGTAGGCTATCCGTGTGGCTGTGAATGCAGCGTAGGCTACCGTAAATACAAACGTAGCCGCGACCGCACCAAGCGTCTGTGAGTGCTACGGCGATAGTCAACTTCAAAGGCAGATTTCTCCGTTTCTCACTTGGCGTGACAGGAGAAACCCGACTCCTTTGAATGTTGATATCTCAGTCATATGTCGTCTGATTCATTCAATGTAGGTATCGTTTTGAAGCTTGATTTATGCCCTTTCATGAAAACATAATAACTCAATTTTGAAAATTTGCGACAAGCGACTGGGTTTACCGTGGAGGGTCACAATTCATTAAAACCCCGGTATTGGATCGGTACTAGGGATTGGCCGATACCCAAAGCTCAAGTATCGGCATCGGTATCGGAACTGAAAAAGTTGGATTGGTCCATCCCTAATTTACTGTACAAAGAAATGTGCTTAAAATAATTGGATAAATCAAAAAATCCCAATCCAGGAAGAAGAAGCTCAGAATGATTACCTTTAATCGAAATTTAAGGTAGTACTGGTGGTCTGTTCTCTAAAAAAGCGCAAAAACCCGAGCCAAAAGAGACAATCGTCATTCATGCCACTGCCACTGAGCAACTTGCATTTCCTAATGACAGGTACAGTCTCCGTGGAGCAAATTGGGGTCAAAGGCCCTTTTTTTCTTTTTCTTTTTTGTTTTAACCAGCCTGTCCTTCGATTCACATTTTTGCCGCACCTCGAGCCCCGTGTATCCCGGCTTTAGGAACGCAGTGGTGCAAAGCCTGTTAGCGAGTCGTCTACCGGCCTTATGAGGTGGCGCCTCAGGCTGCCTTCGTTCCCATGGGTACCAAAGGGTCGCCATGGACACAGTGTCCAGTTGCCATTCTTTGCCCTCCTCTCCTTTTCCTCTTGTTTCCTCGCCACCCTCCTCCCTTGTTTTCCCCCCTCTTTAACTGGGTTGTTGGCATCCAAGCCCACACTTCTCGCTCCTGGCCGGAGGTTTGACTGCATCACGATTGTCCAGAGACTTTTTTCCCCACCCAACGTAGCGAGTAAAAACTTCTCCGGCAGCAAACGTGCCAGACCTTCCGCGATTAATATGGGTGAGATCACACAGTCGGGAGCGTCGGGAGCCGCAGGACAAGCGCCACGGAAGCTGCTGTTGCTCGTTAAGATGTAAAAAAGGAGAGAGTTGTAATAAAAAATGAAACGCTAGGTTTTGCACGCTCCACTATGGCTGCATTCATGCTGCTTTAAGAATTAGAATCAGTTTTATTAAGTAAAGTAACTTTTACAAGCGCACACTTAAGAACTATTAAATTACGTGCGGCCTATTGCGGCGTGTGCTTCTTGTGTACACGTTTTTGATACGTGCACTCGTTCATGAGTTCTGTCCAGTTTTTCCCCCAGTAGACTAACATGGAGCTCAAATTCCGACCCTTCAGCCTCCTCGCATATCTGTAACCGCCATGACCCGCACTTATTTCTTTTTTGCTCGTGTTTTTTCCTGGTTATTTTTCCCCTGAAAACCTATTCGTTTTCTCCCAATACATGTGATTTGGAACTCGAAATCTTGTCCTGCTTTCGCACGTCAGTCAACATGGTTCACCTCAGGCCACCTCACTGAACACATTTCGCAATCTGTTTTGACCCGCACTCAACGTTATCTTGCTTTTTTTTTTTTCCATCCCTCGTTCTCATTCACTTCAATGCATTTTAATCAAAGTCTTTCTAATGGTCCAGTTTTCATGTCACAGCAAAAGTTGGTGTTTTCTTTTGTTGGCTTTAAAATGTCAAACTAATTTTTACACATTCGACTTGTAATGCCGTTCTACCAGTCCTTTAAAGGTGAAAATTCCTAAATGTTCGTCTCCGGATCGAAGAGGTGATTACCTCAGCAGGCCTTCGCGTTAGAAGCTGTTCTCTGCTGAAATCGTAATATTTGAGCCTGCGCCACCTGCCCTCGTTTAAGAGCGACGGCGTAATATGAGGCAGTGTTGCTAGACTGAGACTATTAAAGCTCAATGTTCTGAGGAGAATGAGCTGGTTATGAATGCAGCATTCAAACTTACAGACTGTAGTCGCCCGGAAAGAGGAAACACCGCCACAGAAAATCTGTTCTTGTAATAGAACCCAGAGGTCTGAATTTATTTACTAGGTTCCACGGTTCACCGCTTTCCACAGATGAGAAATCTTTGCCCATGATCCCGTTTCCCCCATCTGTCACTGTGGAGAGGATCACGAATTGATCCGACTGAGACGTGGCTGCTTGGGAGGGCGTTGAGAAGCTATCGAACGTTTCCATGGGGCTGGGAGATGAGGGGCAGTAAGGCTGATTAAAAGAAAATATTCTCCATGATTTATTGCTGTTAATAATCAGTGTATGGCGTGTAAAAGTTCTGGCCGTTTGAGGACACCCTCTCCAAAAAAGAGAAGCCAGATATTTCATTAACATAATGCCAAATATTTCATTAACGTAGCCTTTTCAAAGCACTTAATTAATATGCCGTGTAAATATCACCGCATATTGAAAACACCCAGACGGACCGGCTTGAACGGCAGACGCGGTTAGCGGAATTCGACATGAAGTCATCGAACGGGGTGGGGGGGGGAGAGATGCGTTCAGCGTCCTTCCACTGACCTCCGAGGGGCCTCCAGCCGGGGCTCAGAGCAAAACAAAACTCAAATTGACGCATCAGATTTGTGGGCTAAATAGCACTCGGAGAGTTTGCACATGTGGAGCAGCTAATTCCATGATAATTAGCAATAATCAAAGCCGGCCTGGATTCGGCCGTGGGTAGGGAGGAGTCGACTCATCGGAGACGTCCCGTCCTTTGTGCCCATGGCCTCCTGCCAACAAAGCCATTTCTTCAGAGACCACAGCAGGCAGCTGGTCGCGTCACGCCACATCACCCTCCTTCCACGTCTAAACTCTCCGGGGACTGTAACCCACTTATCGCGACGGGTTTCGGATTTGGATGTCGTTTCCCCGGGCGGGAGTTTTCCGCCATACTTCTGGTCCATCAGGGCCCCCCCACCCAAAAAAAAAACAAAAACGGGTTGGTGGAGCGATGATTGGCAACGCCATGGCCAATTTAGACGCACGCGGGCCAGACAGGCATGAAATTGCGGCAGGGAACGAGAGGACTCAACGCTGTGAAGCGCCGAACTACACAATCGTCGTCCGCTTAATCTCAGAGTTCATGAAGTCTTGTGGTCAGGAAGAAAGAAGAACCTTACGGACCCCCACTGCAATTTGCTTCAAGCAGCCAGAGCTTAATCTAATGACTGACGGGCAGAGTAAAAGCGGACACAACTGACGAGAGACTTTTTCCATTGCCATTTATCTTTCCCCCTTCCCACTTACGCTGTCAATCAGGACTAATGTCAGCATTTGAAAAATAGAAACTTGAATGTGAGTGACAACCGCTGTCAAACTTTATATATAGAAATTCAGTACCTGAAAATGTCTGCCTGAGTACGTTTCAGGAATCTGTTATTTTATTAATATGAATAATTCATACATTCTCTTTCAACTCCGAAATCCCATCTCTTGTCTGGTGTGTGCAGCGCCTGGGGAACAGTGCGTGGGGACGGTATCTTGCTCATGAGTACCACAGTGGTACCTTTACCGGTTCCACAAGCCACTGTCCTAACCTGTTCTTTTTGGCGTCAAGTGGTTCCTTGTTTATTTCATGGTCATTTCCTGAGTGTCTTTTTATTTTCTTTGGTGTGTGTTAGAGGGCTGTGTGTAACGTCTCCGTTGTCTGTGTTTATTCCCGCCTAGACACCGACTACATCAGTTCAGAGGAGGCAGAAAAGGTGGAGCAGATGTTAGCCTTACTCACTGAGGAGTCCAAGAAGGCGGCAGCCACGACAGCCGTGAGTACACTCATCACTCAATTTTTGCAGGTAAAAAGTTTCCGTCTTGTATGGTCAACGACAGAGAGCGAGAGACCTAGACTTTTGAAGGCTGGAGAAACCATGCATCGAGTTGTGAAGTTGAATTTAGCCGTCGTTATGCATTATGTGCCGCGCTTGGGGTAAAAAAAGAAAAGAAAAGAAGTGAGGTCCCGCGTCTTTGATTCCCTGGGCATCTGATTTCCTGCCAAAATCATCCCTCTGTACCCTGCTCAAAATCTGGCCTCCTAATTATCCCCGTCTCTTTTTGGTGAATTCTTTCTTGGCGTTCTTCAGGACGTTAGCTAACGTGTGGTGAGTGTAGTGGTGCAGAATGACTGCTGGAGCGGCATCCAGGTGGAACTGTGCAAGGGTGGTTGGTGAAGCGGAGAAACGTTGACTTCGGAAAAGAGCTTCGGGCATCTAGAAAAACGCACTAGACGGTGCGATGGACTCGGTGCACGGCATCTTGACGAACGTTGGTTTTTGTCGGGAGGTCGGCACTTCCGTTCACGATGTGACGTTCACTACAAGATGAGCGTTGTACGGCCAAACGAGAGATACAAAGTCAGAGATTCAAATGTAAGAAAACTGCAACTGGTTTGGTAGGTTGAGTGTAATCCACTTTGGGCTGCTCTCAGAGAGCACTGCATCATTAGACTGCAGAAAGCAAGGCCCTTCAGCAGTGAAATGAAATACGATCTCTGCTGCCTTCCCTTCAGTCTAGCGCCAGCCGCCCCTGCAAAACCATCTCAGCAGACTGGGACTAAATCGGATTTTAGTCGACTACTTGTCTGATGGTGCGCTTTGGGCAGAATCTTCGTTTCATGTCTATGTAACAAGTCTCATAATGCAGTAATACCTCACCTTGGTTAATTGGTTCCAGAACATGCAACTTAAATCTCCTAAAGAATCGTAAAAAGGTGACCGTGACCCCATATGAACATACCAAAATGTGTAGTCTTTAATAGCGCCGTCACATAAGTCATTCAGAAATAAAACTCCTTTGATATTTTTTGGAAATATTCTTAACTTTCTCTTCAACAAAATATGTGACCCTCCACGGTAAACCCAGTCGCTTGTCGCAAACTTTCAAAATTGAGTTATGTTTTCATGAAAGGACATAAATCAAGCTTCAAAACGATACCTATATCGAATGAATGGGACGACATATGACTGAGATATCAACATTCAAAGGAGTCGGGTTTCTCCTGAAATCTGCCTTTGAAGTTGACTATCGTCGTAGCACTCACAGACGCTTGGTGCGGTCGCGGCTACGTTTGCATTTACGGCAGCCTACGCTGCATTCACAGCCACACGGATAGCCTACCTGCGTTAGGTTAACTGAACTCGGGAGACGAAGACGGATTCCGGAGAAATATCTTCACGCTAGTCAACCAGTGGATTTACCGTAAATATTGAAGTAAAGCGGTCAAAACAGAAACTTTTAACATTCTGCTGGAATTGAATTCCTCACCTCAAGAAAGTCACGTTTTTAGGATGGAAAGTGTAAGTTTTTCAGCGAAATTTATTCCCAACAGTACAGTATAGACCTTCCACTGTTTCAAAACACTAAAAACTAAAAATCCAAAATTTTACCCCACGCAAAATAAACGCTCGTTTTTCTCAGAAACCTCTGTTGCGACAAGCGTGCCGTGGAGGGTCACATATAAAGTTAGTCCTTGACTTATGATGGAGATGTGTGCATCCTGGCACCGTTCCAAAGTAGAAACCACATACACTGCTACGTTTTCATGCCGTGTGAAATGTAAAATATTGTACAAATTTGTCATATCGATATCATTGTCGTAAGATCGTATTAAACATTTTATATTAGTTGATCATATGAATGTTATATTAGTATCATTGTTATCCAAATTTTACTCCAACCACTTTTTCTGACCACTGCTCCTCCTACAATTTTTGTGTTTGAAACTTTGTTAAAGAAACGCCTGGCCTGTTGCGATGTGGGATGCTGTTCTACACATTTTTGATACATGCACTCGTCTGCAAGTTCGGTCCATTTCTTTTTTTTTTTTTTTTTTAAATTTTTCTTTTTTCCCCCGTAGCGCTCAAGTTTTGACGGTTTACTGCACAGCCGCCGTTCTTCACAAAGCCGTCAAATTTGACGTGATTGAAGGGTCCATCTGTAACCGCCATGACCCGCACGCGTGTTTTTCATCCTTTTCGTTCTGTCGTTTATTTTTCCCATAGGAATCCATTCATTTTCTCCCGTTAGAGTACTTGTTATTTGGGATTGGAAAGCGTTCCTTTGCCTCAGCCCTCATTCTTTGCCCATTAACTTTAATGCATTTAAGTTGAACTATTTCTACTCGGCCAGTGTTCATGTCACGGCTACAAAACCTCAGCAGTTACACAGATGTTTTCTTGCAGAAATGCATCTCTAGTTGGTGCTCGTTTTTATACGTCTGAATAAAACACAAGGATGTTATTTTTTAGAATTAGCCTCGTAACTAAGTCTGGAAACTACGTAAGCCGAGATGTTGCTGTACCGATGTAACAGTAGAGATGTTATGACTGTGGTCAGTGTGATTCAATGTCGGTGCATGATGTCTGTTTTATGTTTTCATTTTGGATCACTCTTATGGGCTTGTTGATAGTTGAATCGATGGAGATCCATCTGTTACACCTCTGTTCTCATACATAGATGGGATATCAGTACGATAACGACACAAATGGCTGGAACGAGTATCGGTGGCATTGGGCCGATCTATGGAGGTGATCTGTGCAATTAAATGTCGATTTTTCTGTTTGCTTTTGTGCACACGCGCAGTTCGTTACGCATGGGAAGTGGCACTGTGGTTTACTGTTCGACATTCTCAATAGTTCCTACATATTGATATGACAATGAGCAGAACAAGCAACACAACACACTACAATCCCAAAAACAAATCAGGCAGTTATATAGTTAATTCCCTTAACACCAGCTTTCACTCGCAATCCTGATGCACCGCAGGATTAGGGACCGTCACAAAATTACACAACTGTGTTTAAACTAGTCATTTTTGTTATTTTAATAATAAATCTTTTAGCATTTACATATGGGTGTGTATTACATTGTTTAAATTTCTTGAAGCGTAACAGAATAATCCGTATCATCCTCACAGAGAAATACACATCTTATTCATTAAAAACTAGGGATTGGATCGGTGCGTAGTATCAGTATTGGTTTCTGTATTGGCTTTGGGGCAGCAGGAGCTTATCCATCTTTAAAATATGATTTGGAGACTGAAGAGATGCGACGTGGTGGCTTGTTTTTTTTAAACCAGGCGAGGCATGCTTGTAATTTGCTGCGCTAGTGAAAGCTGGGAAAATTTACACATCATACCTCCAAGAGATCTTTGTTGATTCTCGCAGTCTGGTTTCGTAAAAGGTGGCAAAGCTGTGTAAATGCACCAGTTCAGCGATTCCTGGTGTAAGGAGAGACAGGCATATTCTGTTGCTAGTAAAAACTGCAATACAAAAAGCTGTGGGTTTGTGGATTGGCACTTTTGTGTCGATTAGGGGTCCAATCATGACGTGCTCATGGATCCCTCTTGTAATTGTTTGGTTTCATTATTGTTGTTGTTGTTGTTATCTCCTACAAAATGAACTGTGCAGATTGAACCGTACATCGCAGAAGGCTAAAATTTTATTCTTTAGTGAGAATGTTGTGAAACTTGCCATAGGCTGAAAATCGTAGTGAAAGGTGTTTTGACCACTATGGGGCGCTTATAGGGCACTTATGACATCACATACATTTCTGTGACATCACCCAATTCTTATATGAACACGGTTAGAAGTTAGTTTCTTTATAAACATAACATATTAAAGCTGTCATGAAAAAGTTTCACTACCAAGTCACATTTCTGTTCACATCTTTAGTTCTTATGTCTTGATATGATTAATGTAGTTAATCAAATCAAATCAATATGCAAGAGGAAAACATACAATGATGCGCCAAACTGATGTAGCAAAAAAGCTGACTTTTCTGGTTGTTGATTGTGGACTGTAGGTTTCTGTGATTTTGGTCAAAATAAATTCTGAGGCACTCTGATGATAATACAATAATACTGCAATGATACAATGATGCTGTTTGAACAATATGGGTGCTAAAACACTGTACGACTCAAAAAATGGCTAATTCTGACTTATAACACACTGACTGCTTTCTTTGACTCTTACTGCGTCAGCCGCTTTTGTGCTGCTTATTGCTACTTATGCTTGGACCCCTCTTATTGCTGCTGCGGCTATATTGTTCGTGTTGGTTCTCCGTCAGTGGTTTGTTCTGTTCTTTTGAGGCAGTTTGTCACCTTTTGGCTCCAAAACTTGCCACTTACTGGCATTTTGTGTTGTGTTTAACTTGGCTTGCATCCTTTAAAAAGACATTTCTGACCAATTTCACTAACGATGAACGGCTATGAGAGATTAACATAGCAATGAATTGCCCCGGAGGGGATCTTTATCGTCCTCTCGGCGTCTTGGTGAAAAGTTCAGATGCGAATGGCAACATCTGTATTAAATTCACTTCACCTTCAATTCCGCTTAATCTGAAGTGTCAGATTCGGTTTGGGTTTAATTTACTGTGTGTGTGGCTTGACCCTGCAGTTCCAGACGAATTCTTCAGCTGCGGTTGTCTTAATACATAAAGTGGAACTGACAACATAATTTCCAGCCAATATTGTCACTAAGCCTTCCGACGCCATTTATGTTGTATTTATGCACTTTTGGACCGCGTCACATCCTAATCATTTAATGCTCTTCAAAAGAAAGGTCATGTTTTCATAAACCTCAGCCGGGGAAATGCACTTAAAATCATAGAAAACGGCATCGTTTGACCTGGCTGATGCGTTTGGACATCATTTCACAAATTATATGAAGGTTATTATTTAGTAAAAATCCGTTTTTAAGCTTTTAGGTGGTGAGTTGAAACAGAGTGAAGCGTTTTGGGTTTTTATTTAACAATGCAACTAGACAGACAGCAGCTAATGCATGCCGTACTCCGCTAACCTGTTTATTAAATCATTACCGTGTTTGAAAACCTGTCTGCTTGGCCAGGAGCTTAACATCTTGTTAGCTGTGTGTGTGTGTGTGTGTGTGTGTCCCCGTGCATCTGGCAGTGTGTGTTTTTCCACACTCCCTGACAATTGTTTACACGCCTTTGCCAAGAACAACAGGCATCTGATGTCCAGGCAACCGTCCGCTCTGCATGGATTTTTCTTGGCATGCGTGTGTGTGCTTGTGTGACATTGTTTGCATTTTCCGTCGCCTTGCGTACGTTGACCGGGAGACCCTCCATTGAAGCCGAACTCTTGTTGGGGTTAGCTTTCTTTACAGCGAGGGGATGTGGCGAGGCAGTGTCCGATTACCCAGCACTTTTCAGTCCGTCACGACCTCACGGCTCATGCATAGCAAGTTTTCAGTGCTACTCCATGAACGGCTCTGATCTATCTGGCACTAATGTTTTTTTGCTCTGAAACTTGAAGGAAGATAAAGAATCAAAGTAGTTAGTAACACAATTTGTTGTTGATCCCACAATGAAAGCGTTGCAGTGATTACCTTCTGATTTCGAGTACTTTTTCCTCTGCAAAACATGTTGTTGTCCTCTCTTCGTATGCCCGAAGTTGGTGGTGTCCGTAGGTTCAAATCCAACTCGTAAGATGTGGCCAAAACCTGCCATATTTGGGGTCCTGAGCAAGACGGCTTGGCCCTAGTTCCTTCAGCGAGAGTGGCCAAGTAATCATAAGGGTAACTACTTACCAGGGAAAATAAATATTCTGTAACATTTTTACAATTTGTTCAAGTATGTCAAAAAAATTCAACTGTACAGGTTGGTTCAATTAAAAATGTCCCACCAGACAAAATGCAATTGCTCCGCAACTAATACAGACCTTTCTGTGAAATTTTCTGAATTTATAGGGGGAACACTTCAACAATTCCTGAAAATTTCGCTGACATTCTGATTGATTCTAAAAATAACAATGTTACTATTCTCTGCCATATGTTAAAAATTGCGTCTAGTGAAATGGACAGGCGCTTGTCATTTTCAATCTCAACAAACAGTACCTTTCATTACAAATTCCCAAATCTGTTAAACAGTATTTCAAAGTCTCTGCCCCCAGTATTCACACAAGCTCAAAAGTTTATTCGTGAAGCCCTGTATGGTCTTGTTGATGGAATCCTGTGGACGCGGGTCCCATATTAACTGCTGAAGACTTTTCTCCGCTCAGCAGTGTTCTTTGGCCTGGGGTGAAATGTCTTGTGTTCAAACATAGCTCCCCAGACGTGATAATCACAAAGGTCCTAATGATGTCATAATTATTTGGTTGAAGCGAAAATGTTTCTCTAATAAAATACATATGCAAGAAGTAACTATTATTGGATTGTTCATCTGCAGAAATTTAAAATTAAGTCTCAAAGTGGTGAAAATACAGGCGGTACTTTCTATGCCGGATGCTGTAGGCGTGTCGGCTCAAAGCCCTGAAGCACCGCCCACTACTACAGAGCCCCTACCCGTCGACTGTAAAACACTGCATAACACCACAACGTCGGAAAACTGAATTCAGGGCACTCTCTGACACATCTCATATGTTACCAAACCAAGGACTGTTTTCACCTTACGGGGTCCTAAAGAAAATATAAAAATAGTCAAACTACTGTCATGTTTGGAGCAATGAAAAGTTTTCAGTTACACTTTTAAGGATTGCTGTGAAATCTAAAACTTTGGTTGAAAAATCTCAACTGGTTTGGCAAAAATTTTGTGCGGTGGGACACTTTTTTTTTTTTTTAACCACCCTGTATGTTCAGTTATTTATAACAAAACTGGATATTAAATATTATTTAATGAATGAAAGGGACACTTAATGGGATAAAATATTTATTTTAATAAATAGTTAAGCATATGCATGTGGGTGTGTAATCATAACATTGTTTTAGTTAGGAAAACTAAGTCAAGTATTTCCTTAAACAACAGAATAATAGTCATGTATTCAGACATTTTCGAAAGCATTAATATCTGTTTGTCTAAAAAAGACTCTGAAACGAGATTTGATCGGATGTGTATTGTATCCAGATTTACAGTATCTGTATTGTTATCGGACATTAAAGTGGTATCGTGCATGTTAAGTGGGCTTACAGTACGTCAGCATACACCGCAGCAATACAGAGCGTATGTAATACAGAGGGATCATATCCGAGAATAGTGGAAACAGCAGGTTCAAATTGCAACCTTTCCTCTGCTTCTTTTCATGTAGCCGTCATACGCATAATTGCAGAATTGGTGTGAAGAACATGGCTGGAAAACTAGCTCTTGTTTTATATGCACATCTAAAAATGCACCTGGACTTTCTGGTATTACCTCATTGCATTTGTAAGATTTGCATTTCTGGCTGAAAGGAAAATCTGGACCCTGTCAGGGAAGCGGTAAAATTTGCATGTGGTTCTCATGTCTGTGGTGTGGAAGACGTTCTTTTTGTTTTTAGATGAATGAATATACTTAAAACAGTCTGTTTATGATTTTTTAAAATACAGATTCATCTGCACGTTTTTCCCCCCGTTGTAGTATTTTCAAGACATCTGTCCGTCTTGGACTTGGAATTTGGATTTTTGCTCTGTATAAAAACCCGCCTTGCCACACAACGCTCTACTGGACATTTCTTAAAGTCTGCAATATCTCTGCAATATCTGCAATATCTCCAGAAGAAATGTGGTCATTTTAACTGGGAGGAAAATAGCCACCTGATAACTCGAGGTCGAGGAGCAGCATTTTAAAGGCACACTTTGAACTAATGCTTCACTGGAAAGCCTTGTGCAATTACCTGGCTTTTTGTTCCCAGTACATTCTTTTTAGCCTCAAGGAGAGCTGAAATTATCTCCTCCAACAACAAATGCTCTCTCTCTCCTATTAGACTGTGGTGGACTGGAAAGGCAGCCGAGACTGACGTCTCTCTACTTCCAAGTGACCTCGAAATGTGGTGGAGTTGTTGCTTTTCCTCTTGTTTTGCCGCCAGGAGAGGATGGAAGGCCTGGCTGATATGAAGGCTCCAGGTTGTGTGTGGAGTGGCTTTCATGGCTTTAAAAAAAAAAAAAGAAAAATCACATCTCCCAGTAGGTGCATCATTAGCATTGTGTGGTCTATGCTTTTATTTCTTGCTAAGATTAGATATTTTACAAAGTGTAGCTTAAATAGTGTCTAATTTTTTGGAACGGTGATATTTGGTGATGCCATCTTTCTCTTGCACATAAAAAATTGATTCTTCATTATTATTATTATTATTATTATTATTATTATTATTATTATTATTATTATATTCCCTTCAAAATGGATTGTGCAGCTTAAACCGTAAGCCGCAGAAAGATGGAAATAATAGGCAAAAATCTGCCTGTAATTGGCGCTATAGCGAAGGCAAACGTGTTTTGACCTCTAACACTTTAGCCATGTGGTTTACAGTGTAAATTCCTGCTGTAGCTGATTCTTTGGCTTAAGCCAAACAACTTTCATTTGCGCTTCCCACTCAGAGATTTTGAGCTAATCTGCATAATATGAAAAACTAACTTTTGTGATCTCCTCCTTAGCTGATTACGGCAAGTGAGGCGTCAAATGAATCTGCGGATTTAGCCTGAAATCGAAACATAAACCTTTTTTTGGGATTTCCCAAAGGGGCAGTTAAAATGAGCAAATGAATAGCAGTGTGACGTGGTTCATTTTGCTTGAACAGCTTTGGCCCAGTTAGCATCAGTGGCTCCAGTTGTACAGTAGGGGGTGTTATCAATGCTAAATGGCTATATCTCAAGAACCGTAAGTCTGATTTTGCTGAAAGTTGGTATTAACAAACAAAATTAGGATATGGAAGACGGAAATATGCAATGCTACTATTATAGCATTGCTGAAATAGTTTTTTGATGATTTTTTACTCATTTTGACTTCTAAATCACTGACTGACTTTCTTTGACGCTTACTGCATCTGCTGCTTTTTGTGACTTTTGCTTGGACCCTCTTGTTGCCTCTTGCGTCTGTTATAATGTATGCTCATAATGTAATTAAGCATAAACAGTTTTAATAGTGAGGGAAGTGTTGGTTCCTCTTCTTTTGAGTCTCTGTTATCTCTTTTCCACCACACTGGTGCTGGTGCCAGGTGCCGGTTCTGGTGCTCGGCCGGTGCTGAACTGAGAACCAGCCGGGAACCGGCCCGCATTTACACTGACCAGGGAGCTCGGCGGGAGCCGCGTGATAATACGTCACAGGTCACGCTCACTAAACGAACGGTTGTTCGTACGAAGCCTGCAACGTTTAGTTTTTCCTTTATTTCTTCATATGCCTTCGATTTTTATGTGCACCTTCTAATTTCTGTTGAATCTGGACGTCCATATTGCTAAAAGAGCATTAATTTCTTCCGCGCTCCATGTTACCAGACTTTAACTCTCCTCCATTTTCTTTTCCAATGCTACCTATCACTCCGCCCACCTCTCGTGACGTCACGGGTTCTCGGTTATAGACCAGCAAAGTTTAGGGGCCGGTTCGGACCCGGTTTTAGGGCACCGGCACCAATTTCTGTTCTGTGGAAAATTGGGAACCGGCACGGGAACCAGAGCAGTGGAAAAGGGGCTTCTGAGAGTACAAGAAGAGAGAGACACGGCTTTAGTCTGTGCCATTTTGAGTGTTAAAGTTTTGGATCTGTTGCTGGGCGGTTACTGAGAGACAGTGAAGATTGTTGTTGTGGTGTGGTTTGAAATAATTTAGCAACATTGTAGACCAGTCTCACAGCTGCGCTCTGAATCAGTTGAAGTGGTCTTGTCACCTTCAAAGGAGGTCAAGGCAATAGAATTATTTTTTGGAAGGAAGCTTATCCGAGTCCGAGTCCTAAATTGTTGTTGCTGATTACTGTAGAAATTCCGCATTCTGGTTCTGTACATTGAACGCCCCCTACATAGGTTTAGCTTCATCCTGCTGTTTAGACCTGATCTCTGACAAGGACCTTGCCCTGGTGAACTGGTAAGGACCCCCACTTACTTAGGACTGTGACTGGCCGCCCTCCCGCTTATTCTGGAAATACCACTCTGGCTGTGTCGATCTCGGCCTGTCACAGGGAAAGGTCACTTGTCAGATGCAAGCCAGAGTTCCGTTGTGATCTGAGAGCTTGTGTTTTTCCCCCTGTGAGAACCGCCGCCCCCCCTTCCCCGACCAACGGAGCGATTCTGTGCCTGGAAGCGACCAGGTTATGGGGGAATTGAGATGGCATGAGCTTTGCTGACACAGCAGCTGGAGTAATGGCGCAGGACAGAGCGACGCTTTAAACTGAGATCTAAAAAAGAACTTGCGTCTACTGAGTGCTGCGACAGATTCAAGCATTAAATATAGCCGCAAGCAGCAAACCTGGGTGTCCAGGCAAAAGTCACCAAAATAAGCACAAAATAAGCACTGATTATCAGCAGTGTCTGTGGAGTAATAGACACACACCCACACACTGCTGATGCTGATGTTTATGACACAGGATAGGATCGTGGCTCCCTAACCTTTTCAGAGCGCATGCTGCCTATTAAAGCTTCTATGACCTACAGCAAAACTGTATGTCACATGAGTTACACAGAATTGCGACAGCTTTGGGGCGTAAAAGCTGACCCTGCATCTGGATGGGATCCGACAGAGTGGCCTGGTGCCACTTGCCAGAACAAACCATCTATAATGGGGGTCAGCGAGGGCTGCGGTGATGCTCCAGGGCTTTCCTCAGATTTCTATTGTTATAAATGTCCCGTATGGACGAACCCTAGCAATGGACTCATTCTTTCCTTAAGTGTCGTCATTGTTGATGATAAGGTCATTAATGTCCACCAGCTGAGTCTCCAGACGTGGATGCTGGAGTCTTTTTGAGTGATGGGGCGGCATTGACGCCCTTTTCTGCCAGGGGTTTCGTCTGCTCCCTTTCCCACCCCCGACTGAGATGTGATCAGCCAATCCCATGTGACAAACGACAAAACACTACCAGACTGCGAACGTGACCCTGAAATGCACCACTGGTGTGCAGTCACCAGAACCGGGAGGGCTGCTCCCCGCTAATTCTGTAAATGTAGAATCCAGTTTCGACGGGATGTGATCGGCATCTTTGAAAAAACAGACCCCCTGACCAAACTACATTGATTTGGTTTGTCAGGCTCTTATCCAGAGCCACTTCCATTTCCTAATTTCAGAGACAGTCTCCCAAGAGCAATTAGGAGTTAAGGGTCTTGCTGAGGGGTCTGGCAGTAGTTTTAGATTCTTCCAGGATTGAACCATCAATGTTACTCCACCAGGGACCAGAGCGAATTCCTGTTTTATCCCCATAGTTTTGTCGAGGGGTTAAGATTTTTTGTTTGCTTGTATTTTTGGTGGTATATATTAAACACAGATACCGATCATTGGCAAAATGCCTTATATTGGCTCCCAGTAATCGGTTGACCCTTGGTTCCATATGTAGGGGTTATGGTGGTCTAGTCCAAGAGATCTGTCTAGGGCTGCAACAACTAATCGATTAAATCAATTATTAAGATAGTTGGCAACTAATTTAATAATCGATTGGTTGGGTCTACGTTAATGGGTGTACACATATGTAGCTAACCAAAGCCGCGGTGGCAGCAAAGCACCATTAATTGCTTGAGCCCGATCGTCTCCGGTACCGGGGACAGAACGGGAAGGCTTTAAATAGACGGTAAACGTAAACAAACATATGCATGCGGCACATCAACCTCACCGATAGAATCTCATCAAAAAATCTCAAACAAATTCCACCCAAACATAACACAATTCCAACACCAAACACATAAATAAGCAAAGAACAAAAACACTGCGTAGGTCTACGTGGAAGAAACACGGCTGTAGAATCTATACTACTATGGCTAACCGTGTATCATATGAAAGCTGAGACTCCGCAGATTACGCAGATACGTTTTTTTTTTTTTTGGCAAACATGATTTTTTTCCCATGTTCTGCTGTGTTGCATCTTCCTTTATTCTGACCCAGCAACATGTCTGCTGATTCCACAGTAACCTCACAAGTGTTACCTTTATAATGATACCAAAAGCATAACAATAGACATTGTGGTTGCTGAAATACACAATTTTGTGTATCTTTTTTTAGCAAAAGTCTGTAAAACAGTCTCGGGGCTTAACAGGTTAAGCTGAATGCCGACCGCCATAAAAGTAGACGAGAACTAGTGCCGTCACGAAACCTGAAGTAACTGCGCAGAAAAGCATGAATAACGTTTTTGGCGATGTAAACACATGCTGTTTGTTAGCGAGCACGACTCTCATAGGGAAGTCATTCACTGAAGTGTTTAGTCAAATCCTCCCATTAATTACATAAATTATTTCTTAATTTCCAATTAATCCGATTTTTTCCCCCATTTTATGTTTGTTTCCATTTTTCTATACTTAGTTTATTAAAAAATGAGTTATTTCTTTTTATCTGATTAATAATTGATTAATTGAAAAATAATTCTCAAATTAATTGATCAACAAAATCGTTAGTTACAGCCCTAGATCTCTCTATAGACCAGAAAGTTATAGGTTTAAGTGCAGTTCCACTAGCATACCACCAGCACCATCTCCGCTGAGCCCCTGAGCATGACTTTTAACCTCCAAGTCGTCTCCAGGGAGACTGTCCCTGTAATGAGGAAACAGACGTCGCTCTGGATGAGGCCGTCTGATAACCGCGATAATTGGAAGTGTATGTTTGTACTTATGTTGGGTACACTGACCTCATCAAGCTCAACAAGTCTTTTAGCTTTACTTGTTCCATCAGTCTCCTCCAATAGATGTGCTGGACGATAGCAGCACACATCCTGTGTTTAATGTGGGTCAACACCGCAGACATAGCGCTCGGGGCATCTTGAAAGCGACCCTCCTGGCAGCAGTTCCTCAAGTGACCGTTAGCACCACCGTCACCACTGGGGCAGAATGGGTGGAGGGAAATCTCCCCATGCCAAAGCACATCATTTTAAATGTGTTTACTTTAGGATATTGAATTTAGGATGAAACACAGGTACTCACCTCTCTGATGGCATGAGATTTAGCATTTACGTTACTAGGGCTGCAACTAGCCATTATTTTGTTAATCGATTAATCTGCCGTTTTTTTTTTTTTTTTTACTAATCGATTATTAATAGGATTTTAAAAATGTATTTCATTTCCTGCATTTTTTAAATAAATCAGACTGTTTGTCTTATTTTTTATTCTAACATTATAAAATGGAAAAAGATTAATTGAAAAAGGAGAAATATTTGGTAAGTGGTAAGTCTTGGCCATTTTTAGCCAATTTGGCCTCATTTTGGCCTGTAAGTTTTCTGGGCGGGATCTACATTTTTGTAGAAGATTAGTGGAAGATGGCGTTCCACATGAGAGTTGTCACAACACCACAGTGGACGTCTCTGAATAACCAATGAAAATATCAAGTAAATGGCTGTATTGTGAGTAGAACGCTGGTTGGTTTTATTCATCAGTTAAAAATAAGTTTTCTGTGCAGTAAATGAGAAGATTTGAGGGAACTGGAACGCTTCAGTGAATGACTTCCCTATGAGAGTCGTCTAACAAACAGCGCATGTGTTTACGTCATTGATGCGTTTCTACATGGTTAATTGAGTTCTTATGACGGCACTCGTTCTCATCTCCTTATTCTTCTTTTATGGCGGTCGGCATCCAGCTTTACTGCCACCGCGGCTGTACGTACAGAGTGTGTATAATAATGTAGACCCGACTAATTGATTATTAAATCAGTTGCCAACTGTCTTTATAATTGATTTTAATTGATTTAGTCGATTAGCTGTTGCAGCCCTATACGTTACGTATGATGGCATGTGGCTGCGTGATGGGTTGTGCTGTTGTCTCACAGCGAGTGGCGTGTGGAGTCTGCGTGGGTTTTCTCCGGGTGCTCTGGTTTTCTCTCACTGTCCAGAAGCATGTCCCATAGGTGTGCATGCGAGTGTGTTTTGTGTGTGCCTCGCACTTTGTTGGTCCCCGCCTCGCACCCATTGTTATGGGATAGACTATTGAATCTATTAGGAGGACCATAGTGTTCAGATAATGAATGAATAAATGAATCACGTCCCAACTTTGCAAATGGAGTGAATGAAGCATTGTGTTATGCAAAAGGTTTTTACAAAATTCATATAACACTGATGGTTTTATCAACTCCCACTCTTGGCGATTATACTGTTTAATTTCCTTAACAACGCCAGTTCTCGCTCGCAGTCTCTGTGTCCCTTAGCGCCCTGCGATTAGGGACCGTCAACAAATTACACAACTGTGTTTAAGCGAACAATTTGAGATTCACTGATTGATTCATTTTCCGAACCGCTTCGTCCCAGCAGGGGTCACGGGGGACCGGAGCCTATTCCGGAAACTTACAGGCACAAGGCAGGGAACAACCCTGGGCAGGCGCCAACACACCGCAGGGCACACACACATTCACACCTTACGGGGCCGATTTAGAGTCACCAGTTAACCTATATCGCACACTTTTGGACTGTAGGAGGAAACCGGAGCAGTCCGGAGGAATCACGCGAACACGGGGAGAGCGTGTAAACTCCAGACAGAAAGGCCCTACGGCCGATCGAACCCAGGGCCTTCTTGCAGTGGGGCGCCCCGCCACTAACCACCCCGCCACCGTGCCCACCCTAATTTGAGATTGGCCAACACCCCAAGCCCAAGTATTGGCATCGGTACTGAAAACGTTGTATCGGTGCATCTGTGGGTTCTTTGTGCCTAATTTGTTTCAGTGGCTGTTCAGCTTCACAGTTAGTAATGTTTTGCAGGAATATTACCATGTGCATTTCACACTGCATATCTGTATTTTTGCATAACACAAGGTCTTTTTAGCGTGGGTGTGTGTGTTAAGACAGCATGAATCTGTATTCAGAAACAAGGTAGCTGTAACTGTCATAAATGATGATAAGAAATGACCGCGTTGGATGTCGTAGAATACAGCTAAAGCTGTCCTGCTGCGGCTAAAGTCTCCCTCTGATCAAGACAAGTCTTGGCTGTTCTGTTTCAGCAAGCCAGCTCAAATGTTTCTCAGATGCAATCAGAGATAGCGCGGAAGACGAAAGAGGTGCTCAAAAGGGAGCACATAAATAAGGAAATAAAAACGCTTGCAGCCATAGAGCCCCGTCCTTGAGCTGCTGTCATTTGCTTTATTTTTGGCCACCGAGCATCCCGAGGATGAGATATATTCTGACTTCTTGATTCGTCAGCTCTTTGTTGCCAGCGCCAGACAGCCTCATGCACCCTGGTATATATCGTCTCTCACCATCTCTTGCTCGCTCCCTTCATCCCGCCATATTGGCAAAAGAGAATCTTTGACATAAATGAATTCTCTTTGCTCACCCACATCACTTATAATCAATCAGCCTGGCAGCTGGTGTTTTAAATTCAGATTAGGTTTTACATGATGGGGCTCCAAACGTTGCGCGGTCTGTACTACAGAGTGTTGGCAGCAGAGATTGGCGTTCGCTGTGTGACTTCTTTAAGGCTGGAATTGCTTTGAGAACGTGTAATGAGGGTAATCACCATATATGGGACAAATGTGTGTAGTGGGGAACTATTAACTACATTTTGGATTAGGTCAGGGCTTTGACGTTATTGAATTATTCAGCTCTGACTTTTGGATCGTTTCCATTTAGAGAGAAAGTCTTCACGCCAACGGTCCTGCTCTAACTTTGGACGATTACAAACGTTTTTACATCTGTTTTGACCAACATATTTGATGTTGGGTCATTGGGCGAAAGTGGCATGACCTGGGATTGTCTGTTACACATGGTTGTTAAAACACACGCACATTTGTGAGCAAAATGTCTTAAGTCTGCTTGAACATGCAAAAACTTGTAACTAACTGCATTTGCCTCACTAAGCGAATGTGAGCTCGCACATCTGCTTATTACTGCACTTAATAGTATGGTAGGTAAAGCGCTCTTATTGTACTTTTCTATGAGGTGTATACAACTCAGGAAATAGCCGGGGTTGTAGCGTAACGGCTGTCTACACACTAGGTAGTACACATGGAGAGTCACACGGGGAGTGTTTGACTTGGTACTCCGCATAGGGTGGGAAGTGACTTTCTTAACATACGCTCACAATGCTCTGCCCTCGCTCCATTCTGCTTTCACTCTTGCTTGACTTGGTGCAGTTAGAAATGCCAGAGTGTTATTTTGGTGTAAAAACAATTGTCTTATTTATAGTATCGGCAGATACTATAAATACTATAAGCGTGAAAAACATCAGATATTGGCATTGGCCAGTAATTCCCTTATCATGTGTTACTGCTTTTGTTCCAAGGCACTGAGAGGGTTAGTCTTCTACATATGAGAATTTCTTGTAGTTTTCTGAGTGTGACGGTCACTTCCGGGTCATGCCATTTGTGTTCAATTAGGTTAAAACTTGGTTTTTGGCCGAAAGACTTTTAAACACGACCGAAACAGGCTGTTGTGATGCAAGCAAAAAACTGGATTAGTCAGGTTAATTAATACACCCACTTGCTTTCAAACAGCTTCTCGCTACATGCAACAGGCAGAGTCTCGATCACTACGATGGATTTCTTTCCATTGGACTCGAGCTGTGATGGAACTCACTGTCTACGAAGCGATGTTATTAGTAGGTAACGTATAGAAATTTTGGACAGCCCACTTTGATAGCTTTCTTATTAGAATGTTTATTATGGCGCTCGCCGGTCAGCTGTGTAAACGAAAGCGCAAGTGAGTTTGAGCACATTCTCTCTGCGAGACAAACTTGACAAAAGTCACCCACTAGCAAAGTGCTTTAAAAAAAAACCAAAATCTGTGAAGGTCGTAGTCTATACTTGGGATAAACTGTCCCACACTCGGTTGCCGTGACACGCGATCTGTGTCCAGGCCCGTCCAGGTAATGAGTGAAGAGTGAAAGAAGTTGGTGAAGAAGTGGAGATTTATAAGGGGCTTGTATTACCTCCATTTAGGCCCAGACATCAAACCGAAACCCAATCAGTCCCCCTGGAGCTCGTTCGACTTTCAGACCTGAAGGGCACACAGAAGAGCAGACATATACACAAAGAGCTTCAGTCACAGCACAAGGCCTCCTCAAAGTTATTTAGAATCCGATAGCCCTGTCGGCTTTGTGCCTGAGACGAGACTGCTTACTCACTCCTGGAGTGCTGTTTTTCATCAGTTTGGCTGGGAAACCAAGCATGGTCAGTTGCTCTCTGGCTGGTCAGCTATGTTTTATAAACAGTAGGTCTAGTAAAGGATGTTTTCTTGTAAAGTGTGTTGATGTTCTGGGAAGCAGAGATTAAGAGAATCACATAGTTATGTTTTATTCCACACACTTTTTGTCACCAGTGCTCCTTCTATAGTCTTTGTGCTAACATGGAGCTCAAATTTTGATGCTGCTGTTCTTCACAAAGCCACCAAATTGGATGTGATTTGTGGGCCCATAGGCCTATTCACATTGTATACGTTACCGTCATTATCCATCCTTTTTTCTGTCATTTATTTTTCCAGTAGGAATCCGTTGGTTTTTCTCCCAACCCCCTGTATTCGTAATACGGGGGTTTGCACTTGGCCGGTCACAGTCACCAGACTTAAGCAGTCGTGTTGGCATTTTCTTCTGGAACTGTGCCTGTCGTGTTTTATATTGTTGTCCTTCTATTCAAGTGTCTCTGCATTGTTACCTTAAGGTGTTAAACCTCAAACCCTCATGCAGAATTGTCATGCATTAAAAGGTTATACCCATGCATTTAAATTTGCAGCGATTATGCAGAGAAAATAGAGGTTGAATTATTTTTTAGTTTTTCCCACTCACCAAAAAAAAAAAAATCCTGATCCTGTGGGGACTTTTAAGGGTTTAAGAATTTAAGGCCATTGTTCAGGGGTCCAACGACTAGTTTCAGCAGCAAGAAAGATCTGGATTAGACGTTTCAACCTCTTTATCCGTAGTTAAAGATCCCATGCCCAGACCACAACAACCAAACAAGATTGTGCTGCTGCTCAAGTCTAACACTTTTCCAAAAATGCAAATGTGACTGCTCTCTTGCAGCAGGACTTGCAGCTAGGCTGCTGCTAGGTGGTTCCTAGGGTGTTGCTGGGTAGTTAAGTTCATGGGGTTCGTGTGTAACACTAAAGAGGCATTTCTTTGTTGTTAGGTGGTTATTACAGTGGTGGCTATGGTGGTTCCTAAATTTATATGATGTTTACGTTAATGCAGCTTTTTGTAATTTAAGTAAGGTAAAAATGAAAGAATAAGGTAATTACAACCAGAGAAATAAATCTGGGTGTTTATATTTTATTTATTGGATTTCAAATGGTCTGCAGTAGTCGGCCAGGCAGCCTTGACCTCTGTTTCTTCACAAATCAAGTCAGCAGAGTGAGGGGTCAGGTGGTTGTGCAGGACGTGTAAACACTTCTGTCTTTCCTTCATCTTCCGTGCTGAGGCTGAGCCCAAGCTGGTGCTCTTGCTTCAAGGGGCTTTGCAAGAAAACTGGCACATGTTCACACTGAGGGTTTTTTGTCAAGAGCACAGGACAGTGATGGCCGTGTGAGTATTCAGGTAGAAAACAGTGAGTTGGAATGAGTTGTGTTTTATTAGAAAGGTTTGCTAACTTTATAATCACAGTGTCCAGAAAATTGTGATATTGGTCTTGATGTGTGCGCCGTCAATGGCAGTTTGACTTGTGGGAAGTAAGTTTTATTCAGGACTCAGTTCTCTCATAGTCCGGTTAGAGAGTCACTGCTTTCTCCAGTGTGTAGGGATTAAAGGATGACAAAAATGGCTTTGTAGCTCCTGATGTTCAACCTCTAGTCCAGTGGGTCCCAGACTCTTTTCTGTAGTGCCACCCTTTTGTAAATAAGTATATTTTTAAGCCCCTCTTTCTGCTGACCTAATATTTAGATGCCCACCCCCACTCCTCATGTGAGTATGACCATTTCTGTATTGTATTAAGTAGAAATGTGTTGCGTTTAAACCAGGCTTCATTAAATAACTATCTGTGCTGGAGGTGTTTTAAACTAGCTGCCTGAAAGACGACAGTGAATCGTGAAGGTTTGGTCTAAGCTGTGTCGCAGCTGTTAGAGTGCCACTGTTAGTTCGTTTTTCATTGTCTTTCATTTGCTCTGGTGTGCCTCTGAACTTGGGAACTGCTGCTGTCGTTGTGTTCTGAGTTCAGTTTAACCCACCCACTCATGACACAAGAATTAGGTTCCAGTCAAATGGGAAACTCTTGAGCCGTTGAAATGTCCTTATAGGACTGTTTTCTGTGTTTAGCATGCATGAATATGGATTTGTACAGTGTGTTTATATGGAAACTAGCCTGCGGTATGAGAGGCTTATTTCAGTTTGGCATTCTATGGAAATTTCATAGAAAACTGCAGGAGCTGCTGTAAGAGAGTAATCATCTCATTCCACCCTTGAGTCTGGCCTTAGATCAAATCTGTCCCAGTGAATGAGAGCACATTTAACTGCTAGCGGCGACACAAACTGTCCTGAGCCCGTCTCTTACGGCTCTGCATCATCCTCCATTTTACTAGTCACGTCTTAATGTTCTGTCTCTGGCCGTCTTGTACCTTTGCTGTCAGGCCAGCCGTTGAAGGCTCTAAATCGTATGGGATACACCACGCCTCAGCATATAAATGTCTGCTTGCTTACGACCGTAAGCGTGTTTTTATGGGGAGACGTTCTGGCCTGGTGACATTTGAGTGCTGTGAATCTTTGTGCGGCAGCTGAATTACTGTGGCATGAATTTTCCTGGAGGGTTTGAAATTGATTTGGTGGTGGGGGCTTGTTTTGAAACAACATTTACTATATTGGATGTCATGGTCTTGATGTGTATGTGCTGGTGTGGATGTGTTGAGCATAAAATTGGTTTTGCTGTGCTTTGTTTTATTGTACTCTTGCTAGGTTGTACTGTTTTTGGCAACACCTTTAAAGCCTGGTGTCTAACTCAGGTCAGTCCTAGAAAATGCTCGCAGGAGGGAAAAACATTACATCATGCTGGTAACGTATAGATAATGATCTTTATTGTAAGGTTGAGAGTGCAGTGTGGCTGCCCCAAGCTGGAGGATCTTGATTTAACAGAAAGTGGTGACAACTGGTGTTGCTTACTAAAGTGAAATGATAGACAAAAGTTCTGGTGTAGCTTCTGGCAGTGGTTTACTCCAAAATGTTAATGCAGACAGCAGTAAACTCAAGCTGGAATGGAGCAATTAGTGTGAGCTCATGTTCCTCATGCTGTGCTTCTGGTGGCACTCTCTATGAGCAATATTTGCATTTTGGGGTGAAGTGTTGGTGTTCTTACTGTTGTTTTATGATGGATTTGTTTTTGATAATTGTTTCACAGGATGCATGGGTGGGTGGGAGTAGTAACAATGTATGAAGATTTCGTTACCGTACTGAGGTGGAATTTTGTGTGTACTAAATTGTGTTTACGGTTTTCAAAACAGGGTTGCTAGTTCTGGTTTAAAGCATTTGAGAGGAATGTTGACATAGTGATGTGTATGTTAATCAATATATTGATTGAGGTTTTTTGGTGTGTACGGACATGCCCAGAAAATGACAATGTGTAGAGCTGTATCCGGTGCAGATGTTTTGGTTGTCACCGTCACATTCAGCTACAAGTTTTAAACGGTTTAATGGGAATATAACAATCAGTAGAATCAGCATTTATGCATTTACCTAATATGTCATGTCTTTTTCTCATGTCTTAAAATATTCATGACGGTTTGTTTGCTTTTGTTCACAGCCTACCAGTGAAGATGACCTGTGTCCCATCTGCTATGCACACTCCATCTCCGCCATCTTCAAACCCTGCTCCCACAAGTCGTGCAAGTAAGCCTTTCTTTCTAGCTTTCCTTCTCATTAGCAATCCTTAATGAACTTTACAGTGGAGATCAAAAATATTTTTTCATACATATTTAATCATTTTGATGTCCATTCTAAAGCTAATCCAAAATACCAGCAAGGGTTGCTAAAACAAACTGCCCTCCAATTTCCAGCAGTGCTATATATTCCTGCTACCACAACTTCAAAATAGTCACGTGAAGGTAGGGTAGCAGGAATATATAGCACTGCTGGAAATTGGAGGGCAGTTTGTATTTTGTCATAAAATTACTAAGTCTTATGTTTGGAGGAGGACGTGTCATGGTTTGGGGAGGGAGGGTTTCTGTGGCAGATGTGCCTTTTGTCCAGCTGTATGCAAATAAGTATATGCAAAGGACTCTGTTAATTGGAGGTGTCTTCCACTCAGGCTGCCAGTTTCATGCAAGAGAAAGGCTTGACAATGCAAACTGGGTTAAGGAACTTATTGGAGCTAAAGACAGGGGCCAAGAACTGGTTTGTTCAGAGTCTAGAGTTAAAGTACAGAGAGAACCTTTGGAAAGTGTTTGGAGACATGGCAAAGAAGCTAACAGCAGATCCTGAGCTGTGGAAGAGACGGCACGGAAAATGGAGTGAACTCAAACCAGAGCAGTGTTCGATGTTTTGTCGTGTGGGTGCTGCTCTTGAACTGCTGTACTACGCTGAGTTTTTTTTTCTTTGTTACGGTTGTGACTTTTTTTTTTAACAAAACAACAAACCCAAACCAGCTGTACAGTACGGTTCGCTGGCACCACTGGCTAACAGTTAATGCACTACACTTACAACTAGGGCCTCAGATTGTGCTCAGAAAAACAGAAAACAAACCATGTGCGTAGGTGGGCAGGGGGTTAGGCACACAGGGGCAGGCCTCACTGACCTGTTTCTCTCCCCATCTCTTTTTGCAGAGCCTGCATCAATCAACATTTGATGAATAACAAGGACTGCTTCTTCTGCAAGGCCACTATCACTGGAGTGGAAGATTACAGCAAGCCGGCTGGCTCTTAGCATGCCCTTCATACACAGCAGTTTGGGACCTGAATAGAAATGCATCAGCCACATCTCCAAAGACTCTACAAACTCCCAAAACACACACCCTACCACCAAAAAACATAGCAACCACGACAACGCCTCCTTACACACAAATGCCAGCTGGTGAAGGAACGCTGGCTGGTTTTAGGGGAGCCGGGAGGAAAAGGGCAGCAAAAGATCCGTCCTCGCGACACCCATCACCTGAATAAAACGCCCATCGTCCTGCTTTTTGTCTGTCTGTTTGGGCACCGCTGGCTAATGCACTACAACTTACTAGGGCCATAGATTGTGATCAGGAAATTGAAAACAAAACAGGTTCCCGCTGCTTGTTCAGGGGAAAAAAACCAACCCTCCTCAAACCCATCATCGTACCACTGCACTTAATAAAAATACTTTTTATATTTCTAAAACTGACAGCCATACGCAAAAGTGGCAATACCTGTTATCGCCCACTGAAAAGTCTTGGGTGTTTTTAAAACAATGAGCGCAGCGTTCAAACTCGCAGCTACCTGAAGCCGTTACATCACACGTTTTGTCCTTTATGAGCTGTCCGTTACGGCTTTAGTCAGGCTTCTTATAAAGTGTGTTAGTCTTACTCAAGTCTCGCTGGTTACAAATACAGTACGTCATCATCCTGTAAGTCCCTCAGTATTCAGCCTCGTCCTCCCTGTTCTCATACTTTTTGGTGAAGAGTTTTCTCTTTTCCACTTTATCCTTCCTATCTGCTTGGTCTTAGTTACAATCTCACTCTTCCTCCGCTTTGTCAGCCCTCATCCTCTCTGTGCTATTTCTATTAAGCACGTCGTCCCCAATGTCTCTGTTATTAGTTTGCACGTTTCCAACTCATGCATAGACATCTTGTAACTCCCGTGTGTTAGAAGAGTGTCTACACCAGAACACACACACACATATGGGTTTTAACCAGCCATTCTCACTTGCTCCCCGACAAGAGGGTCCTTTTTTTTGGGGCATGCTTTCCGCTGACATTCAACACGGGCGAATCGGGCACGGCCCTGGAGACAAAAAGACATTAGTAAATACACAATACAAATGTGTGTGTAATCACAGGCTAAAGGGAAAAAGAGACAGCACATTTTGAAACAGTGAAGATTTGTTTAAATCTTAAATGACATGTAATCCATTTGTTCATTACTGTTGCACCTTAACACCAAAACCCACTCAAAAATTATATACACACACAAACATATCCATTTTGGTGTGGGGGTTTGCCTTTAAGGTGTAAGAGTAATGAACGAATGCTACAAGGGTTCTGCGTGTCTCAAATCCTTCCCTACCAGCCTGTGCCCTCTTTGTGTATAAGTGCCGCTTGCGTTGGAACAAAAGACCAACCAGGCTTTTAGTCCAAATCGCAGGTAGCTTTACATCGTTTGACAGCTATGTTCCAGTCTTTGTTATCCACAGCGTGACCCTCTAATTTTTTTTTTTTTTGTCTCTTTATGTCTCACGGTGTTGGAGTTGTACGGCTTTCCACTTAAACGTTAATTCTTATTCACACATTTATACACTTTCCAAACTAGGCGTGTTTTTGACGAGCGCTTCACGGTAGACTGTTGAATTAATTCTCACTGTAAGATTATAGTATGCATTTAAAATGGGGGGGGGGAGTGGGGGGTGCATGATATGCATTTTGGGAACCCCATCTATATCCAAGCGTGAACGGGGTGCTTGTGTGAGTGTTGAAATTTTATTTACCCACAAATGGGTTGCTACTCTCAGGCTTTAGCTTCTATAAGCCAAGGGAGTGTTAGATTGTATGAGCAATATTTTATGGGCTTGTCGGTGTTTTGGGGGAAAAGGGGAGGGGGGTGGTTTGTTTTCATTTCTCCTTTGTGAGTGAGAGTACACATATGTATTGATGATGTAACAGCATTAAATTATTTATCCAAAGGGATGGACTTCTCTGGGTCTTCTTTCGCTCAGCGTTTTTGACCCCAATTTTCCAACAGGGATTTCCAGAGTAAAGAAAGAATGAGCAAAGCGTACGGAGAGTCCCCCTTCCTGTCCATTAACTCTGGCTCTGACTGCCCACCGAACTGTGTCAAGCTCTTACATCATGATATCATGCCTGCCCAACTGGGCCCCAAAGGTGAACCTGCTCACCGATGCTGCCAAAAGACAAGCCTGGCGTGGAGGCCTCGGCTGGGTTGAGGAAAAGAGTTGGGCTTTAAGAAAACCGCAGCCGGATTAGTGATCGCCCAGCCTATGCTGCCACCTTTGAGCACAACACATCCACATTTTTCTCTCCTCATCTATTTTCACATCAAAGCTACAGCTGATGATAGGATGAGAGTAATGGAGGATGTTCAAGAAGAAGCCCTGTAGCATCACATACATAACTTGCTTGTATGACCCATCCATCCCCTAGTTCTCTCCCCTCTTTCCTCTGCAGTGCGCCAGCAGCAGCAGACCCCAGGTCCAGCCTTGATCTCAGCACTCCATTGATCCTAGAAACCGTACCCCGGGAAGAGTGTATGGATCGCCTGCAGAAATAGCCTCGGCGGGAGGAAAGGAGAGAGGGACACTGGTAGGAGAAGTTAGAAAAAAGCCAATCCTCCCTCCTTCCCCTGTCACCCAGCACGGCTGGCCACCGATCGCAGGCCGCAGGTATTTATAGCCGAACAAGAGCTGGCCGTCGTTACGCCAGTCAATAAGCACCGGGATCTGACATGACCTGAAGCAGCAGCAGCAGCAGCGCAGGATTAGCACCAAATTACTGAGCACCAGGACTGAGCATCATGATCCGAGCTGAGCACTTTAGTGGTGTAATAGACAACTATTCCTGTCTGCCATGCTGATCCAAAACAAGGGTTAACCTAAGCAGTAATTGCTCTGCTTAACAACGTGCTAATTCCAGTTTTTAGTACATCAAATTCTTGACCACTAGATGTAAATAATCTTCCCCCATCAGGCGTGCCCGCAGCGGAGCAACTGCCTCAGTGTCCACATGTTGAACTGGCAAAAGAGAGGACAAATAGAGGGGGCAGAATATACCATTTAAAATAAAAATAGAGGTGGGGCCACAGAATGTACCATTCTTGGGAAAAAAAGGGCAGACAATATACATTTTGAAAAATGTGGGGATGGAATATACCACTGAAAAAATATGGAGGAACATATAATTTAAAAGAATAGTTGGGGGAGGTATGAACCATTAAGAAAAACAATGTGGGGGGCAGAATATACCATTTAAAAAATGGAGGGATTTTACCTGATTTTAACTGCTTTAACCAGGTCAGGTTCGTTCATGTGTTTAAACTGCTTCAAACTGCTTCAAACCATGTGCTTTAATCTTAAGTCGCTCACTTCAACACAGTGATAATGTTTTGCGGGTGATTGTCAAACACACCACAGTGCACCACAATGACCTCTGCATTTGACCCATCCGTGAAGGAGCAGTGGGCAGTTGACATGGGCAGCGCCTGGGGACTACCTTGCTCATGAGTACCTCAGTGGTACCTTTACTGGTCTGGGACTTCCAGTCACAGAGTCCACTCCCTAACCTTTACGATACTGCCAAGTTAAATACTTTCATTTTTAAGTGGAAACAACAAGTACTATTCAGTCATGCCAACTTCACAACAATCCTGAGCTTAATTAGAGCTAAGTTTAGTAAACCCAGTTTGATTTTAAGTTAAAATATAACAAAACAATTTAATTTTAGAAATTTAACAAGATAGAATTCCTAAAGGTCAGGAGTAAATATTTATATTAGATCCATGTGTTTTGTTTTTAAAGTTAAAATTTCACAACATAAAATCTATTTCTTAAGTAGGTTAAAAACAGTCGAATGCGCATCTATATCTTAATTATATGATATTTCCAAAGATCCTGGCAGAAAAACATGCAGTAAGTCTACCATCTAGTGGCTCTGTTGGTGCATTAACTTGTATAAATTCTAGTTGCAACGTGCTCTTCAGCCACTAGACGGGGACACATTGCAGATTACAGTTCAGTGCGAGAGGAAGTGAGTCGTCATTTGTTGTTGTGAACAGGGCACAGCACACAATGCACCACAACCAAATGTGACCTCTGCATTTGACCCATCCGTGGGGGAGCAGTGCTTGAGGACGCTTTTGCTACCACTTTTGTCCAGCACTTGAACCAGCAAGCTTCAAAGTGTGCCCTGGTAAGAATGGACTAGAGCATATCTAGAGTTTAAAAAAAAAGATTATCTTGAGAGCCTTGAACTAAAATGTTTAAAATGACTTGGGAGAAGTTACAATGCAAGATTAGAGCGATGTAATCAGCAGAAAAAAAATACTAGTCAATTACTTGCCACCAACCCGCAAAAATTGCTCAAATGCGCAAAACAAAAACCAAAAGCAAAGCCAGCAGGTCAAGAGGTTGCTCATAAAATGGTCAGTTTCAACAAGAGGGAATTTCAACATAAAGGGAATTTCTACTTATTGCACAAGTGATTTTGCCCTCAGCTACTAAATGGCTCCTGGGGGACAAGAAAAGACGAGAATGTTTCACATGTGATTGGATCTTCCAGGAGGTAGATTCCACATTTAAAATGAGGTGCTGTCTCTCAGGATGGTGGAGGCGAAGTTCATCTTAAGGTATATAGATTTATAACATCAAATTAGTAATTATCCAGGTGGGGTTTTAATTACGATTAAAAATGACGATTAGAGTTAAAGTATCCAAACCTGACATTGAAGCCGCTTTTATTTCTGACACTTGACAGTTGATGTTGGTACTAGTTCTAGTAAATGGACATGTAATTTAGTTTTTGTTAGCTGTTAGAATTTTTGCAGTGTTTCCACATAGAAACATCTATAGTTTGAGGAAAATGAATTACCGCATAAAGGGTCATGAACAGTGTTGGGGAGTAACAGGATACGTGTGCCGCCGTTAGGTATTCAGACGACAAATTATGGGTACCATTCCATTACAGTTACAGTGGAAATAGATGGTAATCGGAATCCAGTTACATTGTTAAAAATAAGGGATTATATGAAGTATTTTTCTGTTTCACATGTTTGTCTTCTCTCTAATAAATTTTGGCAGTTCCATTTGTTATTCGTGATATTTGATGACGCATTTATTGTACGTGGGGAAGGTAGTGCGTCTACCAGGCATGTCTTCCTCATTTCACCACATTACAATCTTCACATACTTAATTAATATTTATCTTTCCCCAAAATGAATTTAAAGGCTTTTTCTATAATTCTGTAAGTAAGAAAATGGAATTAACAATGAATCGGCTGTTTGTAGTTATTGTTATATGTAACTTCAGCCAGTGTCCTAGTCTAATTCTCTGTTAATGTTCCCTAAATCCTTTTTAAAAATCTTCAGGGAATTATGCCTGTAACATGATTATTTCAACATCTCACCCTTTTCTAGTGCATCCCAAACCATCTGTATTCAGTGTTTAGAGTTGAGCTTGTACAGACAAGAGATTTTGCCATCATTCTAATATAGTGGTAGCTAATTTTCATAAAATTACAAACGTGTTTACGTTTAAAATCAAATATCGGCATCTGTCTATAATCAGAGATGGCAAAGTAACTAACTTCATTACTTAAGTGAAAGTACAAATACCACTAGTCAAATGTTACTCCAATACAAGTGAAATTTTTACTTAAGTTAAAGTAGTGAAGTACTTGTTTTAAAAAATACTTAAGTATTAAAAGTACATCTTCTTTCACCACATTCACCTAATGCCTCTGACTAGCTTGTAGAAGCTGTAAAATATGGAACTGGTAGAATGTAACAGAATGAAACACAACCCCGACTGTTAATCAGGAGGACAGTGCAGTAGCTGTATATGCAGCCTGCTCACAACATCAAATCAACATTCCAACCTGCATAAAACCCAGCTCTACATCTCTAGCTTCATGACAGCAACTACGTTTTAATCAAGACAGAAGACAGGTTTTATATTTCTACAGGCGTGATGTAACCCTACTGATTACTGATAGACTGTCAGCTGCCAAACAACCAATCACCTGTTAGAAAAGGGGAATAACATCCACTTCATACACAGGTTTGAAAGTAACAAGAACCTTGATAGAAATGTAGAAGTAAAAAGTACAGTATTTGTCTTTAAAATGTAGTGAAGTGAAAGTCATAAGTTTCCAAATAAAATACTACTCAAGTACAGATCTTCAAAAACTCTACTTAAGTACAGTACTTAAGTAAATGTACTTAGTTACTGTCCACCTCTGTCTATAATTCCCATATCGGTGCGTACCTACAATAATTCAATCCCTCATTTTCCACAAAAAGGCAGCCTGTTCAGGACTCACTTGATGGATTACAGTTTAATAAAGTCCGCTCGTCTCAAGCAGCCCCGTGAGAAGCAGTCAGATCATTACCCCTCTAGTGTATCGATACCGGGTCAATCCCACCTGTTGCGCTTCATGTGCGTTTAAGTGGACACACACACACACACACACACACACACACACACACACAGGCCAAGTGGCTCCACATGGTGCAGAGGCTAATTACAGAGTTAATCAAGTGAGCAGCATGCAGACCTTGGCTGCTGAGGTTTCAGCCCGATGTTAAAGCTGAGACACAGCAGGATTTCAGCAGCACATGCTCTTGTCTGCTCACAATTGGTGCTTTAGTGCTGAAAACTCTTAGAACAATAAACAGGATGACCAAGTTCTTGACCCACAGGCTTTTTGAACTGCTATTTTTGCTGGAGGTTTTATGCTTTAGTGCTGGTTTACAGTAATGCAAAACCTTCATTATACACATCCTGTTCACTGTCTCTGCTGTGGAGGAATAAACAGAATGACCATTTTTACCAATTTCTTGACCCACACGTATTTTTTTCCATTGTTAATCTCTGGGGATGATGCAATTGCCAGAAATGCTTTTTTCAAAACAGGTGATTTTTGATCAAAAGGGTTGTTCATTTCTGCACCGATACTACACTTTACTACAGTTGTCCTGTCTGAATTCAACTTCATTTAGGGGAAAGTACACTAATTCAGCGATAGCAAGTCCAGGCACATACAAGCTGGAGCTGAACGCTTCGAACACCAGCCTTTTCAATGACTTCAAGCTGATCCACTAGACTTACAATAGATAGAAATAGACAGAAAAATGAAACAGTAAATGTTTGAGTTTAGAGGATGCAAAACCTTGACATGCAGCGTGCAAGAAGCAGTGCTTGGGGACAGTACCTTGCTCATGAGTACCTCAGTGGTACCTTTACCAGTGACTGGCGACCCCCTGATCATGGCATCAACTCCCTAACCGTTACACTACCAACTGCATATAACTGTAATATATAAGGCACAAATGTAGGGCATTACTAATATATTTTCAGTAATGTGTGTTACATACACTTTAACTTGAAATTTAGTGCTATTTTGTTTTCTCACCAACACCACGAGACCTTTGGCACAAGAGCAAAATTGCGCGAGTAAATTTCCTACAGACCGTACATCTACAGTCATTATGCAACACCACATCGCCCTCCACTGGATGTGAAATGAACTGCAGTAAACTACATTTTAGCCTTTTACAATCCTCCTACATCTGCTGTTATTTTGGTGAAAGTAACTCAAAATAGATCCATTAACAATTCACAGACAGTGTTATTGTAACCTGTTACAATACTGTTACTTTGAAATAACAGTACCTAGTAATCTATAATGTTTTACATTTTGGAAGCAACTAGCCAAAACTGTGTGTGTGAGTGTGTGTATGTATGTATATACACACACACACACACACACATATATATATACATATATATACACACACTCACACACACACACACACAGTTTTGGCTAGTTGCTTCCAAAATGTAAAACATTATAGATTACTAGGTACTGTTATACCAAAAACACAGAAAACTATACGCTCTCTAACACAGAGACAACGGAACTCTGTCGATCTCTGGAGAGAGTGAGGCATCTCACAAGGCGGGTATGTGTGTGTGTATATATACATATGCATATACATACACACACACATATATATATATTTTTTTAATTTACATATATATATATCAAACCAACCACAAGCAAGCAAAAATAGTTCAATGATCGCCTTACGCCATATTTGTCAAAGTAGAGTGAAATGGAGACCAGAAAAGTCACAAGTTCACATGCAGCAATGCTTCCAAACTTCTGCCAAACCACAGTCACAGTCAGGCCGTCTGCTCCCACACTTGCCATTTCTGCTTAGCTAAACTGTGTGTGTAACCGCCGGCTGTCTCTCCCATGTTCAGCGCCCGAGAATGCCTGACTACGTTCCACATAAAGTCCTGGACATGAGGGACGTGAGAGCCGCACGCTGCTGGAGCAGATCAGGGCAAAAAGGCTCTGCTCAGAAAAGGAGTTTGTGTTTGTGTTAGAAAAAATGTAGGTAAAGTTAGGAAATTGGTCTCGAAAAGGAAAAGTGATTTATTAGCACTGGACCCTACTAATAAATAGATAGATGTGTGTGTGCGTGTATGAGTTAGTGTGTGTGTGTGTAGGCATGCAATTGCTGGTCTTTTGTTGGGGTTGCTATCATAAAAAACCACTGACAGAATGGCCTGGAGGTGTTGTGCTTTGCCACTCTCTGAGGGAAAGTAGAAAGTTTTAAGAAATGTTAAAATACTTTTGCTTTCTTTAAAAAAAAAAGTGTGTGATTTTGTGTGTGTGAGAGTGTGTGTGTGTTGGTAGGGAGGAGACAGGGGAAGAGAGAGAGTGGGGGTAAGAGAGACAGGCAATGGTAAGAAGGAGAGCAGTGGGGGACGAGAGAGAAAGAAAGAAAAAGGAAAAGAAAGACAGGTAGAGAGAGGAAGGAAAACCGATGGACAGACAGACAGAAAAAGTCAAGAAAGACAGAGGGAAAGAGGAAGGAGAGAGAGGGGGTAAGAAAGACAGGGAAAGAGAGAGAAGAATAGATTGATTCATCGCTTGAAAGAAAAAGAAAGATGGAGATAGATAGATAGATAGATAGATAGATAGATAGATAGATAGATAGATAGATAGATAGATAGATAGATAGATAGATAGATAGACAGACAGACAGACAGACAGACAGAGAGACAGACAGACAGACAGACAGATGGATAGATAGACAGAGAAACAGACAGACAGATAGAAAGACGGTGATAGATAGACATAGACGGTGATGGACAGAAAGAGAGACAGATAGATAGGAAAATAAAGTTTTAAAGTCTGTCGTACCAAACTATTCTGAACTGTTCGGTAAAATACTGAAAACCATTGCATCCCTAATGGATGGATGAAAGGAAGGAAGGAAGGAAGGAAGGATGGATAGAAAGACATGGATGCATAGATAGAAAAAGAAAGAAAAAGACAGAGAAAGGAAGAAAAGACAGAGACAGGGAGGAAAGAGAGACATCTCCTTTACTCAGAGTGAGAGAGTCGGTGTATGCTGTAGCCTGTTTATCTACTGTTTTTACGCAACGTGCGCACACACTCTCACATACAAAATTCTAAAAATGCTTTTTGTATAACGCATCGTCACGACAGCCACTACAAAAAAACTGACATCTCAGGTTTAGCCGTGTCTGGGAGTCAAGCAGATCTTTACAAGAAGCTAAAAACCTTCCCCCATGCAAACACACACGTACACGTACACCTGTTGTTTTGCTTTGTAATCCTCTCTCGATATTATTGCTCATATGCAGCCAAATGTCAGATTTTCCCTCCAGACCTGGCATAAAACCAAGCCCATAAACCTGCGAGGATCTACAGTAGCTGTAGGGTGTCTGTATAGACCACCGTTCCTCACTGTCCCTACATCACCCCACCATACACACACACAGGCGAAAAGCTTACAAATAAGGGTTAGCTTTACCAGTATTTTTTACAAATTTAATAGCAGTTATAATGTGGCAAAATACTACATCTTTACTCACGCTCCTTGCATCACACTGCACTCCTGGCGGCTGTGAGATGGAGTCGGAGGATGGGGACCATCTTGGCGGAGATGGAAGGAAGAGGCTGCATGACTCTTATGCAAGCTGGACATCAACTCTCTAAACCTCCCAAGGGTCTCTGACATTTATGTTCTACTGATAAAAATATAATGTAATTAACTTGCTTTGAGAACATCATACAGTACAAAAGTTAAGTATTACTAGATGAAATGGATTGGGTGTAGTTACCTCTGCTCCTCTGCAGCTTGTAGTGCAGCTAACTACACTATTAAAACAGCAGCTTGGCTGTAGCTTAGTTACTTTTAAGCAGAAGTAGCTTGTTACACTTTTAAACACACAGCTATGACAAAGCCTCTCTTTGCTCCGATCCCAGCCTGCAGATGGGGCTGTTGCGCTTCAGTGAGGAGGAAAACTAAGCTTGTAATCGGAGCAGACGGGCTCAGGTACCCTCACACCCCCATTCCAATCCAGTCTGTCAGAAAAGCCCTGGCCCGCTGAGGCAGAGGAGCACGGTTGTTAAAAAAAAAAAAAAAAAAAATGGAAAGGGGGGAATTTGTGGGGAGGAAAGGATTGGGGCTGGCTCCTTTAAGGATGTTCAAATGCGATTGTGTGTGTGGGAGGCCGAGCTCACAGGAGCCTCACAGGCCAGAGAGTACACACACAAGACGGCCGACCGCATGGACAGAGCCGAGACACACAGCAGCAGCAGCCGCCGCCGCCAGATTCTCCCGGTGAGATCAGTGGGATTTTTTAACATAACTGAAACTGAAATTTCAAGACTCTAGAGATCTACAGTGCTAGATTAGAATTTCATGTGAAGGGCTTTGTCTTAAGAAGTACTCAAAAAAGCCATACTGAACAATTAAAAATGGAGGAAATAAAGGAGTTCCTTAATTAATAAATCATATTTTTCTAAATTAATCTGAAAGACTAATATGAAATCCCACAAATGTACAGTGTGACCAAGATATTAGTGTATTATGTATATGTATCCATCTACCTGTGTATCTATCCATCTATCTGTATATCCATATCTACATTATCTATCTATCTATCTATCTATCTATCTATCTATCTATCTATCTATCTATCTATCTATCTATCTATCTATCTATCCATCTATCCATCCATCCATCCATCCATCTCTGATGTAGATATCTCTTCCTAGATATCTACATTATCTATCCATCCATCCATCCTACTGTGTCTATCTATCTCTCTGTAGTATCTATCTATAATACTGTATCTCTCTATCGTATCTCTCTATAGTATCTCTCTGTCTATCTATCTATCTATCTATCTGTCTGTCTGTCTGTCTGTCTGTAGTATCTGTCGTATCTGTCGTATCTCTCTATAGTATCTGTCAGTCTCTCTATAGTATGTCTGTCTGTCCGTCCTATCTCTCTGTAATATCTATCTCTCTGTAATATCTATCTCTCTGTAATATCTATCTCTTCTATTTCTATAGTATCGACCTTTCTTTCTTTCTTTCTTTCTTTCTTTCTTTCTGTCGGTCTTTCTGTCTGTCTGTCTGTCTACACACAAACACAGTGCGTATGAAAAAGCTGCTTTACAGCCTAGCTACAGTTACAGCCCCTTCCAACCTATAACATCCAAGTGAAAGATATAATAGCTACATTTCAGAAAAACATCAAACACAAGAAACACGGACATCGTTCTGAACTACAGTTATATCTTTCACTTGGATGTTATAGGTTGCACTAACTAGTAAATAAAGCTTGAAATATTTATTTTATACATGTTCTCCTTTCTGGAATATATTTGCCTTTTTGGGGGTATTTCAAAGTGGGTGGTTCTTTTACCAACTGTATATACACATTTAATGGGTAAAAAGCATTAGTTACCTGTACCTACTGTCTCATTTTCCTAGCCAAATACAGAGAGATGAGGGGTGGCTCAAGACCTTTGCAGAGTACTGTATCTATTCTCATATAGAGCTAAAAATAATGTTAATTAAATACATTAACTATTTAATTATTACAGACTTTAATAACATACATTTAATAAGTGTACATTTACTCCCTCTACACAAACACTGAGCAAGTAAAAAATGTAGACATGCCTATTTGTTCAATTTTGTTAAAAAACACTAATTGTTAACTACTTTTTTCTCTCCATTATGCATCCTTTGCTGTAATAAAAGCTTAACACACACTCATCATTCACTTGTCCAGCTTAAAGATGATGCCTAAGATGCTTTTCACACACTGTTGCAAGAGAGTGTAAATATGCTGAAAATATGCTGCTTGCTTTCATAACATAGTTCAAAGATTTTGATCTTTAAAAAAATAGAACTATGTTACAACCTGCACATCAGTTTGGCTTGATATTGGTAAAGAAACAGATTTTCCAGCATTTAACCTTTTTGTTCATACCAACATGCACGACGCATCCCCGGTCATACACAAAGCTTTTCTGACTGATAGTGTGTAAGGTTTTATTAAGTGTGTATTTCTTTTTGCCATTGTGTTGTGACGTGAAGACCGTGTGACCATGATGTTCAACCAGCCACCTTGAGGCTTGTATCTCCATTGGAAATATCAACACTAGTGTGAGGCTTTTAGAGAAGACGGCCTTTTGATAAACTGGGAATGAGCTCCTCTAAGGTCAAGGATGTGACATTTGCTAATTTACGGCATATGTGAAAGAGAGGCAGAGAGAGGTGTATGAAAAAAGACAGAGTGAACCGAGACTCAGGGATGTTTCCTGAAAGGAAGAAAAATTGCTTTTGGCATGAACTATAGCCTGTCTATTTGACCATTAGGAGGATGATGTGTTTTTTCCACAGTTTTATCAAGAAAAACCAGTAGCCTTCATTTCAGCACTGTGGTCTAAGTGGAATGCTGCCCAAAAGCATTACATTTGAAATGCATGAAAAGCTTGCCTCTCAAACCCAGTTTTGAACTGGATTAACTGGCAGACTTATAGTGTTGTGTTCCTTTAAATTCAGGATAAAGTCTAAAATAAGACTTAGCCTAAAAGAGAACAGCAGAAACCCATATATGAAACTGAGGTCTCTAGATACTGTGGATTTGTGCAACCCCAAATCAGAAAAAGTTGGGACAGTATGTTAAATTAAAATCAAACTGAACACAGTACTTTGTTAAATTATCTTTGACCTGTATTACATTGAAAACAATACAACAGCACATTATTTAATATGTTCCTCATGAATTTTATTGTTTTTTCAAAATAAACACATATTCCAATTTTGGTTCGTGCAACACATTTCAAAAAAAGTTGGAACAGTAAAGCATTTACCACTTTGTAATGTTGCCATTCCTTTTCACAACACTTAAGACGTTTAGGGACTGAACACACCAAGTGATGAAGTGTTTCAGGTGTCATTTTGTCCCATTCTTCCTGCAAACAAGTCTTAAGGTGGGCAACAGTACGGGGTCTTCGTTGTCGCATTAAGTGCATCATTCTCTATTGGAGACAGGTCGGGACTGCAGGGAGGCCAATCAAGTACCCATACCCTCTTCCTCCGCAGCCAGGACTTTGTAATGTGTGCAGAATGTGGTTTTGCATTGTCTTGTTGAAATATGCATGGGCGTCCCTGGAAAAGATGTCTTCTTGAAGGCAGCATATTGTGCTCCAAAAGTTACCTTTGCCAAGGGCACTGACACAACCCCATACCATGACAGACCCTGGCTTTTGGACTTGTTGCTGGTAACAGTCTGGATGATCCTTTTCTTCTTTGGTCCGGAGCACACGGCGTCCATTTCTCCCAAAAAATACCTGAAATACTGATTCATCTGACCACAGTACACGTTTCCACTGTGTGATGGTCCATCCCATGCCTCCGAGCCCAGAGAAGTCGACGGCGCTTCTGGACACTGTTAACATAGGGCTTCCTTTTGGCACAGTACAGTTTTAACTGGCATTTGTGGATGTAACTACGTATTGTGGTACTTGACAAAGGTTTGCCAAAGTAGTCCTGAGCCCATGTGGTGATATCGCTTATAGATAAATGACGATTCTTGATGCAGTGCCCCCTGAGGGATCGGAGATCACGGTTGTTCAGCTTAGGCTTGCGCCCTTGTCCTTTACGCACTGACATTCCTCCGGATTCCTTGAATCTTTTAATTATGTTATGCACTGTTGAAAGTGAAATATCCAAATCTCTTCCTATCTTTCTTTGAGAAACATTGTTTTTAAACATTTCAATAATTTTCTCTTGTACTTGTTGGCAAACTGGCGATCATCTGCCCATCTTTGCTCCTAAAGGACTAGACCTTTCTTGGATGCTGCTTTTGTACCAAATCATAATAACAATCACCTGTTAACATCACCTGTTTCAAATCACATCATTATTTAACCAATTTACCTCATTACTAGCCCTAAATTGCTCCTGTCCCAACCTTTTTTGGAATGTGTTGCAGGTCTGAATGACAGGAAAGGATGTACAGTACATGTACAAATGAAATTAAGTTGAACAGACAAAACATGAAATATTTTGTGTTCATATTGGTTGCAATGAAATATAAGTCAAAGTACATTTAGAAATCACTACTTTCTTTTTTTATTTGCGTTTTCCATACTGTCCCAACTTTTTCTGATTTGGGGTTGTAGGAAAATCAAATCACAAGAAAGCATTTTCTAGATTAACACTGAAGCGAACATCGAAATATTGAAGAATTAATGCTGGAACACATATACTATTGTTTTGAACTCTGAATAATGCTTTACAGTCTGAGAATAACACTCTCATCCTGTGAAAATATTTAGAAAATATTTCATATTCTCCTTAAATCTTGTCTTGAATTCCTAAGAAATGCATTACAGAGTTCAATGAATTTTAAATGAACAAAATCTACTCAAATTAAATATTGTTCACTGTAACATTTTGCTTTCTATAATAGTTATTTCTATGTATATAGGTTATATAACATCCTTTATTAGGAAAACACGTTTTGACCTCTGGGGCACTAAAATGCTACATAGGTTTATTCCATCTGATTTACTGAGGCGCTTATTTCACAATGCTGCTATTTGAACAACAATATGGGGCGCTACAAATGCTACTCAAATGTCTGCAATGATATTTTGCTTTTTTTGCTACTTTTGACTTTTTGTGTGGCTTTTTGCAACATTTGCTTGGTCCCCACTCGTTGCCTTGTGGCTATATTTGAATTATTATATTTATACTATTTATAACTTAGTATTCATGGGGCAGCTCGTAGTGTAACGGTTAGGAAGTTGGCCCTGAGGTACTCATGAGCAAGGTACCGTCCCTGGGTTCTGTCAAAAGACTGCCACCTGCTTCTTCACGGATGGGTCAAATACCGAGGTCACATTTGGTTTTGGTGCCCTGTGCTGAGGTGTTTTCACAATGACAAATAATCACTTCGAGAGTAGACATGCTGCAGCTATAGCTTTTCTTTGGGAACATTTTAGTAAAACAATGACGTCTATGTTTAAATGATGGCTATCTAACTGCAACAATGAAGCAGCACATTTTGAACTCCAGATTCTTTTCTTTTCTACTCACAGGACATGACGTGTCCTCAGATGGGTTGGAGTGGGCGAGGTGGATGATGGATGGGCGAGTGCAGTGAGTTGACGTCTCCATTGAGTGGCAGATGTGAACGGGGTCAGCAGGCGGAAGACGCGGCTGGACCGCAGCACACCCCCGTCACCATGGGACCCTCCGCTCCGAGCCGCCCCCTCGACACACGACGTTCGTCTACATCACAGGGCAAGAGGTAACAGAAAACATTCAGTGTAAGCAGGCAGCAAGCAAACAACATACTGCAGAACCCATCATGTTTCTTCTACATGGACACATCGATCTCGAAATGTGCAATTTAATCAGGAAGCTCGGAAGATCAGATCCAATCTGGCTTCCTGATAATCATGCCGTAATTGGCTTTATGGTTTTACAGTGCTACTGTGGCAGATCACAAAAAAACCCAGGAACCTTTGAGAGATCACAGCTTTCAGAGATCAACGCATTCTTCATTTAAAGGAAATGGTTGGAAGATTAAATGGGTTTGCTTGAAAAATGCCTCCTTCCAATGTGCCCGGTTGCACAATATACAGTACAACTGTTGTTTTAATCTAGGCTGAAAGGACAGCGCTGACACTTTGATAAATAATCTCATTACCTTTGGGTTTTATCTGGTAATTGTAGCACATTCTTTAGGCTGATTAGAAACGTATCTCACTATGGTGTTAAAGCTGTGCCATGTCTTACTGGTTAAGGGTTAGAGATGATTGGTTGCATCAAGGAACAACTGATTTTAAAAGGTTTCTGATCATACAACAGGTTGTGTCCAGACTGTTGGTTCATATTTGTGGAACTTGTAGAGTTCTTTGTTAGACTTTTACAAATGTACTGACACTTTGGCATGTGATTCAGAGGTTTTTGCGAATTATCCTTATATACAAATATCAATACATTTTCCTTATTTTTCACAACGTATTTCAGAAAGTGGGAGAACATGGTCTGAAGCCATATAAGTTTAATAAACGATGCTGACGCAATAAAATGTGCTGTATCAAAGGAGTTACTGTGGCAATAAAATCAAACTGCTGAAACTCAGGAAAAGGGCAAATAAAGAAGCTGGGGAGGTAGAACTGCTGCAACAAATAAGTGAAATGCTTACATTTACAGCATTCAGCAGACACTCTAACTTTGATTTCCTAATTACACCCCAGGTAGTCTCCCTGTGGTTGAGGGCTTTGCTCACTGGTGGATTTTTAGACTCTCCCTGGATTTAAAAACCCCAATCTTATGGCCACCAACACTATAGGTTTAAGTCACTCAAACCACTGTACCACTTGCCTAACAGGTCGCCCCCATGATTGGATGGTCACTGTCTCAATTTCTGGACCAGTAAAGGTACCAATGAGGTACTTGTGAGCAAGGTACTGTCCCCAAACACTGCCAAAAAAGCTGCCCACTACTCCTTCACAGATGGGTCAAATGCAGAGGTCACCACAGCACAGTACACAGTGCACCACAACCAAATGTGATCTCTGCATTTGTGCCATCCATGAAGGAGCAGTGGGCAGCACCCAGGGAGCAGTGCTTGGAGATGGTACCTTGCTTGAGTGCCTCCGTGGTACCTTTACCAGTCCAGGATTCGAACGAACGACCTTCTGATCGCGGAGTAAACTCCATAACTGTTACACTACCAATGGATGTAAATACACAGAATGTGCGAGATACTCGCTCAGTGTTGAAGTAGCTAAATAAACTTAGCAACGCTACTAACTTAGCTCCTCAGTAGGGAAAATGCTGTAGTGCTTTATATAACCATGGCAAAAAAGGTTATTTCTCTCTCTTTACTATTTTTAAACACCAGGTGTTTCTGATTAGTGTTGAATTGTCAAAAGTGCCTACTGTGTGCTTATTGCATCACAGCCTGCTTGTGGCGTGATGGAGTCCACCTTGGTGAAGACGGCTGTGAAACAGTTTGGTTGTAGATAGTTCATTTTTCCTCTGCAGCTAGTAGTGTAATAACTACTAAGAGTAGCCTAGCTGTAGCTTAGTTAGTTTTAATTAAGGGTCGACAGATTATCGACTGAGCCGCTATACAGCATTTTGTCAATTATCAGTATTGGTGTTTAATTTTGATCACTGATATTAAGTAATTACAACTTGCGCAACTGTGGCTCCACTGCCATCTCTTCTCTCTGTACTGTTTGCTCTCGACTCGCTTAATTATTTAATGTCCCGCTCACAACAGTCTCTGATTGGCTATATCACACAAGTAGTAGCCAATCAACGCTGAAGCCTTGTTGTCAATCACACCACACTTACACACAAACGCAGCGTGAAGCTCAGAGAAGAAGAAGAGAAGAGATTCAGCTGAGCTTGGAGTTTGTAAAATTCAAAAAAACATTTGGCTCCAAATATCGGTTATCGCCCCATCGCTGTAAACTAGCAATAATCGGTATTGATATCAGCCCTGAAAAATTAATATAGCTTCTCCAACAATCGCCCCCAGAGCAAGAGATTGTAGGTTCAAATCCAGCTCTTGTCCATCATTGGGCCCCCTGAGCAAGACCCTTAACCCTAAGTCTCTCCAAGGAGACGTGGGTGTTGCTGACCTATTGGCGAGATACTCACCTATGGACCGAGAGGCCATAGGTTCTAATCCCGCGCTACAACCATTGGGCCTCTGAGCAAGACCCTTAACCCCTGATCTGCTCCAGGGAGAGTCCCTGAAATTAGGAAGTGGAAGTCGCTCTGGCTAAATGTCTTAAACGTAAATATTAACGTACTCCACTAACAACCCCAAATCTTGTCCAATTAACCTCCTCACAACAACCAGCAGGCATATGATTACAAACGAAAAGCTCCGACCTAAAGAGGCTTCACTTGCAATCACCACAAAACTCTCCCCAGAGGCCAACCCATCAAGCCACCTTTATAATATTCGGATCCTCCCCTGTCGTGTAATCAATATCAATACATGAAAGGGAACACACACTCTCATTCACACACACGCTTAGAGGCACACGCCCGAGAGGAGCTCAGTAGATTCTCAATTATGTCAGGGGAGCCGTTCTCAGCAAGCAGGATTTTGACAATTTGCGACTCTTATCTGGCAAAACACTTCATCACTTATTCCTCGCCGAGCCGAAAAAGGCATCGTTGGAACGCTTCAGGCTCCATTTCATTTCTCGCCAGCCTAATGACTGCACATTTCTGTATCAGCCATCATGTTCTATCACAGATATTGACTCTATCCTGAAAGCGAGGCAGTGTAATGGTATAAAGATTATTGCATGGTAGTTTAATAACAATAGGTTATGGCTCGCTGTTTCTCCAATTCTATCAGCAAGGAGAGAGGGAGAGAGGGACAGACGGAGAGGGAGAGAGGGACAGACGGAGAGAGAGAGAGAGATGCGGTGCTGAATGAGAAACTAGGACGGAAACTATTTGTGGGGTGCCCTGTTGTTCCCCTCTTATATGTGTTAAAGGAGCATTGCACACAAAATCAATTCTTTTTAAGATGGAGCTCCATACTGCGAAGACAAGTCCTCGAGATTGTAAAGGCACTCTACAGACAAACTGGAAACTTCTTGTGAAAGTTGTATAGCAAATTTGAGAGTTGCAACAAACAGGAGGGAATTCGTCTGGCATTGTTAGTAGCGCTGGTTAAAAAAAAGTTTAGGTTACACCTTGGCAGTGTAGACTTTAACTTCATGGTTGTTGTTTGTGAGGGTTATGAGTTATGAGTCACTCCCATAATGCTTCAGCACAATTATTGAAACAATGGCTGGTTTCTTGAACAAGGATTAAGTCTAAGACTAAACTGTAACAATGGAGACACACTATAGTCTAGGCATAGGCTTAATAATAGACTGGGGAAATTGATAAATGTAATTGATTCTGTGCAAGACATGATAAAACATGAAAAGTTTATACCCCAATTGCGATGAGATTAGTTCCCTCTGTGGAGGTCATGTAAATACTCTTTTTCTTATCTCTAGTATAGCAGAGTTTGTCTTCTAAATGAAATTTGACAGCTGAAAATTTGGCATTTTTTGCCTAGAATTCTTTAGAACAGGGTTATTCAACTGGTTCTGTGCCAAGGACCACCACCCAGACTAAGCTAAGCACTAGTCTGCGGCCCACTGTATGTGATGGGGTGGGATAATTTTTTCTTACTATTTATTTTAGAAATGTCACTCAAAAAAGACACTCAAATCATCTGGAAATGTTTTGAAAAATAAACCAAGTTAATTTTGAAAAAGCGATTGCAGTATTAAAACTGGATTGTGTGCTACAGACCACCTGCATTGCCACAGCGGACCACCAAGGGGTTGAAAACCGCTGCGTTGGAACAATTACCATTAAAATGGATGGCAAAATATTACTGATGTCTCAAAAATTGCTGTCCTGATATACAGCAAAACCATTGACAGTATGGAAATATGGAATGAATTTTTCTGAATAATAAGGTTATTAGATCTGATAAAGCGTAATAGTGAAGTGGGTCTGTTTGGCTTGGTGTGTATAAAGCCCCTTTAGAAGTTGCACATTTGTACTCTCTTCATTTACAGCTGCTCTTATCCAGAGCAACTTCCATTTTTTTTCGAATTTCAGGGATCAACTTGGGGTTTTTGCAGGGAGCCATTGATGGTAGTACTGGAGGTATGGTTCAAACCCACAGCTTGCCTCCATTGCAGTAAACATGTAGTAAACACAAGAGCTGGTGTTGTTAAGGAAATAGGAAACAGTATAATCATGTGATTTGCTTTTGGGGTTGTAGTGTGTTGCGTTGCTTGTTCTGCTCATTGTCATATCAATATGTACGAATTAGTGTGAACGTCAAACAATTAAACACCTTTACCGCAGTGCGATTTACCATGCGTGCGTGCGTTTACAGATCAGCTCCATAGATCGCCCCAATGTCATTGATACCAGATCTAGCTATTTGAGTCGTTATCGGACTGATTTCTGATCCACGTATCGGATGGTTGCCATCTTTAATTGGTAGTACTGAAGATAGGTTGTGGGTTCGAATCCAACCTCCATTACAACCATCATAGGATCCCTGAACAAGAACTCTAACCCTAATGATGTAGAACTCTTGGTTCAGTGGGAAGCATCCTAACCACTAGACCACCAGCAACTTGCTTTTAATCCATTATTTAACTTCGAAACCAACATGCTGGAAAACCGAACCCAAAGCACACTGTCCAGTTACTTACAGACCACTCTGATACTTTTATGGCCAAAGTCTGAATCAGCGTTTCCAGGCTAGCGCATTTTTCCCTTTGTTTCTACTGTACTCAGCTTCCTGCACGACCCGTCTGCGGAGGAACAGATGAATTGCAAAAGTGAACAGGTGCTCGTGAGCTCAGCAGGGCCCGCTGTCCTTACGAGGATCACAGAGCGGCCGGCAAAACTGCAAGCTCCTTTAATTACGTCCGACGCGGCGACGAGCCACTCGCCCAGGTGCTGCTTTAACCAGGTGCATTTGCATGGCAGTGAGCAGCCGGCAGCAGCCCTGATTGCGACGAACACAAACCAGGGCTACCATGCTTTCAGTCCACAAAAAACGCTGACTGTTTTCCAACGCAAACACATCACGCACAAAACCCGAAGCTTCCCGAAGTGGCTGACTGCTCCAAGATCCAGAAGCGGCCTTCGCTCTGGTCGCGTCTTGACAAATTATTTTCAGCTTGGGATCCTTTTTCCTTGCCGGTGTCGGGGCAATCTCTTGCAAACAAACATTTGTAGGAGGATATCTCTCTCCGTAGATTACCTCCCCAACATTTGATGCCTCCTCTGCACTCCTAGCTGGAAGGGACGTGTTAAAGTTTAATGCATAGCTTTAGGGAAGTAGAACGTGTTTATTTTTTTGTATTTGTGGGAGAGGCTGGTCGTCCTCCGGCGTTACCTTTGCCAGGTCTTGATTTGAGGCGCTGTTCATGCGGGCGAATGGACCAGTCCCTACGGATCAATGACTTCCAGAGTGGAAAGACATGTTGAATTTTTAACTCAAGGTCCAGCCAGGCCAGGCACAGATGTCGAAGTGGGCATGACGTCCCAAAATGTCATGAAGTAAAGTCATTCCATCTCTAGAGGTGCACTTTTGGCTCAACTTACATGCAATAAAGTCATTATAAAATTTGTCCATTCCTCTCTCTGTTGCATGCAAAGCCTAAGCATTGACGCCCTCCCTGGCCGGCCCATTATAGCTCTCACAATTGGGTTGTGTTCCCTCTCCACTGGCCGGCAGGAATCGCTTTAATGCAACAAATAGATGCCAGATCGATCTGGTCAGTCAGACGGTAGAGTGGATTTCTAACGCGGATCCACAGTAATAAAGGCCCCGGGGGCGAAGGAGGCCCAGCGATCGGGTTGGAGGAGGAGAGATGGATTGTTATTGGGTCCTCTTGCATCGATTTTATGTACCTGGCTATTTACGGGGGGGAAAGAAATACAATTATTGTCTGGCGGGCGAAAGCGGTATTTCTCGCCTTTAAGTGGCTCGTGCCTTTTAACTGGTTCTGTGCCAATAATTGGATATTCCCAGCCAAACCCATCTGCCGGGTGACGGTGTGGATATTGGAACATTGAAGCTTATTGAGAAAGCTAATGTGCTGTTACATGACGAATTAGATTAGAGCCCGGCGTGGAATTTCAAGGCTCAGAAGAGATGAGAAGTGAACGTGCCGCCTCTTTTATTTGAATATAAATTTTGGATGAGGTGAAGGGAACGTTTCGAAATTCCCCTCAAAGATTATTGATCAAATGCCAGAGTTGTTTTTGTTTCTCGTGGAGAAAGTTTGATGCCAAGATGAATGATACAATTTAGCAGTCAAGCAGTAATTAAAGTAGTTTTTAAAAAAACATACAAAAATCATATATATATATATATATATAGGAAAAACTGCAATATGAACATCATGGTCTCAGATTGTGGTTTGGGAAGACAGAACTGCCGTTTTTACTGGGTCTCAACTTGTAGTTAAGGGTGCCAGTGTTGCTAGTTCTGTCGGTAGTATAGAGCTAGATTTGGACTAGGGATGCAACGATTTTCTGTGTTTTACCAAATAATTCGGTACGCCCTGTTGGGTACACCCAGGTGAAGCACGATTATTCGATATAGCCAACATTAAACTTTAATTTGTAAAACATGCTTACTGTGCACGCATTCGCATGGATTAAAGTCAGATTTCCAGCTTTTTTAGCTGAAAAATAACAACCACCAGTGGTCTACTCACAATACAGCTATTTAATGATATTTTTTAGCCTTTAAAACTGAAGCGTGTCCATCACATTATTGTGATGTGATGCTAAGCAGTGCGCGGAGGATTGTGGGAGATGTAGTTCTCTCCCAGAAAGGCCATAAGCAGCTCATGTTATAGGTCAAAATGAGTCCAAATTGCTCAACCTACACAAAAATTCAGTATTTCTTCATTTTCAATTGATCAGATATTTTTTTTCAACTTTATAATGTTAGCGAGTAATCAATAGCAAAGAAGAACTATGATAAAATGTATTTGCCAATTTGCCAGTTTTATTTTGTACTGCAAATTGAAAATATCTGATCAGTTAAAAAAGAATAAATACTGAAGTTTTGGCTAATTTTGGTCTATTTTGACCTATAAAATGAGCTGCTTTTGGCATTTCTGGGAGATAACTATATTTCCCACAATCCCCGACACACCACTTGGAGCAGTGTCACAATAAAGCAATGGACGCGCGTTCCGGAATAAACGCTGAAAATCTCAATAAATGTCTGTATTGTGAGTAGAACGCTGGTTGTTGTGGCTAGTTATCAGCTAAAATCTGAGTTTAGTCTGTATTAAAGGGGGAGCTTTGACTGCAATGTAGCATTTTAGCGAGTAATGTTGCTCACACCACAAAAATATCATTAATGCGTTTTCACACATTTACTTCTGTTTTTGTGCAAGGAGTACCTCACAAATACTTTCACATACACAATCAATTGCCCTGATCGTGCTACTGAGAACGTTGTGAGTCACTAATAAGCGTCTGTGTGAAACAGAGCATGCTCTAGCGAATGAAAAGAATTAAAAGAAACTTTGAATCTAGAAAAATTGCCCTTTTTTGTAATCAAATTATTTGAGTTATTCGAATATTTGTTCCGCCCTAGAAATAGAAAAGGCAAAGAACCTAGTGGATGTTAGAGCTAAGATAACATTAAAAACCGAAACTGTACCGTCACCATGGCCCAAAAACCGTGATACATCACTCCTGGATACATTTCCAAACACCAAGCCAAGAATCAATTACAGTCACAGCTCTCAAGGACAGCCTCCCCGGAGCACCTCGGGTTAAAGGTTTCGCTCAGGGGCAGTAGGCAGTTCTGGCAGTAGGAACAAGCAGGATTTGAACTTCTGACATCTTGGTTTGTATCTCTCCGCTAGGCCACTGCTATTACCTGAAAGACCCATCGATAAAGTCATAAAACATGGCAGTAAGGCTCCACAAACATATTTAATATTCATTTGAGTGGAGCTTTAGCATTTACCCATATCCTGATAACATTTGGGTATAATTGACCCTTAATTGGTTCCAAAAAAACAAGAGATAATTCTAAAGGTTATCTTGTCATTAAAAAAAAAACATTAAGGAAATCTTATTACTGCAAGAAAAAGAATTGACAACTTTGTCTGCTTGCTTTAAATCAATGCATAGCACGGAGATAAAACTTTTCTGTCGCCAAAACCTATCAAGGAAAGCAATAGTACGCATGCCAACCGATTAAATTCTTTCATCCAGGAGCTTTTGTTTTATTAAATTACGGCTGTGCTCATAAAAGGATCCCGAAAATGGCATGGCATTATAATCGATTTGGCTTATGAAAAAAAATGACTTGCGCTTTTATGAATTATTAGGCAGATCAAGTAAGGTGAACTCAATTAAAATAGATAAAAGCAGGAATGGCCACAAAGAGTGCAGTAAACACTGCCGGCTCAGATACACTTTCCGTGTCGCGCTTTTTTTGTTCGAGAGCCCCATTTAACTTCTGTTTAGTCTGGTTAGGAATTTATACAAAATAATTCCTCATAACAAAGGTTGACATTACTCTGACATTTTTTATGGAAGACGTAAGAGACTAACCTTTAATTTGGCAACCCAAAATGTTCTGATCTATCCAGCAACTTCCTCATCTCTCATTTTTGCCTACATAAATATGAGAAAAGATTCCGCAGCAGCACTTGGACATGCACCTGCAGTTTTCAGGCTCCCTTCCCTCCAGACAAAAAGATCAATCACTACCGCTGGCATCAAGAAGGTATAGATTTCTCAAAAATACTGGACTTTACGGATGAGATAAGCCTTATCAGGCTAGTCAGGTTGCCCTCAGGTGGACTCATCTCCCCAGTTTGAGGGAAGATGATTGGACTTGATCAGAGACAATCACGCCCGGCCGCCCTCCCGGCCCTGTCTTTCTGCTGACTGTGCAATCGATGCTTGGCCGACTTGAGGAATGAGTTGGCCCTGAAGAACACTGCGATGCTATCACCTGCTGTTGCGCTGCTAATCCTCTCTGGATGAGGATGAGGGTTTCCATGCCATATAAAAAAGTCCCACAGATCTCTGACTTTCTCCAACCGTAGAGAAAGGGGAACTTGAATGTCTGTTTATTTGTTTTCCAAGAAGGGTGGTTGGGTTGGCGCGTGTCCTCTTGAGAACCTTTGGATGTCAGAGACACCCTCAAAAAAGGTCTGTCAGCACTTTGGTCGGACGAGTTTTGCAACCGAGACCAAGACATTGTTGCCGGTTTAAACTATGTAGCTACTGACAGTAGTAATGTCTTTAAGAGCATCCTGCTGAACAGATATTACGTATTACTGAATGAGTTGGGGTAGTGGTGGTCTAGTGGTTGGGGCACTTTCCTCTACACCAAGGGTTGTGGGTTCCAATCACTGGAACCCTTCACCAGGTTGCTTCAGGGAGACTGTTCCTGTAGTTAGGAAATAATAAATGCCGTAAATCAAGCTTGTGGTGTATCATACCACAACATTAAAACAGTAGCTGGCCTGTAAAAGAGGCTTTAAAGTAGTTTAAAAGAAGGTTCCCCAACACTGCACCTCAGCAGAGCTAAAAAGTTGCCCAATGGCTCGTGAAGGTGAGTCACTAGTCTTCCATGTCACCCAAGGTCTTTTATGAGAAATAGAGTTCAACTTGTAATCAGATATTCAAGCCAGGACATTTCTCTACCCCTCCGGCCTGACTTGTAAATCAACTCTCTTACAATTCATACGACATTACCAAACAGCCACTCTCAGGGTCCTCCATCAATCATTCAATCAGAGAACAGGGACAGACCGGATTATCCAATCATCGCGCCAAAACGCAGTGGGTCATTTGCATCTTGCCGCTCTATGATTAATAAAGCCTGGTCTGTGGCCTGAACTGCAACTTAAAACAATTATTTAGGCAATTTCAACTAATTTTTATGAATCTAGGTTTTAGGGTAGTTCACGAAAAGAAAAATTGAAGATGCCAGGTTAACTTCAAACTGTATGTAGGAAGAGCGAAAGAGTTCATGTGCCACACACCGTAAAATTTCATCTGATTAAAAAACTTAAAAATGTCAATTTCTGCCTTAAAGTTAACTCAAAGTTCAATTTTAACCCTAGTTTTAATTTTGTCTCTAAGAAATCTCCATTTTGTTTTTCACTTTACATTCCTCATGAAGTAGGGCTGCACGATAAGGGAATTGTCGGCCGATGCTGAGATGAGCGCATAAAGACAAGGTATTTTGCTCGCCAAAGTTCCACTGTGTGGCACAAAATGTTGGCACAAAAATAATGCCATAGTTTTGACGTTTCGAACACAGCGCCATGTCGAGAGAGCATGAAAACAGAGTCAAGCGAGGGCAGAGCATTTCCAGCGAAGTGCACAACATTTTAAGGAAAGTCACTTCCCGCCCTATGTGGTGTACCAAGTCAAACAGGACACACCATGTGCACTACCTAGTGCACAGAGAGCCGTTAAGCTACAACCCCGGCTAGTTCCTGAGATGCACACTACCGCATAGAAGAATGATAAGAGCGGCTCATCCACCGTACAATCAAGTGCGCAGTACATGGCTCGGGACACAGCCCATGTGTGAGTTCACATTTGCTAAGTGAGGCAAACATGCAATTTAGCTAGTAAAAAAATTTCATGTGTGCAGGGAGAATTGAGTGTGTGAAAGAGATTCTGTTCGCGAACGTTCCACTGCGTGCTCAGAATTTTGCCATAAAACAATGTCATACATTTTAAGACAGAAGGTGTGGGCCGTATAAAATCCCACCTCAGACTTTGGACATGCCTGGCTCAAACACTACCTTTCCAATGTACAATAAATGCGTCATAAAATATCGGCTGAAAATATTGGGCGAATTTAAGCATCAATCCAATGCCGAGGATTTAAAAAATTTATGGCCGATTCCGACATTACCATGCGTCTCCAACATGAATGTTATATCTGACTTATCTGTAAGGTGTATAAACACATTCACTCTTAAACATAGCCATGAAAACTATTAAATGTTTAAATTGCATAGATAATTAAGCTGATATAAATGAAGGAAGTCTGTTAACATGATTTGTTGATCAAATCATTTTTACTGTGTAATTACACTCTATTCATCAGCGCTTCTTTGCAGACACCGCTGGAAGGCTGCTGACCCTTCCATTTGGCCCTCACTCATCCTGTGTGGGGAAAAATGGACGCAAGCAGTCGTTTAACCTCACCAATATAATTATGAACCTGTCAGACATTGATCAGGGTTGCGTTTTCAGTTCTGGTCAAACGTAACAGGGAAGTGGAGCGATTATACCATTCACTGGGTAATTACATGTGTGAAAATCTAGTCTTTCAGCAGTTCATTTAATATATTTCCGTCAGTCATGCCGTATTCATGCTAACAAAATGCTTGGAGTCGTACATACTGTATATCCGCAAAAATCTCTTCAAACTCGAGCCTTAAGTGTCATCATAAAGAGACAAAATCAACTGCAATTGAGACTTCACGTCAACCGCTTCAGAGACCGAACGCTGTCTCCAAGCATGCTAGTGAAAGATGCTGCATCCCTTTAATCTTTTAGCCATGAGCTAGACAGCTGCAGCGTAGAGAAGACTCCTTCACGTACTGGGCTTGAAAGACAAGATATAGATTTTATTATTTTCTGTGCTTCGGATTTTATATATGTCTTTTCAAGTTAGGTGTTAGAGAAATGAGCTTTATGCAAAATATTTTAACTGCATATTCCAAAAATCTACATTTTAACGCTGCCATGCTATGATCCAAACACAAGCGTTTAGACATTGATGATGATGATAATAATAATAATAATAATAATAATAGTAATAATAATATTAATAATAATGCATCTATTTATAACAGCACACACTATATTAATTATTGTAATAATTATTGCAATAATTATACATCTAAATAACATTTAATAATAATAATAATAATAATAATAATAATAATAATACTAATAATAATAATGCATCTATTTATAAATAAAGTAATAATAATTATAATAATTATTGTAATAATTATATACTAACAATATTTAATAATAATAATAATAATAATAATAATAATAATAATAATAATATTTATTGAATTTACTTTTGTCATGATCACATGACCACAAAACCAACAAAGAATTACAAGAAGAAAGTAAAAAATTAATTATTACAGTCTTCTGTTTAAACTGTCTTAAAATAGTTCCACAGTGAACCCAGATAGCCTGTTTTAGGAACCCAGACAGCCCATTCTGAATATTTGAAAATAAAGAGCGCCGCAGTAAAAACGACAGCATTAAGAGATCAGACTTTGCATTAAGGCTGTCTAGACATTAATTTGCCCTTAAATCTGTTCTGCAATCTCACAATTCCTCATAACTTGGATATCTTACTCCTTCACACAAAACACACACACACACACACACACACACACACTGGATAAAAAGGGTTAAAATCATTGGCGCAGTTCTTCAGACCAGTAAAGGGTTTTAGCTAGGAAAAGAGAAATGATAACATCTTTTTAAAAAGCTTCCAGTTTCCATCGTCACTGAAGATTACTTTCCGCTAAGCTGTAATGGCAACTGAAAAGGGACTTACGACATTTGACCAAAGTCACACGGGCGCCCACTACTAGAACCTTTCTTTGCAGACAATGAATGACACCTCTGTTAGCCACAGAAACACATTTACACTTGTCCAAAGCCCCATTCCTGGTGATCAAACCAAGGACTCAAACCAATCAATTCTCCCAAACATTAAAAACCTCACAGAACAACTGTAATGGACTTATACCGCCATTTCAGAAATAATCTGTTCATTATCTCCCTAAACGCTGCTCCGACCGGCCGATAAAATAACACGAGGAGGAATTGTTTGGAAACCGCCACTAGTGGCAGCAGAGACCCACACCATACTGGCAAGAAGTTTGACAGGTGCTATTTGTTTCTTGGCTGAAAAATGGAACTGACCAGGAAAGGTAACTTCAATAAATAGTTACTGCGTATCCATTTTGTCTCTTTGCCAACAGACCAGAGCTAGAGGGCGCTTAAACCAATCAGCATTAAAGGGTCAGTCTGTCCAAAGGTACTAATGTGAATAAAAAAAGGTGAATAGGGGCAACTTCCATGCACTTATACCAAAAATGTGTTGGGCTGATTATGGCTAGTGGTAGGATGCTCTGCGGACTAGATCAAATGTTGGAGTTCAACCTACCTCCACACTCCATTACCACCAGTAGGTTGTTGTGCAAGAACCTTTACTCCTGTTGCTGGATATAAAAACAATCTAGATATACAATGTTACCAGCATGTGAAAAGTGTAATTATCTTGATGCATTCAGATTTCCAGTGAGCATTTGATGTTTTTGATAAAACCAATGGTGCACAATTTAGGAACGGTTTCCCTGAACTACATATAACCAATAGGAGGCGTTGGTAGCTTAATAGTTAGGGAGTTGACCCCGATCAGAAGGTTGCCGGCTGGAGTCCCGCACCAGTAAAGAAACCACTGAAGTACTCATGAGCAAGGTACCATCCCCAAGCACTGTTCTCCAGGGGCTGCCAAAAACCCTGTCCACTGCTCCTTCATGGATGGGTCATGTTTTCAGGAAGGTGGTAGAATGAGGTGGGAAAGTGTGCGCATGCGTTTTATAGGTGAAAATAATAATAATAATAATAATAATAATAATAATAATAATAATAATAATAATAATAATAATAATAAAGAAATCAAACAATTACAAGAGGGGGCCATAAGCACTTTGTGTTTGGACCCTTAATTATTATTATTGCTATTGTTATTATTATCATACCTACCAAAATCAGCAAAAATGTTTAAAACATTTAAATACTGTTCATATCAGAAATTTCCAGACTTTAAATCAAGTAGCATTCTAATGGCTAAGTTGCAGCCTTTACTAAAGTTGTTTGTACAGAATCTTTTTCAGTGAGAATAAGTTTCTACATTTCCTACACCACTCAGTGAAACATCTAATGTTGGTTTAACAGTGTGATTGTGCAAAGCAAGAAGCAATATCTATGACAAATAGGTGCAATACACTGAAACCACATCATAATGCATTATTCATACAGGCTTCAACTGAGTGTGTGACAGAACGTCTTTCAGAATCCACTAGAAGTTTGGGTGAGCGAGACCCACCGAGGCCAGCCTGCTTCTACCGCCCGACAGGGGCAATAAGAAACTGTCGCCTGTCCCGTCACAAGCTTCTGAAGGCGTCTCTCTCTTAAATGAAAATGTTACTCCAAAGGCAGCTCAATCTCAGCTCCTGTCCTTTCTCACACAACTACGTACAAGCCATATTACCTCCAAGGTCCAGGCAATGGATTTAAACCAAAAACGTGCAGCATCAAACCTGGAGAGAAAGAGAATAAAACAGCTACATATTTCCCAAAAGGGACGTTTCCCTCCAAAAATATCAAATCGGCTCACAATAACTCACTCAGGTTCAGCGTAAAAACGACCACCTTCTTCCCGTCAATTTCACTGCAAAAGACAGTCAAAAGGGTTGCGAAGATTGAAAGGAATCGGAGGATGTTTGCCAAGATTACATGGTAGAGTTTCACCCGGGAAGCGAGGTGACAGAGTAAGATCGTGAAAACTCATCCAAGCTTCTGGGGCATTGTCGGGTTTGGACAGGAAAAGCTTTTCCACATAATCTTACACACCTCCTAGACTTGACATCATTGATTTGTCTTTGCAGTACACGCTATAACCGATCGATTGTACCAGTGGCAGGCTTTTTTAGCGTCCTCGAAGACACAGGGCGCATCCAGTGTTCAGTAATCCCTGTCTAACTGCGCTAATAAGTCTGTCTTCATGCGGTGCAGGATTATCGTTAAAAGGATTTTTTCCAGTGCCTGTGCCCGTGTCTGACCGAGCCGAGGTCCACTGCATCATAAGAAGATTCTTCTATTTTTTACTACCATCGTCGTTTTGGCCTTTCCATTTTTTGGTTCCCGTTAAGCTGAGGCAAGTGAGGATATTTAAGCAAAATCTTTTCTGCTGGCAATCCAATATCTCCTGGAGATATTCTCCTTCTCATGCTGCGATTTCATCTCCATCTTCACTCAGGTAAGCCTCTTTAGAGACGAGAGAACAACTCTGACTGCCCCGCTGCCCATATCAGAGAGGAAGCTGCCTTTCAGAGAGGGAAGAAGATAGAAAGAGCGATATGGAAGAAGGGACAGAGCCTTACCCGATGACTGCTTTGGTCAAAGGGATCTATGTGTAGGAAAGTTGGTCTGGATCTGCTCACAGCTATGAGGCTATGTCTCTAAAGGCCAGACGGATGTGCTAATCCTCAGTCTGGTCAGGAAGAAGACTCAAAAAGCAAGGGCAGGACTAAATCCAGAGGCCAACTTTGGGAAGAACTTTGCTGTTGCTTGACAAACTTAAGAATCTTTAGTAAAACTGAAAACAAAGCGGGTTTGAATTTGCTGTTTATTATTAACCATTGGATAGCTTGTAAAGTCTACATTTAGGGCTGGTTTCTAGCTCATGGATTACGCCTAGTCTTGGACCAAGTTATCTTGGACCAGAATATTTACCATTCAAACTCTAAACAAGTCTAGGACTAGTTGGGGCAGTTGGTGGCATAACGGTAGGGTGTTCGCCCCGTGGTCAGATGGTCGCATGTTCGAATCCATGGCCAGTCAAGTTACCACTAAGGTACTCATGAGCAAGGAACCATCCCCAAGCACTGCTCCCCGGGCACTTGTTAGCTGCCTACTGCTCCTTCACGGATGCAGAGGTCACATTTCGTTGTGGTGTGCTGTGTTCACATTGACAAATAATTACTCACTCTCACTTTCAGACTAGGTCACTTGGACCTTAAAGTCCACGGCAGACAATTTCAGCACCAAAACACCTGAGTTTAATGAGAATCTGATCAGCTGATCAACCCAAAATGCAGAAAGGACCAACACAGGACAGATATCAAAATGGTAATCACAAACATTCATCATAAATGTGGTCTTCAGCTGCATATATAAAGTCTACAGCAGGGGTGGGCAATTCCAGTCCTGGAGGGCCAGTGTCCTGGAGGTTTTCCACCCTATTTGGTGAACCACTTTCAAGACTGACCAAGTGTCAATGCTCTGAAGTTGAATATAATGGACAACCTGCTGGATTCTGGCCCCTCTAGGACTGGAATTGCCCACCCCTGGTCTACAGTGTCCATTGAGCAGGATCATGTGGCTCCTAGTCTTGCTTAGGCACCATATAGTGGTAGCTCAAGAGGTAGGACAAGGCCAAACTCAAACCCATGATCTCACTGTTTATTGATGACATTCCTACCATCACCAGGCCAACAGGGAAATAAATGTACCATCAACAACCGTACCATCCACATTGCTTTTGGAGTACCTCTGTTCCAAGAGCTCATTTAGAAGTTTGTGTGGAAAGTAGGTTTTAAGACTTTATTAACGATATCGTACACCAGCTTCATTCATCGTGGCTATTTTATGCCTGCATACAAGTCTGAGCACCTCAGATAATCCTGCTGATTGATTGCAGATTTTAAAAAAAATTGGGCAATTAGGGAGGATTACCGAGAAGACATATGGGGACGCACATCCACAGATTAGGAATTATGATCATCAGGAAGTTTAAGGAACAGCTTGCGGGCCTACATGCAACTGTCCTCACACCTCGGCTTACTGCTTTATTGTAACAGACGCCCGATAGCTTCGCACATTCGCTTATTATTCCCCCTAATTGTTCAGAGGCCAGAGAGAGATAAGTCCCAAAATCTAATTAAGCATGACCTTTTCCCAATGCAGCCTCCCCTGCCTAAATGAGCTTATTGAGTAAAAAAATGTAAATAACGAAGAAGATAACGAGGGCTTAATGGAATTGTAATCAACAATTAGCGGGCACCAGTGCTATACCTTTTGCGCTTCTCGTCTGCTGAATGCCTCTGGCGGAGAGTGAGTGCTAATCCTGATTTATATTCCCTCCCCCCTTCTTCCTTCTTTCGGAGTCCTGGAGCGAACTGTAGAATTATCACTTCATAGGGTCCCGCTTGAGGCAGGACGACATAAATCCCCATAAACCTCAGCGCTAAGGCGGTACTCGCCATCCTAACGGTTCATCTAGCTCGCTGAGCGCAAAATATTATACCATTCCTCCGTCTGCCAGCGATGTCAAGAGAAAGACCTTTTGGCACCCGGGATGGGATGAAATTGCAGTGGAAAAAGGGGAAGGTGGAGGTGCCGGTCCAAAGGTTTGCTGGAATAGATCACTCGCCTGGCGCTAATTATACAGGGTAATGTTCGTATCAAGCTGGCAAGGGATCCCAGGTGCTCCTCTGCGTTACTTTGCCACACAGAGTGCCAGGCAGGAGACAGACGGTGCCCCCGCTGCTGCCCGCCGATGAATTTCATTACCTCTGCCAAAAAAGAGCAAGAGGAGGAAGGGAGATGACACAATCAGGCTTTCGTGAAAGAAGAGTGCTGTCAGAGGCACAGGGATCGAAGAGGAGTTTTTGGATTTCCAGTTGTGAACAGAAATGGACTGCTGATGCAATGTGCAGGAATCTTCGTTATTGCCAAGATCATCAAACAACTCCATGGTCAGCCATTTCGGGGGCAGGGGGTCATCTCCTTTAACTGGACTGCATTTTGGGTCTGGTTCACCAGTATTTTCTTAAGTTTTGGTTTAAAGTTGTTTGTAAAAAAAGTTGAGACAATATTATGCAGCTGCAGAATTGAGGTAAAGCTAATAAGCTAATGTTTTGCACAAAGAAACATTTGTGGTGGCGTATTTACAAAATTGTACGTCTTGATAGCCATTCTAGTTTAGACAATAACCGCGGGCCGTCTTTAACAAGCTATCCAAGGAAAAGTAAACTGCAACTTTTTAGCAAGCAGGTGAGGTGGCACGTAGGCTGGCAAACAGGTAGATGAGTGGACAAACAAAGAATACTCCAGATCCAGATCAAGCCCAAAAACAGATCAAAAATAAATGCAGCAGCTTTAAAGAACCATATGTCTTCATATGTCTTCCAAACCAAACTCCTTTGTTCTCTGCTTCTAGAGGTCAAAGGTGAGCGGCAGCCATATTACCTTCAGAGGTAACATGAGAGACACCCTATCAAACTAAAAGTCCTAGTCAAAATAAATGGATGTGTGCGCTCCTGTATGGAACTCCAAAAAGATCAAAACTAAATAAATAAATAAATAAATAAATAGGACATGATGAAACAAATAACTATATGATTAAATAAGAGACAGATATACGTTATGACAACGCAATTGTGAAATAATTGAACACATTTTGAAATACAGCTCATTATTATGAAATATATTGTGTTCTACTGTAAAAACTTGCTTATTATTGTCAATTATTATTTCATGGTCAGTTTTTATTCCAAAACGTCAGTTTTTCAAAGTCAGCCTTTATTTCATAATGCTGTTTTTCAGCAGAATTTCCTAATTTCCTATTTATTCATTTCATTTTGAACGTTTTACAGTTCTATCCTCCTGTAGCACACATTTATTTTAAACTTAGAAATGGCTCCTACAGCATTCCTGTAGATTCTCTTGTTGTGTAAGAACAAATCACAAATAAGAGAACGCTACTAAAGGTCGCAATCTTCATGAAACCTGTTTTAAGAACAAAATATCTGTTGATAAATGAGGTCCATTCTAAAAATTATTCCGATTCTCTAATTTATTCTCAATGGCTCTTACTGGTTTCCATCCGACTGCCTGACAACATCGTATATCTGATTCGGGATCTTTTATGCAGAGGGAGCGAGTAGCTTTGGAGCGTGCTGATGCATCTCAGCTATTTTTGTTGCCTTTTAATGGCCACGCTCACACTGCTCTATCTCTTGTAAACCTGACAATTGCTTTCATACATCTCTGAACCCCTGGGCTTGGGGGTAATATCAGCATTTGAATAAGAATTGACCGACCCGTCTTCTCTCGTCGCACAGGTTTCTGCCCATGTCCTTCGTTTCTTGAAGGGCGTTACGATGCACTTTAGCGTCTAGCCCCCCTTGAGCAAGTGTTGTTCCTGTTCAAAAATGAACAGCTGACATTTAGAGCCTGCATTTATTTACATCGGCTCAATTCGCGGACGTAAGCAGGACCGGGGGCCCAAAGCGAACCTTCGACCGTTGAAAAGGGCCTAGTAGAAGGGTGGAATAAAAGGACAAAGCGAACTTTTTCTCCAGCGGATGAGGTTGAAGAAAGCTCTGTGTTCTTCACAGCTAAAGAGGTCAAAGAAGACAGACGGATTTTCCCTCCGGCCGTTCCTGTGCCCACCGGCGAGCGCCGCCCACTTGATGACTCGAGTCATGAGGGAGCAGCTTGGCAGGAACAGATCAATAACAGCACTTTTAAAGCGGGCGGAATCGGCGGGGCCAATGCTGTACTTAAAGGGGTGTGGGTTCGTCTTGCGTCACCACTTTTGGTGAAAAAAGAAGCAGCAGCAGCAGCTCGGGGACGGTCGGAGAGGACTGGGGGAATTCTTAAGAGAGTCGTCTGGAAAATGGTTAAAATAAAAAAACTCGGATATATGTAGGTCAGAATCGGCGAGTTCTGTCATTTCAAGTGGCTTTGAAATAGTCGGCCGTTAAAAAATTTACCAGTCGCTGAATTTTAAAATCTGCTCATTTTTTAAAAACTTATCAAAGCCTAATATTAGGCAACTTTAACCTCCAAAAACGGTCTGCATCGCCAAAGCGGGGAGCCAATACCTTCTGATGCAAGAGCAAATTGCTTGTTATGACTCAAGATGCACAGGCAGAAATCTGTCTGCACGCAGCTACTCGGTGACACAGATTTGAAATTAGCCTAATAGGTTATTCCATGTAAAAGCTGTAATTTAATATGCCAGCCTCCTAACAGTAAATCCAGGGGCTCTACAGCAACGAAAACCCAGCTAGACTTCTATTACAGGTCATTGTGGTATAAACTATTATTTCTACAGCTGCACCTGTAGTAATTGCTGTACAAACATATTAAAACACGTTTCTTTGCTGTAGCTGCATGCCATGCATTTGGATTTAAAAGGTAAATAAAATATAGCACGGACACAGAATGTGTGGCTCAAGGAAATGCTAAGTGTCAAGACCCTTTTTGCCAAAACAATGCAGGCGGGATGATGTTCCAGCAAGCAACAAAAATAGGAAAGAGAACTGTTTACTCCAGCTAATGTGCCTCTCGTTGCCTGTGAGGTAGCGGTGATGCTGTGTGAAAGGCTGGTGCCCGCCTGCCTCCAATGTTTTGCCCTTTCAGAGCTGTTGTTAAAGGGAGGAAGCTCACCCCCCCCACCCCACCGCACGTCCCTGAAGTGCTGCAACAGGCTGAGAAATCACCCAACTGAATAGTGGTGCTCTCAGCAGAATAAAACGCCGGCCGGCTAATGTTGATCTTTAAGAAGAATACAAATATCGTCCTTGCACCGTTTGTCCCATTACAAATAGGAATCTACCTTTTGGTCTCCATCTAGCTCATTAGCGTTGGGGGAGTGAGTTATACACAGGAATTCTCCTCCTCTTTCTCATTCCGTTTCCTCTCAAAGCCTCACAGCAGCTCTCAGCCCCATTTCTATTTGGACCGAGTGTAATTTTGTTCTGTCTGTCCCTTCACAAACGAGTGCAATTTTTCTCCTCCATGTCCTCAGTGCCTCTTAGAGTTATCTGAAGGAAGGAAGCCCAATGTGACTCAGAACTTGCAGAGAAAAACACTTGATTAATCCCAAATTGCGCCTGAAAGAGGAGAATAATGACGCAAAGACGCAGAGAGAAATATTGGCGAAAGAGCTTCAACAGTTACATTTGGGGAGGCACTGTTACTACATGATGTCATTTAGCAGACACTCTTATTCAATGTGATTTGCGTTACCTAACCAGATGTGCAATACCTAAAGAAATTGTGTGTTTGGGTTAAAAAGGTATAAATGGATAAAAGGGTGAAAAGGTTAATGAGAAGAAATGATAATGGCTGTTTATTAGGGGTGTGATGAGATCTCGTGTGACGAGATCTTGCTATATTAAAACGTGACAATATTTCTTGTTGAAAAGCCGTCTTGCAACATAGTATGCCGTTATTTTTATGCCAAAATTCTAAGCATGCAGTGGAACGTTTATACACATGACAAAAAACAGCCAATCACAGACTTGAACAAATGTGATTGACTGGTTTTGTTTCAAATCAGGTGGCTAATATGGCTCTACATTTATAAACGCACATTTTTTTCACGTATGACACCAAAAGAAGCAACAAGAAAACAAGTTGTGGGTTATTTGAAGATTTTCGGTGTAATTTTTGGTGCGAGTATCTAAGTCTGTTATGCTGATGACACTCAACTCATTCTCTCCTTTCCACCAGACGACCAACATGTATCAACTAGAATCTCAGAGTGTCTAGCTGACATCTCTTCTTGGATGACATCCCACCACCTCAAGTTAAATCCTAGCAAGACTGAACTCTTGTACATCAAAGGCAGTCCTTCACCAAACCTCGACCTTGCCATTTCTTTTGATAACTCTGTTATCATCCCCTCAAAAACGGCAAGAAACCTTGGTGTCATTCTGGATGACGAACTGTCATTCTCTTCACACATTAGCAACCTCACTAGGTCCTGTAGATATCTTCTATACAACATCAGAAGAATCCGCCCCTTTCTCACTACCGAGGCTACTCAGCTTCTCGTCCAGTCCTTGGTTCTCTCTAAGTTGGACTACTGTAACTCTCTAATGGCTGGACTTTCAATGAAAGCAACACAACCACTTCAGCTGATCCAGAATGCAGCTGCAAGACTTATCTTCAGCGTTTCTAAATTCACACACACCACACCTCTGCTGCGGAACCTGCACTGGCTCCCTGTGGCTGTTCGCATCAGGTTCAAAACCCTAACACTTGCCTTCAAGGCCAAGGATGGAACTGCACCTCCTTACCTATCAGCACTTATTAAACAACGTGTCACTTCTCGTCCTCTGAGAGCATCAACTGCTGCTCGTTTGGAACCACCTCTGCTTAAGAGAAGAGGAAAACATGCATCGAAACTCTTTGCAGTGCTGGCTCCTCTGTGGTGGAACCAACTTCCGCTTGCCGTTAGAACGGCTGAGTCCCTTGCTGTCTTCAAACGTCGTCTGAAGACACACCTCTTCAAAGAGTATCTAGGGGACTAATTTACCTTTATGTAAACCTTTTATTTAAAAAAACCCCCAAAAAATAAAAAAACACTAACGTGTGTCTGTCTGAACTTCTTTCCTCTAACCCATTTTCTTTCGTTAAAGTATAAAACTTAGTCTGTGGTAGTTTGGTTTAACTACAGATGTCGACATAGCTTATGGATCTAGGAACAGTTGTGGACTACAAAGCACTGTTGTAAGTCGCTCTGGATAAGAGCGTCTGCTAAATACTGTAAATGTAAACGTCTAATTGTGTCTGCCCCCTTGTGTCCAAAATAAGGAATGTCAACCTGAACAGTGACACCCCCTTGTGGCCAAAACAGGGAAATGCAATACAATTTTTTTTTTTTTAAGAGAAAAATGGTGCTACTTGTAGAGGTGCTGAATGCTGGAGGTGTGAACCTTTACTGGTTTCATGACTCGATTCAATTACGGTTATCATGTCAACGATACGATTTGATGCGATATCTCAATGAACCACACATTTTTCTACACGCAGATTGGCCATGTATCGCAGATCAGGCAGCCATAATTACTACCGGGATGTTCTTTTTAACCAGAATTTTTATGGTACAGAGAGAAAATCACAAAGCAACATCATCATATAATTAATTATGGTCTGCAACTGCATCGACGCAGAATCGTCCGCGGCTGCATCGCAATGCATCGATTATGTGATTCATTTCAACACCCCTGCTGAATGCTGGTAGTGCTGAAGGTAGGATAGAAACTAGAACCCAACTGCTAAGTCCATAATAATAAACTAACACTAATAACCACTAGGCAAATACTGTCTAATAATGCATTAAATAGTAACATAATAACAGTAATGTGGTGTACGGCCATTGCGTTTTTTGACACAGGCTTTATGCAAACATGAGGCTGGCAATCACTGGCAATCTGCCAGCACACTGTTTTTCTTTCTCTCTCTGCTTCCATCCCTTCGCTTCCTCTCTATCTTGCAGTGTTTTGCTCATCGAGTTACGCGGTTTGCTAATAGTCGCAAGCAGCACAGGAGCTCCCGCCTTAGAGCAGGCTCGTCAATCAAAAATGATGTGATTGCGGCCCCCCTAATGATGCTCAAAAGGCCCTCCAGCATCGACACTAATAGCAGGTGGGCGGGAAGAAACACACACACACACACACAACAAAAGCAGCCGTAGTCAAGGGGCGCGTTAAATTATGCCAAGTCACAATCCACACCTTAAACCAAACATACTAATTGATTAGGCACCGCCGCATGCCTGCTCAGATTTTCATTCCTGATTTTACACCCCACGTCTTATGAATGCAACACGCATTTCCCCCGGCAACCGCGAAAACAATAGTACCTGCTCAATGTTGTATTGTGGTGTAAGAATCCAGTGAGCGCATGAGCCATTCTGTAATATGATTACGTGGGCCGGCGTGTAAAAACTCTTCATCTGAGTCTAATTATTTCGATTTTGGACTTCAGGGATGGACTGGATAATTGCATATCATTTAGAGAGTGAGAGGGGTGAGTTGGGGTTAGACTTCTTACAACAGCACCTTGAGTGTGCTTAAATATATAGTTAAATGTAGTTTTAACTTTAACACCTTAAACGCTTTAAGCGTTCCCACATATTGCATGCGCTAATTTCATCTTCTGTAATCAATGCATCATTAGCAGTTACTTCTACTTCTATTTCAACTACTACTACTAGTGCTGCTGCTCAAGCATTTTTCTCCTGCTAATTCTACCAAACTACTACTGCTGTTGCTGCATCAACAAATTCCACTAGCACTGCTACCGATAAATTTACAACTACCACTACTGCTGCAGCTACTATGACTACTTCTACTGCTAATTCTACTACGACTACTACTGCTTCTGCTGCTATTACTAACTGTACTAGTATCACTTCTGTTGCAGCTACTACTTCTACTATCAATTCTACTGCTGTAGCTACCACTACTACTGCTGCTGCTGCTTCAAACATTTCAGCTACAGCTTCAGCTACTCCTACTTAGTGTTGGGAGACTCGAGACTGGTCTACCAGTTTTTAAACGTCTCAGTCTTGTCTTGGAATCGCCATCATGCACAAAAACACAGTTCTCGTCCAGAAAGGCCAAAAGCATCTGATTTTATAGGTCAAAATGAGACCAAATCTGCTAAAAATTACCCCAAACTTTAGTATTTCTTCATTTTCAATTGCTCAGAAAGTATTTTTTCCATTTTATAATGTTAGTGAGTAATCAATAGGGAAAAAATAAATATAGAAAAATGCATTGTTTATCAAATAATTTTATTATATAACCTTATGTTTATTCACAGCACCACGCCATAGAATGTCTCTGCATGATAACAACTCCACAAGCAAATAAAACAGTGAGTTTGGTCTTGAGGAGTGTTCACTGTGGTTTGTCGAGTTTAACATATCACGTGATCAGTTTGGATAACGGCTTCCAGTGAAGTGATTTCCTTATTATAGATATGTAAGAGAGAAATATTGAATACTCTATTGAATGTTTAATGTTGCTTAAGCTTGGCATGTTCCACTTATTTGTCATGCGGTGTAAAACGCGCATTGGTCCGGTCTCATCTCAGTCTCGGCCCTTCAGAGTCTTGGTCTCGTCTCGGTCTCGACACGATCTGATACACAGTCTGGTGGATCAGGCAGCGGTGATGCGATAGCGTCTGAGAGATGGGAGGAGTGTAAAGTCTACTACTACTGCTGCTAACTCTACTATTATCACTACTGTTGCAGCTACTACTACTTATACTGCTACTGCTCCAGCTTAGAGTGACGAGTTGTTCTCTTGTCCCTGGACATGTGCTCTTTTTAAGACCTAAAAATGTGTCTGTCCAGAATTCTAAAATCACCCAGGATTTCATTCGGCCTCAGCCTCAAACATCCTTACATTAGATTTGCGTTGTGTTCCCCTGGGGCTTTAACTCTACCAGTACTGTTACTGTTGCAGTTCGTACTTCTACTACTAATTCTATTACACCAACTCCTGCTGCTGCTTCAACTACTTCAACTGGTACTACTACTTCTCCTGCTAATTCTTTACATTTACATTTACAGCATTTAGCAGACGCTCTTATTTCCCAATTTCAGGGACAGTTCCCCTGAGAGCAACTTAGGGTTAAGGGTCTTGCTCAGAGACCCAGTGTTGGTAACGCCAGAGGTCGGATTCAAACCCACAACCTCTTGGTCCAAAGGCGAGTGTCCTACCACTAGTCCACTAACACCCATAATTCTTCTACAACTGCTACTGCTGCTGTTTCAACTACTACTACTGCTAATACTACTAGTATCACTACTGTTGCAGCTACTGGTACTGCTGCTAATTCTGCTACAGCTGCAGCTACTGCTGCTACTCAACTTCTTATTTTACGACTACTAATATTGCAACCAATACTTTTAGTAATAAATGTATCAAATTAATACAATTACTAAAATAGATACGATCACTAACTTTTATCTTTTCAAACAGCCATTTTTCCTACGTACTGTAGCTGTGTAGATGATGGCAGCTTTTGTAGTTCACAAATACCGGCAGAGACACTCATTTTAGTCCTCCATTATTTAGGAGGACCAAATATCAGGGGCTATACTACCTGCACTTCCAGCTCACCCCTGACCTCCCGCTGGGCCATTCAGATGCCCTCCCTATTACTTCCCCCCACCCAAAACTAACACCACCCCCTCCCTCTGCACACAGCAGCACAACTAAAGGCCGTTAGATCCCAGTCGATCCTACCACAGCCATTTAAGGTCTCTGTGGTTGAGGTGGGCAGACTGAGAGAGAAGTATTCGTGCTACTGTTCAGAGACATTTTGGGGAAAAGACTGTTAGAACGTTAATAAATAAATTAATAAAATGGTTCAAGGTTAAAATGTTGGTGGTTTTGTAGTAATTGCTTTCCTTATGGCCGTATACTACCCTGATCTACGGTAATTAAATGTAAAATTCATGATACCAGATTTGCGGTCTGGATGAATGGATGATGTTTTGGCAGCTAACTGTTGCTGCATCAGCAGCTCGGCTCACTGCTTTTTAATTTATTTACTTCCAAGTATTTTGCAGAGCTTTTGGGAGAAGCCTACGAGGCTGGACTTTGAAGTCTCCCCCAATCGGGGTGCGAGACACGGCATTGAGATGTTTATGACGGCGGGTTCACAGCCCTGGCAGATGTCAACGCCGGCAATATGAGCGGCACTACTTTATTCTGGCGCTTAGAGTATTTACTCACCCCTACAACCGGCAAACTTTTTATTTTAACTCTGGGTAATGGAGTTGATTAAAACATTAGATTGAGGTGAATTATTGACCATTAAACGCCACTTTTTCTCGACAGCGAAGATGAGCCGGAACCCAAAACCCGGTCAATCATGATTTCCCTGCAATAGGTTATCTTGCTTCCATCATGGGGTCAAATAAATCCCCCAGATTTAAGCTCACAGGGTCATTTCTCATAAACGACAGAGAAGGATTATTTATTTTCCTGCCTTCTTCTTGTTTACCCTCATGGCAATATCCTTGGACTTTCATACGTCTATCTAACAGATAATACCTGCTAAAATCTAATTTAGCGCCCCCTTTTGTAGAAACCTCCTGGCAGTTGTTTGGTGGTCTTTCGGCTTGCGAACATTAGGAATTCATAAGGCTCCCAATCACCACCTGAATTTGTTGTGTGAGAAAGAGTTACGGAAGGAACAACACGTCTGCTTTGGAGCAGGCGCCGGAAATCTTTTATCAATGTTTTTTATTAATCGTAACTCTTGCTCGGAGAGAGGGTCTGGATCGATTGACTCCTGCGAGCAATTTTTAACCAATTTTTTTGGTGGTATCTGATAAGGACACTCGGTTTTCCGAGAGGTATCTGTGAGTGATTTGTCCAAAACAACACGATTAAACATGGAAGAGACACAGCAAGGTCCTGAGAACTGAGATTACAGAAATTGTTGCCATTGTGAAAAATCTAAACATCACTTCTATTGCAGTGGATGATAAACCATTTTGTTCAGCCTCAAAAAATATATTGCGGTGATAACGTTTCAAATTGCCGACAAATTTCAGCAGATAATAAAAACTAAATCACTAATGGTAATGTCACGCATAGATTTTTTAAAAACAATCAGCGAAAAGTTTTGATTGAAAATATTTTTGATCTATGGGCTTATGCGTCAATGTTGGACCTCATTAAAATATTTTTAAATGTGAGAATATGAATTAGCTGCTAAACTTTGCCTCTGACAATTCGCAACAAGGTAGAACAACTAGATTTCTCTAAATAATGACAAATTATAGTGTAAAGGATGTTGGCTGAAAACATTGTTTTGTTAGTTAGTTGTGGACAATTTTTCCATTTCTCCAAAGTGATATACGTAACGGGAAGGTAATGATTGTCAGATGAGAAATGCCAAAAAAAAATGATTTAAAGATTATTTATGGCCCTGTTATCATATCCATAATATTCTTGAGTCATTGATTTACCATTGGGTGATGTTTTAATCAGATTCCTGTGTGTTTTCCAAATCTGTTGGTAAAGTAGTTAGAAATAAAGGATTAAAAGACCACAAGGGGGCAATAAAAAGTCTGTAGTTATTGTGAAATTCCCTGTCCAAGTTCAACAGCTTTTCTATCAACTTAAAAATAAATATTTCTGGCAATTTTCTAGCAATCTTTGGGAAATTTTTCAGACTTTCACTGTCTAAAAAAAGCCAAAAGTTATAAAGTGTAAAAAATAGAAAAAGGGAGAGCGAGATCATGGCTCATCCACAAAAAAAAACAAAAAAAAAAAAACACACACTTTCTTGCTTTAAATAATGTAACACAGACCCATCCCACACTTCCAGTGCGAAAGCTTTTTGCTCTGCTTGGTCTGTAGCAATCTCAATCGTTCAAAAAGGGCTCGTTGCCGATTGTGAAAGGGCTGCTTGGTGCGCGATAGTGGTGGTGGAGGGGGATGTTGGGGGTTCTGTCAAATTGGCATAAAACTGCCACTTGCCACCTGA